>VYZX01007292.1:309886-715971 GCA_013401335.1 Brachypteracias leptosomus | reverse complement strand
TCATATTTAAAAGGGTATAGACAAGAGAAACCTTTTACTGTAGTGGGAGTTTAATTTCACAGCCTTTAAATGAGGAAGAAAAATTAGCATGAATCTTGGAAGAGTTAATATGCAAGGAGGATGATTTTGGAACGTTTGTTTTATAAATGGGACAAACTAATCATATATTTTTGTTTTGTTTTTCTTGACTGAAAAGCTAGAAAATACTTTTTTTGAAATTACAGTGTTTGGAGTTAATCAGAGAAATAAAGGAGGGGCTGATACTTTTCTCGTTGCTTGCAAATTGTAAATTGCAGTTATTTGCAATCATGCTTATAGCTGGCNGGCCACTTCTACGTCGTATCCTTGAGCATCCTATCCAGATGGCTTTTAAATAAATCTGGGGATGGTGATTCAGCCACTTCCCCTGGGCAGCTTGTAAACCTTGTCTACTTTGCTGGATCCACTTGGGCAATGCTCTTTGAGTCTGCCCTTCCTAAAATCTTTGTTTTCCCCTCCACTTTTTGTCTTAATCTGTTTAGACTGTGTGTGTTTTTGGGAAGGCTTCAGTTCTGTGTTTGTAAGTATAGAGTGATGCAGGACTTTAGTCTTTTTGGGGCCACTGACAACAGCTGAACACAAAAAACAGTCACTTCTCTCTTCTTGGTGGCACATTTTCCACTTTGTGCCTTTCAATGAAAGCAATATTTTGACTAAAAACAGGAGCTCAGAGATGAACTTTAACACCACTCAATTCTTGCTGGATCTCTGTGAAAAGCAGAATGGGGGTTGTTGGGTGAGTACTAACATCCACAGAGGGGGCTGACTTCTCAGCCCTGTGTGGGCAAGTGCCTTATGCTCAGTCCTCCCATGTAAGGCAAATTCTTTACTTGGATCTTCCTCCCTCCTTCTGTCTAGTAGGAGTTGCTATCTTAACTGAAGTTCCTTGGATCAGTCACCACATTCCACAGCAGATAATAGATCTGTAGATGTGCCTATTGCAGGATGACACCATGTTATGTGAAACTGCAGATGCTTTCTAGATAGGGTTAACATTCTGCATCAGCTCTTGAAAAAAATCATTAGTTTTTAAATAGGAAGGAAGTAAACTGGTTGGTTAGGTACTATGCAGGGAGCTTTTAATTAAAAGGTGTTTAAATCTGATTCTCTCAACTGTCAAGGAATTGAATTCATGAATTATGTTTGCTACAGTTGTTTTGTTTTTTGGTTGTTTTCTTTTTTAGTTACACTGTATTTAAGTTCTTGTGCGCTGCCGTAGGGGATAGATGGTAGCTCCTGACAGATTCAGGCACAGTTGGCTGAGAATGCTGCTAGTGATGGATGAACGATGTCTTTGTTAATGCCCCTCTATACATAAATGATGGGCTTGCTTTATTTATTTATAAGATGTATCCAATTACACATCTCAGAGCAAATGTCCACTGTTCAGTAAAGCACACAATATTGGCATCAAAAAGACAGCCCCTGGAATCAATGATCAATGCATTTTCCTCACTCTCCAGAGAGAGATTGAAATAAGAGGTAGACCTAAAATTCAGCATATTCACCTAAGTTCTTTCGGGACCTTCTCCTCATCTTTAAGCAGTGGCTGAAAGGCAACCAGGGGAGCTGTTGTCTCTGTTGGGGCCACATAGAGAGCTGCCTCTGGAAACGCAACGCACTGGATTCACCTAAGATCACTCCTTCACATGGTTTGGATGGACCAGTCCCACCAGTACAGTGGGTCAGATCCTGCTGTCAGACAGTGATGGTTAGGGTTCACTAGGCTGTTACCTACTGGGATATGTTTTGATGAAGTGAACCATCCTAATTACTTGAAGTGGAGGAGAATAAATGGTTTTTCCCTCCATGGAGCTTCAGTTTAGGGTTTGTTTTTTGGTTTGTTTTTTTTTATTGTGTATCTGTGTATGTTTCTACTCAGGAGCTGATCCAATTTAGAATTTAAGATGTCCATTAGAAACCTCACAGTGTAAATTAATTTAGTTTCTTTTATCAAGTAGGTTAGCTGTATACTGAAATAGTTCTTAGTATTTTACTATGAAAGAATTAGTCTGGATTAAGATGGGTGTGCAGATAATCAGGGTGTTAAAGACTTTTAGACTTAAGATCTGTTTTGCTCTTAGTAGATGTCTAACTCAACTAATGTATACTC
This sequence comes from Brachypteracias leptosomus, assembly GCA_013401335.1. Lineage (NCBI taxonomy): Eukaryota > Metazoa > Chordata > Aves > Coraciiformes > Brachypteraciidae > Brachypteracias > Brachypteracias leptosomus. The sequence goes on along the minus strand of VYZX01007292.1, from coordinate 713,819 downwards.
AGGAGTGGTTTGTATCAAATAGCTAATGCTCTGTAAATTCACTTCTACTTTTCTTGTAACATATACATATAGAAGTATCCTGATTTACACTTATGGCATAAATTGATAACAAAGCCAAAATCTGAATGTTCTGACCTAACGAGGAGTAAGTCTCCTGTCCGGTCCTCGATTCCTAGTGCAAACACGTTCCCTGTTCCAGGGCCATTGGAGTCAGGTAGAAGACACAAACCAGCCTTACCTGGGCTATCAGTTACTGTGCTGGTGAAAGCAGACAGCAATATACACTGACAGAACTCTGGAACATTTGGAACGTTGTGGAGCAGAAGCTCTGTCCTGTGACAGAGAGCTGGCAGACAGATGGAAGTGCGAGGAGCAGTTGAGCTAAGATATGTTTGTGGTGCTGTTTGGCTTTACCTCCTTTAAGCTGTCCACCATTCTTTCCTGATGGTGGTAGCTCAGCAGTTTATTAAGCTTCTCTCCAGAGGCAGTGGGGGTCAAGCATGCCTTATTTTTGGGTTTAGCTGCTGTGAAGTGTAGTGAACGTGTTTGTTTCTCATTCTGTCTTGCTGGCTGTCTCTGAAATGTGGCATTTTCATGGTGGATATGGTAGTTCTGCAAGAATTTATATTTGCAACAAGGTTTAGCAAGACAGAATTGCAACTACGAGGCAAATTATTTAGAGTTCAGTGTGGTTTCTAGGAGCAGGGGCTTCCTAGTTATTTTTCACTGGTTTCTATGCTATTACGTTGTTGTGATAATCTTGGCAGAGATCTGTCACTCTGTGTTGGTATAATTGAAACTTGTTTTCCCTGAGGAATCACTCTGCTGTTTGTTTTATTTGTTTACTGACATTGACAGAGATCCTAATGGCTTTTAAAACCCAATTTGTGCATCACTGAATATCCTCCAAAGAGGAAAATAAAATTAAATTTATCGGTAAAATAGGGTCTCCCATGCAATGCTTTGTCTGGGTCTTAGACTCCAGCTGAGCACCCAGCTGTGGGTCCAGAAATGGCATGGTGAGCTGCATCTTCTTTTTATTCTTAATTCTGTCTTCAGGGCTTTTGTCATTAAGATACTTAAAAGGATAAATGTTAACAAGTTATTTAGGGCACCAGTGTAAGTTGACCAACTTGCCTTTTGAGAAATAAATTATCTTTAGCTTTTATTAAAAAGGAACTTAAGATAAACCAATAACCACAGTGAAATTCCCCTTTTGAGAGGGTACACATGATGATATTGCTTATTATTGTCATAAATCAGGGTAATTAAGTGTTTAGATTTTTTTGAAATATATGATATAAAAGTATTTATGCATTTATTTTGTTTTAAGGCTTTGAAGAATTTCAGTGAGATCATTTGGGCTACTCATGTTCATAATGCCCTCCTGAATTGTGGTGGTGGATGGATGTATGGCTTGTTGCATGTCGTGCTCCAGAGGAGCATGCACACAAATAAATGATGGGGCACAGGACAGGCATTTCAGAAAGCAAGAAGGAAGAGTGGGTTTCTTTCAGGACTAGAGAGTGCAGGATAGTTTTTTTAACACCCCCAAACCTGTGGGTTTGCACTAGATGAAGATTCAGGTATTTTTTATTGAAGTGATTTAGACCTTCTCTAACTACCTTTTGATACACTTCCTTGTCATTCAAGCATATAGGGATTGCCCAGGTTTCAGTGAACTCTGACTGTGAACGTCACGAGGAGATAAGTTTGTAAAATACTGCTGATTTTAAAGGTTATCTGTCAGTTTGTATATATACAGCTATGAGCCAAACCAATCTGACCTCAAACCAGAGCTGTAGTATAACAACACTCTGCCTTTCTTATTGTATATCTCGTTTGCAAATCTCCCTGACTTTGATAGTGCTGTAATAATAATAGATCTACAATATTTATGTTACCTCTTCTAAGAAAATGTTCTAATGTGCCTTGGAAAGGTGGGTAATTAGTCTTATCTCCTCTTTTACAGCAGGTAATTAGAGGTGCAGAGAGAGAGGACCCAGACCATCCAGCTCCCACCTCCTTGTTCTCATTGCTTGGTTCAGTAGTGCAAATCTTGACAATATGCACTTTCAGTCTGATCTATATGTTGTGTTTCATTGCAGTGCCCAGAACAAGGATTTTGGCTACCGGTGGTGCATCCTGCAATAAAAAGATCTTACAGGTGAGTAGGAAATTAAATCCTTTGAACTGAACTTGAGTTACATGTTCATTTTTATTTTGAGGTACTGAATCCAAATCACTGCAGCTGCACAGGAGGATGGGGATATGGGATTGTGAATCTGCTGCAGGTCTTTGAGGCTTTTCTTCAAGTTTAGCATGGAAACTGTTAGCCCGATGCTAATTTCGTATTGAACTTTAAAGGTTTTTTTTATACTTGACTGGTTTTATGAATGTGTATCTGAAGCACTGGTGATTTCCAGGTCTCATCACTTACATCAAATCAATCAGCAAAGAAATACAGAAGAGGCTTGATACAATATGAGAGATTTTTGTAGTTTTTGTCATTCAGATCAAAGTTGGGCCATGGATTTAAACTAGAGGGGGGATTTTGCTGGCGTTGAATATTCAAAAAACCCCGCATAAAACAAACAAAATGCTTGAAACAACCCCCCAAACCCTGCCCTTGTTCTGAGCATCTGTTACTTAGCAGCATTGTGTCACATACTAGGGGGAGACTACACTTCTGTATACTCTGTCCTTCCTCTTCCCACCTTCCTCTTCTGCTACTGTTGCTGCATGTCCAGCCCTGCTGAACATCCTTCACGTGTCTTCTTGAGAACAGAGTACTGGGTGCTGTCTCTTTCTGCTCATTGAGATATGGCAAAGCCTTGCTCCCAAATGGTGAGAGGCTTCTCTCCTGGCTTTTACATCCTAGAGCTAGACATCTGGGTTGAGATTCATCTTGCCTGAGTCCAGTCATCTGCGATGTGACGTCCGTATAGAATCTGTCAATCCTGTAATAGTCAGAGGAGATCCAGTCAGTTACAGTGCAAAGGAAACTGGTTGGTGTTTTAACTTACCAAACATAGATGTCTCCCTCTGAGCGAGCCAGAGACCTTTTTCTACTCTACTGACTGTCTCAAGAAGCTGCTCTGTGACTAGAGGTGCAGACACTGAGCCTGGAGGTAGGTATCTACATCAAAAGGCACCTGTCTTAATCTTGGGCTGAGTCCTGGCACTGAAGTTAGTCAACACAGGGTGAATTGTTTTCTGGAGAAGCCAGTCCCTTTCCATGAGCTAGAGAGAGTCCAGAGGCCAGCCTCAACTACCCACCATACTCTTTGACAATTGCAATCACAGGAAAGGAAGCTCATCTGCTCTGCAAAACCTCAGCTGAAAGAAATGGGGGTTGAGGAGCAAAGCAAAAAGCTTTCTCTCTCTCCTAAGGCATCTAAACCATATGTTTGTATAACCATTGGTTGTACAGCTGATTGGGACACAACAAATTTGGCATGTTTTGCCTGTAGATGTCACTTCTCTTCATCTGCTTTGGTTATTTTGCTTAGGAACTTGACATTGGAAAATTAACTGATAGGTTAATTGCTTAAAACATTGGTCCCTACTGGAGTAATTCTACTAAGAATACATCAGGGAAGAGATTGGATTAATAGATGAGTTTGTTTTTAAAGCTATATTTCCAGTTTAGGTGCCAGGAAGATCTCCTTGCTCTGGAATGAAGGCAGAGAACTGAATGTTCTTACATCATGTAATTCCACAACAGGCACAGCTGAAAAATCGGGGGGATGGGAAAGCAGTGGCTGTGGTGCTTGCTCTTCACGTGAAGCAATATAACTGCTTTTAAAACTCATTAGAAGTGTCTTAAAATAATATGATCAATACAGTGTCATCCACTTAATTCAATCACTGGTTAATTGGATCTTGCTTTTTAATTTAGTCAAAACCTCAGAAACTGTATCAGTTGCATGAAGGAATAACAGCTTCCACCCTTATCATGGTCAATTTTGGATAATTTGTTCCAGGGCTACAAAAGACTATCACTTAATTAATCAACATTCAGTAACTCCTATATTTTACGCCACTAAGGAGGCAACTTAGGAAAATCTTTTAAAAAAAATAAATATAGTAGGGCAGCTTTCTCCATGGTTCTGGGAAACTTTTTATAACATACATGGTGCTTGATTAATGGCCACATGAAACACAGTGAAATATTTTTAACAGTAAAACTTCCAATAGTTTCTTTTACAATAATTTGTAGACCGTTTCAAATGACTTACTAAATATATGACCCTTGAATAATTTTAGTTTTATAATCATGTGGCACAAAAGGTAGCTACTACTTGTAGTATTATAGAATCATAGAATGGTTTGGGTTGGAAGGGACCTTAAAGACCATCTAGTTCCAAGCCCCTGCCATGGGCAGGGACACCTCCCTCTAGACCAGGTTGCTAAATATTGGCTATCTTACCAGAAGAGAGTGTTTTAGTGTGTTAAGTGTATAAGCCCAGATTTTCACTGGATTCTAGTTAGCAACCAGCAACTTTTGTTTAAAATTACAAAAATCACTGATTTTCAAAGGTTTTGATTTGCAGATCCCCCACAAAATTTCAGAGAAAGAGGCAAAATTCTTTAGAAGTGTCACATCCTACTACATTCTGTATTGAACTCCATAGTCATCTTTTATGAAGCCCTGGAGCCCATGGTCAGTAGGGCTGTAAATTCCTGGGTTGGGGTTGCAGATCACTAATCCTAACGGTTTGGATTCCTGGCCTTATTTTAGACTTGTTTGTATGGATGTAAATCAGGTGAGACACTGTTCCCTTTGGCAAACGTAATAAACCAGCACAAGTTAAGTCTGAATTGTTACCTACTTCTTGTGTTGCTCAGCCTGAGGGGCACCTGCAATCCTAGAGGTGATGAAATCAAATGGAAAGAGCTTGTGGACAATGTTTTTGGAAAAGAGTTATTGAAGCTCCCATGTCCCTGTCCAAATATGTCTTAATTTTCCCCTTTCTGTATCTTTTTGCCTAAACCTACACTCTGGGGAGGAGCCCCTGCCCTCATTGAATGCAAGATGCCTGGTGTTGATTTCAATGCAGAACAATGTGTGGCCAATTAACTTTAGTTTGGAGAACATAACAAATTTTTTTACCTGTAAAATTTTCCTTGTATTGTTCAAGCCAAGCTGAGAAGTGTCTTGGTGTATCTTCATAGCTGAGGATCTCTTGAATACAGGAAAATACCATGTAAATATAGAGACTGTGTAACCAGCTCCAGTGTCATTCTTCCTGCTAATTCTAATGTGATGGGAATGGTGAAGGTGAAGACAACCTTAGCAGGCCTTTATACTGCTGGAGCTTTTATTTTATCAAAGTTGAGAACTGAGGATTCGTGACTGGTTCCTCCTTCCTTCCCACTTAGTTCAACCATAAGCGTGGTGGACGTAAGCAGGTACCAGTTGTGGGTTCCAGAGGAGATCTCCTTGCCCTGGTGTAGGCCTTTGAGGGAGTGTTGGAAAGGGCCTCGGTGCTGTGCGAGCACTGCTGGGCACAACGTGTTTGGACTGGTTGTGTGGGCTTATGAGGGAGGTGATGCTTGAACCCTGAGTGGTCTGAACTTGTAATACAGAGATCTGGAGAGAAATGGGATTTTGTGTCCTGGCTGCAGTTACATCTCTAGCTCAGATTTACTAATACCCTGTTGTGTGACAAGTTGAGGACTCATAGTTGCTTGGCTGGGGTGTACATTGGTTATTTGTTTTCCTAAGCAGTGATCAGGGGCTGCTTATCCCTTGCCTTTCATGGACATGCATAATTGATGCTTTGGTACTTCTTAGGTCCTGTCTGATGTGTTCAACGCCCCGGTGTACACTATGGATACTGCCAACTCTGCTTGTTTGGGAAGTGCTTACAGAGCAATTCAGGGTAAGACCATAAGAAGATACTTTTGAGCAGTCTGGGCATTTAATTTCAGCTGGTTAATACTTGGGATTAACATTATTGAAAATGAGGGGAGAATAAAGCTGTGCGAATCTGACTGGAGGGTCGCTCAGGTCAAAGAGGGTTTTTTGCTCTTCATACACTTAGATCACTCCCAAGAATAACATTTACATTATAACTTAAGTCTGGTAGCTGCTTCTCAACCAAGGAATAGGGCCTGGAAACTGTAGATACTGACAGGGGAAAGTCTAGGACCTTAATGTGTTGAGTTGCTACCTCCATGTGCCACTCGTGGAAGGATACAGCCAACTGAAGGTGCTGGTGTAGCCTGCTGCCCTACTTTGTGGACCAGGCTGTAAACTGGATTGCTGAAATGGTCAAACCAAACAAAAGATCAATCCAAAGAAGATCAGAGAGAGCAGGGACAACAGGAACCAGTAGCACTGCTGGCCAATTAGGTGTTATTAGACCTGAATGTATCTTCCAGCTTTTAAAAGTCAAAACGAAGGACATGCAAGGTGACCTGGGCTTCATGCTGGAGTATGCACTTTCCCTTGTAAAAGCATAAATCTTGGGCTACTCTTAGATAGCCCAGTCATTTTGCTTCCTGTACTACATCACTCACTGCAAAGCAACAGTCTAAGTCCCACATTTAAAATGTTAGTTAACTTACATCTATTAATGCAGGCAGGTGTATGTTGAGGGTGGGCCATCAGGCACTTAAGAGTTGAATCCCAGGCAGGAATTTTATTCATGTATTTTAAAAGTTTCTAATATCTTACAGCTAAACAAGTCAAGGAATATATATCAAACTCTGAAGTCCTTTTTTAGGCCAACTTTTGTTAGCCTCATTTTTTCTGATTAGAAGCTTTAGAATTTGGACCTTAAGATGTAGCTTCTGTACAAGTTCATGTAAGATCATGGGATTGCAACAAGCATGGGAAAGATAACATCAGCCATCAGAAGAAATCAGACAAGTTTTAATTTTAGAAGCAAATTCTGCTGTCACATTATAGCATCTGAAGACTACATGCTCTCTTGCATTTGAAAACAGCACAGAAAATTGCACAGCCAAAACTTGAGCCGATGTGTTTAATGCACACAGCATGTTCTCCTCTTTATTTCCAGGAAAGACACAAGGGTCCTGTCAGGCAAAGTACACTTTTCCAGAACGGTGGAAGCAGTATTGTTAGATTCTCAGTGTATTTGAAGCCACAATGGGACTGTTTTTCCACCGTGGGGGCTGAGTTTCCAAACTGGTTTTCTCTGTACTCAAACTTTGCCTACTGCTTCAGAAGCCACCAGAAACTTCCCAGCACCTAATACTGCAGGCAGATTCCTTGTTCATGAATTGTGAAATGTGGAGCCATCATTAAAGTTTGTTCAGTTATTTTGTATATATGGAAGATGTGCATTCCCTCTGCTAGTTTGCAGTATGAAATCTAGAGGCATGGTTGACAGAGCATTTGAGTGAAGATTTCAGATGCCATGCTGATGGAGGGACTCCTTAGCTCAGGTGCTCTGCCAGCAAGCCCCAGGGGTTTGCTGTGTGTGTTTCTAAATGGCATTTTTTGATTGATGCTTTCAGCTGACTCACTCTTGGCTAAGCAAAAGAATTGAGTAAAAGTGAAGACTTGTTAATATAAATGAAATATTGATGGCAGGGGCTCCTTAACAATATTACAGTGTATATCTGCGAGAAGGGTGTTCCACACTTAGCCTGGGGTTCTTAGCAGGTGTACAAGGAACTCCTAAAATGCTGCAATTCACTTGCAAAGCAAAATGCTGTAGTAGCAGAAATCTCCTGTTATTCTGCTTCCTTACAAATAAATATATTTAATAATTTGTAACGTATTTTCTTGTCAGTGTTTTCACTTCCTTTTTTTGTCTAGTCACATTTTGTCCTTGAATTCCTTGCTTCCACATATTTTCACTGCTATTTACTGTTTTGTTGTAACCATAAATAATTACTGATATTGTTGTGTAGCATTTCTGCTGCTTACCTATTCCCCAGGGTACAAATTGAGTGATTGGCAAAAACTCAATCACGGAGTCCCCACTGCCTGGGTTAGCGCGAAGGAATGTAAGATCTTCTGCCATTTATCCTTCAATCCTGAACGCTGACCTGACCAGAGAGGATCAATATAATGTATTAATTTGCCAGGGAGTCAAGGTACATCCCTCATTGTGCTTTTTGCATTGATCAGGATTGTGATTCTCATTGCAGGGCTTGTAGCTGAGACGAATGTGTCCTTGGCTGATGTCATGAAATTAGCACCGGAGCCTAGATTGGCTGTTACACCAACTGCTGGGGCTGAGGAGGTGAGCAAGCCTGGGAATCACATTTTCCTTTTCATTTCCTGTCTGCTTCAAAACATAGTGGTTTGCTAATTCTAGTAAAATAGATTAACGTAAACATTTGCTTAGACAATTCTTACTCCTTGTTGCAAAGATAGAATGGTTTGGGTTGAAAAGGACATCAGAGATCATCTAGTTTTAATCCCCTTCCATGGAAGGGACACTTTTCACTAGACCAGGTTGCTCAAGGCCCCATCCAACCTGGCCTTGAACACCTCCAGGGATGGAGGTCCTTTAAGGAACAGAAAAAGTTCTAAAATAGGTTGAATTTGGATCCATGTCAGTCAGGTTGTATCTGGTAGTATTGACAAAATACTCTTGATGTGTTTGCAGCAAGCAGCATGGAGAAGGGCGTGGTGATGGTGATTTCTGGCCTCTTGGAAAACATCTCCAAATATCCTTTCTGTCTGATCTTAAATAGTGGTCAGCAGTTGTATATCTTCACTTGTAGCTCCCAGTTGGAAAAGGTGCTGAAGACTTATGCCTATTGAATCCTCACAGTTGGAAAATCTGCCAGCTGGGAGGATTCAGTAGGCACGTGTCTTAACTACTGTGCCCATCCTGGAAATTTCATTTCGTCTGAAGGTGAAGCTTTTGTTTTGTAGGACCACACAAATAAAGCAAAAGAAATAGTCATTGTTGCTACTATATGGTTCCATCCCATGTGAAAACAAGGAAGGAATTGTTGTCTCAGACCCTCCAGTGCAGCCCTGTACCTCTCACTGTCAGGTGCTGAAGGCCTTAGCTTACAACAGCTTCTGAAATATAATGTCTGGTAATATGTAATACAATACAGCAAGATTCCTAGAGAACACAAGTTTAAATAACCAAAGGTGAATCTCTCTTGAGCTATGCAGGAGCTTCTTTTACATCAACACAGCCTTACACTCTCCATTTATGAGATTTGAATGTGCCCTAACTACAGGCAACAAGGTTTTAAAGCTTTTATTTAAACTGGGAAATTAATGATCTGCCAAAACTACTAACTCCCAGCTACATGTGTATTGGAGCACCAGATATCATCATGAGTAATAATAGAAATGATCATGCTGCATTGTGCCTGCCAGCATATTATTTAATTATTAACTGAGATGGAGGAGCTCAGTAATCGAATAGAAGTCCCCTTCAGAAATATTAAGACATTGAATAATTTAAACTTGATTGATCTGATCTCATTTACTCAACCTTCTCCCCTCATTTTAAAAGATAAAATAATTAACAGCAGTGGCCTGTGTTGTGTGTGTTGCAGCTGAAGCTCTTCTGTGAGGAATATGCTTCGGGAGCAGATCCCTGGTGTCTTGAGATTCAACCTCACGTTGCTGCCCTGTTCCCCCCAAAAATGCTGTCTGCTGAAAAGCTGCCAGGCAGGCTGGTGTGGAGGTGGAGAGTGCTCAGAGACCTGCTTCTGACCCCCTGGTGCTGCTTCAGCTATAAAACTCAAGGGCAGGGGATACAGCTGTCACTCACAGGGGCCCTGCAAGAGCAGCAGGCACCTCGTAGCCCTGCAGGGACCAAGCCAGCCTCACTGCAAACATCAGTGGGGAATTCATTTACCTCTTTCTGTTTTACTGTCTGCATAAAATGGCCTGCAAGCTAAAAGAGTTAATTATCTCCTTCTTGATGCTTTTCTTCTCCTTTTCCACTTGGTTAGACCTGGCTCTCATAGCACATCTTTTTATTGGTTTTAAATGATGTACAGCAGTGAATTATTGCCCCAGTAGATAGGAAAGAATGATAGAGAAGGTAGTGGCCAAACAGCATGTGAAGGAATAACCATTCCTGTGCTGTAGCTTACCTTGCCAGCTTCATCCCATTAAAAGCAGCTTCTTGCAATTACGTATTCCACACCATTTTTATTTCTTTTTTCTTCCTGTGTTATAATTTTGCAGTTGATGGTGGATTCCCTGGCTATTTTCATGGCTGTGAAACTGCAGAGAGCCAGAGGGCCTGTCAGTAATCCAGTGTATTAGCATGAACAGTGCAGTAAAAATTCATAATGTGATGAGTCAGTTTGATTCTGTTTTTTACAGAGCTGCATCTCCCTGTCCATCCAATTTCATTCTGTTGAGGTTAGAGCCTTTCACTTAAATGACGGTTCTTTTTATAAACTTCAAAGTCATCCTGAGGTTAAGTTCTGTCTCACTGAGGAGCTCTTCTGAAAGTGTCTGGCTAACCAATGTGAAATTCCCCGGACCACTTCCCTACATTTTTTGGACAGCTACAGCTAAATCTTGGCAGGGTGGAGAAAAAACAGGTCATAACACAGCAATCTGCTCTGGTTTCATCCTTTCTTCCTGGTATAGGTTGGAGACAGCATGTGTTAGATCATTGGAGAGAGGAAAACCTCCTACAGACAGAGGTCAAATGCGACAGTTTGATGTAGCTTCCTTTTGGTTGCCAAGGCTTATGCACGCAGTAGGGGTTTCCAGGAACCAAAAATGCAAAAAATGTTTCTTTGATTGCTGAGGGATCATTTGTGATAATGAATGTCATTTCAGAAAGGGAGGGCAGGGCACACAATACAGCTCTTCTAGTTCAATTAAACTGATGGGCAGGTAAAATAGAATAAAGTCACAAGATGAGGAGCATAGATCTTGTGATGGGTGATGAATTGGTAGTTGATGGAAACTGAAGTCCCATAAGTCCAACTTGTCTAGCAAAAATGTGGCTTTATCCTGTAGCAGACCATCCTGCCTTGAAGAGACCATTTCAAAGAGATAAATCCCTCTCTGTGGCCATGACCCTAAGGCTCTTAGTTGAACCTGATCTCACAGTATGTTTGTAGGGGGCTCACTTGAGCTTGTTTCTAATTCTGTCGATACCCAAACAGGTCATAAGTTATTCTGGTGGTACCCACCATGGTGATAGTCTTTGGTCACTTCCTCAGCCAGGCTAACTGACGTCAGTCATCTGATGAATCCTTCTTCCCTCTTTTCAGAATAGCAGAAAAGAAAGAGTCATCTCACTTCTCTGGAGCCTTCTCTCCACCTGGAGGAGAAAGATTAATCAGAACCGCTAAGCATGACAGAAATAACCAGGAGATTCTAGAGCAATAAATATATGTTAACAGACAGAAAGAATCTATTATTCCAGCATTAGAATTCAGATCTATTTTAGTAATCTATCAAAACAGAGATGGTTGGCTAGTTGGTTAATTAAGCAAAAAAGCATGAGAGAGAGGGCATGATTTTCTGGAGCTGATCACTTGCATTTATAGGAGCTGTATGCCTGTGGTGTAGAGTCAGATTTACTGTAATATTGTCCTGCAGAGTTTTGTAGGGAGAAAGTGTAGAGCAGTTCACTACCTCTGGGTGTGTAATTCTCAGCTGCATTATTGACTCTACTGAGATGTATTAATCCTGCAAAAATTCAAGAAGGGAAAATGTAAACCTGACAGGTTTTCTTGACTTTGGTGAATTACCTTGTAACTAGGTGGATTTATAGAAGTGACCCTATTACCCAGGTAGATTATAATGACCTATTTATTGATTTAAAATAATATTTTTTGTTGAGTTAGATTTTGGAGGGGGGAGGTTGTTTTCTAGAATTGGTTTAGGTTGGTAATGTAGTGAAAAGTAGGTAATAATAATACAACCACAAAAATATCATAGGTATTGATGGGAGCTTGATTAAGGTGATTTTTTTTTTTAACCTATTAAACTGATTAACATAGGCTTGTAGAATGAATATCTGGAGTAAATAAAGTAACTGTTTGAGGTGTGGTTCCTTGGAGGAGACTTAGAGGCTCTATTTCAGGACACTGTCATATTCTTTCTTCTTTACAAGTATTCTTTTTGTGTTAAGAAAGGTGAACATCTGCTATGATTTAAAAATAACATCTGTAACTTAATTTCTTAAGCAAATCTCTTTGAGTAATTTGAGCTTGGTTTAAAAAAAAAAAAACCCTATCAAAAGTAGCAAGTGTTTGTGAGAGACTGGTTGATTTTAATCTATTCAGGATAGATTGAACATACTTGGGTAGATTAAAATTTGATAATCATCAGCATCATCTTTGTAATTTGTAAATTTTTGAATAGCTCCAATCATTGGCTAACATTGCAGGAGATAGAAGGATCAATGTGGATTCTCACTTGTAGCAATAATTTGTAACTGGTTTTGCTTTTAGAGGGCGGTGGGGACACTGTAAACAGTAAAGCCCTGTTGGGTTCGTAGGCTGGTACTATGGGGAGCTATAGTGTGATGTCATACTTGATTTGGACTAGAGAGCAAGGTAACATTTATTTTAATGTGTTTTCCAGGGAGGGCAGTTTAAGTTATTCTCTATTATAATGCAGTATTTATCATTAGCATTTTCTTAGTTATTTGTGGGACTGTCGAGGTGTAGCCAAATTGCCCCAGGAGAGAAGTTTAGGGTTTGTAAATGGAGCCATCAGAGTGCTGCTGATGTCGTGGAGTAGGCTGTAGAGATAAGCAGGAGAAAAGGCCATAATGTAGCAAGGACAATTAAATTATGGACAATAATAAGGCTCATGTTGTGATACATGTAATTACTTTTGTTAAATATCATGGTTTGATATATTAGGTTTGAGGTTATGACAGAGAGGGAATTTATGTTCTTGAGTTTTTATGCATCACTGAGAGTTCTTTATTCCCTTTGGACCACAATTATAAAAATAAATCTCTATAATGGCCTCAGGAAAAAGACTCCTGGAATCACTTAGGAGGAGTTGCCTGAGGTCTGTGGAGGCAGTTCAGTCGTGGCAGACGTGGCGAAGCATCTTTCACAGACACAACTCACAGCTCAGCCTGTGTTCTTGGTCGGTGCAGTTTGGCTTTTCTTCTCCATACTTCATGGGAGCAGCGCTGCTTTGGCCCCAGACTTCAGCTGGTGTCAAGCTGGCTTGTAAAATACTGCTTGTGAAAAGCTTGTAGTACTGCTGGGCTTATCAGCCATGATGTACTGGTGGTATTACAGCCAAACCCCCTGAGGAAGAGGAATTTAAGACTTTGGCTTAGCTCTCTAGACTCTGCTGCTTTTTACCCAGTTGAACAGCAATAGAATACAAGGAATACTCTTAATTTTTTATTTGTGTTTTTTTCAGATGGCCTGTAATGCAGCATTCACTTACACTAATGGCTGAGAAGCTTATTGCAAATGCCTGAATTTTCTCAATTAGCAAGCTAAGTGCTTAAGTCCAGTAAACAGGAAAAGAAACTCACTAAATGTGGTTCTTCATTTATTTGGGCACATTTTAATTTAGAGTGATGTATTAGCAATAATAATCCTTCCCAGCTCTCTAGTAAATGCACTGTTGTGTATTTTGTAAAAATACTGCTGGGTAAATAATCTGGAGCCTGCTTTCTCAGTGCCTGGGCTCACTTACCAATGCAGCTCTGTTGTGCTGAATCTTTGCTGAGAAGTGCTTAGGGTTTATCAAATTTACAGAATAGCAAAGTAAGAAATAGTGAGGCTTGATTATAGATGCTTCAGTGAATAAAGGAGCAGTTTTTGTTTGACATACTGATACTCCCAGTATAGCCATAATTGCCTGCTCAATATTTTGTTTACTCTGATGTGCATATTTAGCAGAAATGGGAGCAATAATATTCTTTGGGAACATGAAAAGAATATATGTATGTACTTCACTGAGCCCCCAAGGCCCTCATGTAGTTAGTTAAAAATACCATGCTGAGTCATGTGGTGTTTCATAATAGTGGTGCATTTTATTTTCTAACCCCATAAGTCTGCATAAACCTCCATGGATCTCAGTGTCACTGTCCTGTGGAGAAGAGGAGTTGGGGCACTGACATGTTAAATGACTTGCCTGGGGTCACTGAATGAGTCTCTTGCAGAGGTAGATTTCTCTGTCTTTGATCAGGGAAAGCCACTGTAAGACTGAGTCACTGCGAGATGAGTTTAAAAACTGTCCTAGCTAGCAAACAGTATCTCTTTCCATTTGCTGTAGAGGCTTCATCTCTTCTTCCCATATACTGAATCTATTGTAGAAATGCACTTTAACTTCTGGCACATCTACATGGTAAAAAGGAGTTGATCAAACAGGTTCCTTCAGCAGAATTTGTCCATGAAGTGGCTCTCACCTGCCATTGTGGAAGGTGGAAGTGGGGATGAACAGATAAATCCAGGTTTCATTGGTCAGGCTGAAACTCATTCAGAAAGAGAGAAACAGAGAATCTGGGTATTTTGCCATCAATTGAAATACGAAACCAAAAGACACTAATTCTTTCTTTCCTAGATGATAAATTGGTATGGTTGGGGTTTTTTTTTTCTTTCATCTGAGAAAATGTGACTGTTACAGACACTGAGGCTGCTGCAGGACTGTACATAAAACTGCACAGGAGCAACCCTGTCTCTTCCTACGGCCCCATAGTTTACACTTGAAACGTTTTCCTCCTGAATTTTTCATGCGTATACATACACACACAGTTGTTGGCTTTGGAGCTTACCTGGAAAAGGATAAAATGCATTTAAATGCTGGATCTCACTTATTGATGAGAGCAGTAATTCAGTTTACTGGGTATGATTCATTATGGCTCTATAACCTCTCTGAACCTGGAGCCAGGAACGAGACTGTCCTGATTATGAATAACATCAGTGCAGAGGGCTTGTAGACTAGACTGGTGGCCCCTAGGATTCATTGCGCCAGGGATGTGACCTGATGGCATCTGCCTGAGGACTGTTCCAGCCTGAACCAGACCCCACGCTGGCTCCTGGCAGTCCCTTCTCTGTGCTCGAGCCAGCAAATGAGTGAAACTGTCCTGGTATGGCTTGTCAAACCACTGAGTTTATTAGATGGACAGTTAAAACTAGAAAGAGGAGATAAGGAGGAAGATCTCCAAGATCTAGATGAAGTACAGTTTGGGGATGGAGCCAGAGTAGGGCTAGGCTCTATTCAGAGTTTCTGTTATGTAACCTGGTCACGTACGAGCAACTCATCTTCTGCAATGTGTCCTGTGATGAATTTGAAGCAAAGGGGAAAGAAAAAAAATGTAGTGAATGAAACAAATCCCAGCACAGATCTCACCCTTCATTTTATGGTTGTAACAGATCTAGATCTAAACATTTTTGGAGGACTCTAGCTAGGGAAATACAAAAAAGCTACTCAGATACTTGGTGTAGTTGTGGAAAGAAGTTAGGTTTGTGTTTGTCCTCCTGGGTCTGGGATCAGGGAATGAGGAGCCTGGTCACAGAGCAGGTTATAGATAGAAAATGTTGTGGCTGTGAAAGATGTGAAGGAGAGAATAAGCTCAAATAGATACAGGAGCGTGAGAGGGGTGAGAGGGGAGAAAGTGTGAAATGTATTTTAGAAGGACCCAGTCAGCATATTGGCCAAGGAGGACCTTTCTGACAGAGTTTGACTGTGCTAGAGGGTAGCAGTGTGCTTATTAGCAAGGCAGAGGAGGAGGGGACAGAGGCAGTGATCCGTCCTGAGGTAGTGGAGGGAGGCAAGGACAGGAGTTCTGCCTGGGTGGTTAGGACAGCTATTACCGAGGGGGCATGTCAGCCTGGGAGAGGTGACTTTAGCTGAGCTCCTTCCTCTGGAAGTGGTGACTTCTGCTTATAGCAAGAACGCAGCCACGCTAAGAACAACCTGTGCACGCCATAAAATTAAGCTGTAAAGGAGGTGGTAAAAAGGACTGTGACATTTTAAGAAGGAAGACTCCGCAGCATTTTCTTGAGCAAATTGGAGGAAACCCCCCCAAACCTTCAGGTACCTATGAAGATGCTACATTTTTCGGGAGAAAAGATGTTTTTTAACAGCAGTGTGATTTAAAAATCTAACTTTTCAACCTAGACATACTTGTTTCTTTCTCCTTTTTAGCTCTATCGTCCACTTCTGAAAAGATATGCTGAGCTCGAACAGAAGGTTATCTGCCACCCATCCTCTTCTTGTCTTGCGAAATAGAAGCAAACAAAATTTATAAGTTGGCTGAAGAGTGGACTCCCAAGGAGAAGATCAGAAGAGATTTGCTCAGAATCTACTGGAGTTGTTTAAATCATTTTGTTTCTCTTTGTAGACAAATAATTTTTGAATGTCTGTGTTTGAGTGTGTTGGTGGAAAAAAATATGCTGTGATTGAAGACCTGATTAAAAAAAGCATTGCATTGCTCTGTGTGTTTGTGACTTCCATTTTTCTTAGGTACTTTTCAGATCGTGCTTGCTGTTTTGAAAGAACTGGATGACAAAGTCAAGCCCCTTGTATATATGAATCACTCTACCCATCTCTGTCAGCTTTGATTCGATATGTTTAGCATGATGGGCTCTGCGTACCTATGTAGCACAGCATCAATTCCACAGCTTCTCCTGCTTGAATCTTTTGAGACTATCTTCCTGTACATCTCTAACTTGATGATGTTTATATCTTTGCCTACAGAAAGCATAAACACACTGACTTAATCCCATCTTTAATATGTGGAGATTTGTGTTGTGAAGGCTGATTAAAGTCTTTAAAGACTCCCTGGGATCCTTGGAGAAAAGGAATTCTTGCTACATGACACTATGGAAAGTCTGTTGCGTGGTAAAACGTGACGTGGTTGGATTTTATAAATTGTGGAAAGCACAGAGGCCTTAAGTGATACAGATGCCATTGCACAATGTTTTACGTGACACCAGTTTTGTAAAAAAGAAAATAAGGGAACAAATGTGTGCAGATTTACATGTCTCCTTTCCACTGCAGAAAGCAGAGTCGGTTCCTCTGCACACCAGTTTGGGATCATTCTGTTTTCCTTTCCTCCTTCAGATGTCATGGCTATGAAATGCTTCGTGTTGTGTTGAGTGTGACTGCACAAGTCACACTGGCATGAAGGTCACTGGTTTTTTTTGTACCACCAATATTACGTTTCTTTCTTGGAGATCTCAAGCAGAACTGGTGACTGGCTTGCTCTGTTGCAACTCTTTCACTTCAAATGTTTTAGCCCAGATTAAGTTGCCTCTAGCTGAGAAAATCTTAAGAGAAAATACAAACCAGGAGATCTTTCTACAGAGATGTGTGGGAATCACAGAATTTGAATGAACATCCTAAATCAGCCTGTGCAAGTGGGAACACTTTACTGCTCCATTCTGCAGTGCTGGTATCTTTCCCTTAGGGCAAAATTTCTTCTGGGAATAAAGCAGACTTATTTAATGACAGTGACTGAAGCCTTTCTTCCCTTCTTGTAGAAGTTTTAATGTGCCTAGGGAATAAGCCAGGGAATAGTAGGGAGTAGAGGATGTCTTTATTGAGTATTTGGGAGCTGGATTATGTCCCTGCTGGGGCTGGTGACTGGGATTCATGTTCTTCCCTTTACAGTGGCACAGGAGCACCCTCCCTGTCCCTGCTGAGTCTCTGTGGTGAGGGTGGAAGCCCCTTGTCATGACTCACCTCTGGAGTGGCAGAGGAATGGGCACGTTCCTCCTTTGCTCTCCCTTTTAAATTTTAAGTGCTTCATTTGCGAGTACAAACAGTGCCTTTTTTTGTTCACAACCGAGTAATTATAACTTCTCTTGATATTAGTGAGATTACTCAGGAAGGTCAAGAATTACATTTCTGAATTTCTAAAGTGGGCTTCTCTTAAGCAATTGCTTTAAAAGGTGGCATTACAAATACACATCTATCTCTTTTATGTGCTTATTATTCTGGGTCCCAAGGTACAGTGCTAAAGCATATAACACTTCTCACAGGCCTCCACCGTCAGCAGTTGCTTTGTCATTGAGCAAGGCTGTAGAGAGGTGCAGAAGGATTCATTAATGCAAGTTAATCAATGCCTACTAGTTAAGCAGCATTACCATCATCATTAGTCTTTAGTTCTGCCTGGTTACTGGTTTGACACCAAGGGTGATGACACGGGGAAGGGATTCAGAGAGGTGTTTTAGCTTTGTGCATTTTTGGTGGCAATTTCTTGAGTAGCTCATTTGGCTTATCAGAGAGAGAAGATTGATGTCTCTTGTAGCTTTGTGGTTTTATTTGCCTGTGAAATGGGAGACTCAGGGTCAATTTCTTCCTCAGCTGAAGAAGGTTAAAGCTTCTGTTTCCCAGCTCATTGCCCATATTAGAACATTTCTAGGTAATATATTGGCTCCTAACAAAGTGTTATGTGGTGCTAGTAGGATATCATCTAGATGGTTTAACTGCTTTCTGGGCCTGAGCTCTTCTCTGGGTAGTGAGAAGGAAACACACCCTTCTCTGTTGGGCTGAGTTGGGGCTCTCTGATGTGTCCCACATTACTATTAAAACACTCTTTCCTCAGGGTAGCTGATGCACTGTGTGCTTGCTGCAGGAGTCCCTGAGAAGACTCAGATGCAGGCTCTGGAGGGCCAGGAGTTGAGCACCACTGAGTTATAGTATTGCTGTGGTGATGGGTTTATTAGGGCTGGCCTCTGAGGAATGGCGTCTGGAGTATAAAAATTTATAGACAAGCTCTTTTTTTTTTTTTCCAGCTCACCAAAGTTGCACATGTTCACTGACTAGTGTCAGATAGAAAAAGATTCAATAAATCTCCCCCTTGAAAGGTCCTTTGAAGAAATGCTGCTGTAAGACTTCCACCACTCTTTTCTTTTTGTCTTCCAGGAATGCACATTAGCCTGCCAAGGCACCACAGGCTTCTTGGCTGCACATGCACATCCCTTTAAAAAAGCCCCCAGTGATGGAAGGATCTGGTGCCCTTTGGTTTCCAAAATCACATATTTTCTTGCCAGTTTGTTCTACCTTATGTTATTCTGGTTGTCTGGAGCAGAGAGGTTACTGACTTAATTGATGTCTTAGCTAACAGAATCTAAAGGCAACCCAATGTCTTCTACCTCAACGTATTTGATGGAGATTGATTCTCTCCCTCCCCCATAAGTGGCCTTGCTGTTCTTCAAGGTGAGCAATATGGCATCCCCATCTTGTCTAGATGAAAGGTTAGCTTCTGTGTTTAAAGACCTGTTGAACTATTCCCAGTCTAGACTAATATGTTAGAAAATTGATCTCATCTCCTGGAAAAAAAAAAAATCCCCTTGATTGCTCTAAGGAGGTTGTTCATCGCTGTCTAACCTGCAGCTCCTGTCCCACACAGGCAAATCCACTTCTGGATTGGAGTTACATGGAAGAATCCAAGCAGCTTGCTTAGCTCAATGGCCCTGAGCCCTCACCAGTCAATCAGAGCTGCACTGGATTCACCCCCAAGCTCTTGGTGTACCACAACCCAAAGACAGTTTTCTTTGCAGCCCGAAGTCTTTTAAAGTCTTTTGTGATGCAGCTGGAAACAAACAGGGAAAGATGTTTGCTTTTTCTTAAGGGATCAGTCTGAGAGAGCTGGAGCTCTGATTGAATAAGTAACGTACTGAAAAAAGTCTGTGCTCTGTCAGTGCTTTAATAAGTAATTGAGCTGAATACCACCATGTGCCCTCCCAGTGGGACCTTTTTGTTTTTCAGCTTTTCCTTTGGAGTTGCAGCTACCACCACAGATCACAGAGCAGCACGGTGAAGGATGTGTATCTAAAGCCACAAAAAGCCAAAGCAGAACTCTCAACAAATAATTTGTTTTATCCCTATTTCTGTTACTTTGGTCCCCAGACTGCTGTGTGCAGGTTAGGGGCCAAGGGAAGAAAAGAGTAATATTTGAGAGAACTAAACTGTCTGCTCTTCGTGGTTGTTATGAATATGAGGCTAAATTCTAACCCCTTCCCAAGCAGAAAGGTACTGATTTGGATTTTTCTTCTCCTCAGCAGCTGATTTTTCATTTAACTTCATGAATTTTGATTTTGGTGAGATCTTAAATCTCATGTTAAGTTGGGTTGAAGCTGATAAATGTATGGCTGATAAGCAGGTGAGTGGACATTCACTCAGATACCAGGGGATCACTATCCCCTGCACCAAAGGATCTTGCCTTGGTATTACTTTACACTCATTTTGTGCAGGTCAAAATGACAATGTGATGTGCAAGGCAAAGAAATCAATTTTTTTTGGTGACCCACCTGTTTTCTGAGCATGTCTCTGAAGTGTATGGGTAGGACAACTTTGACTAGGATATTCAGAGCAGTTACACCCATGACTTTGATTACAGACTAGGTCAAGGCTCCTTGGTTAGACAGTTCAAGTAGTTTAGTCTTCAAAGTTTGCATTACCAGAATGTAAGATTTTTTTCGACTATCTTTTTTTCCTAGAACCTTTCTTCCTTTCCTGCAGCAGATATGACCTTTCCTTGTACATGGTTTCCCTTTTCATCTGTTTCCACTTGTGTGGGATGCAAAGAACTTCTCTTACATGACACTTTCCTAAGTGAACTTCTCTCCTGCTGAAATCCAACCCCAAGAGTCATTTTGCTTTACTTGTTCTTCTGCTCCTCTGTTGCTTCTTAAAGTTGGCCTTGACAAACAGAATGATGCTTCTGCGGTGATTCCAGACTCCTGGGAATGTCTCGACCATTGTGGGAAGGAACTCAGTGATTTCATTCAGTGCTCTCGAAGCACATACCCTGAGGGGTGAGGGTGAAGGAGCAGCTATCACTGCTTGTGGATACTGCTGTGATCTCTGATTTCAGTCTTTCACTAAGTTGCCTCATCCACTCATGCGTCAGCCTGCCCCTTAGAATAACTGCTGGTATTATTAATTGCAAACAATGTCTCTTGCTCTAAGATCTTTAGATGACAGGTATTTGTGGTATGTCCTTTGTTTAGATGCTGTGATTAACTCTGCTGTTATTTGGTGTGTTAGTACTGTAACACATCCCTCTGGTTGTTTCTCTCTCAGCATCTCATCAGCTTGTCTTTGGTCACTCAGGTGTGGGATTCATCTGTGTCTGCCATCATATGGGCTCCTTTTATAATCAAAGGAGAGGACCATGAGGGAGAGGAGTTTCTGGCTGTTTTTCATCTTATGGCAGATGTCTACAACACATCAGGTGATTTGTCTCTTGAGTGAGCCATTTCTCCCTGCTGAATAGAAAGGCAGTGGTGTGGAGAAGAGGACAAAAAAAGCCAATTTTTCTTCTTGTGCCATAAATTCTGAAGACTTGATTGAAAGCTGGTTTCAACTTTGGAGACAAGATTTGTCCCTAGTTACCACTGTATAACTAGAAAGCGTTCTTGTTCCAGGACTGTTCTGGTTTTGGTGTCAAATCCATGAGACTGACCTCCCCAGCTCCCCTAGACAGTCCTCTCCGTACACCTGTGTGGAGGTATCCATCAGACATAGGTCAGGAGCTTTGTTACTTACATTCTTGCTTTTTGTCCTTTTGTTGCATGCTCTTGTTTGTGTTTATCCCTTCAAGCTGGACTCTCAGGCATTTGTGTTATGCCTGCAAGCTCCATACCCTGGTTCAGTGGAAGAGAGCTCCCTTAAGACTTAGACAAGCATTGCACAGGAAAGCAAAGGTCTGTTTGACTCGCTGTTTGGAGACAATATTTACTCTCTGACTGACATGTATGCACCACCCTCCTGAAACCTCAACTCTCTTCCAGATCTGATAAATACTGGTGTATCAGAAGATGGAATTCTCCTTAAAAAACAGTCCAAGCCATGCTTTTTAACAGACGGGTTTTAGACAGAGGAACAGAGCAGAAAGGGAGCTGCTTCTTTGCTGAGGACTTTCATCTTAAAACATGTTGCAGAAAACAAGAAGCAAAGGCTTCTCACACAGCTTTGATATCACAGCTTATGCCTCCTGAGAGCATCTCTTCACACTGCTGCCATAGCCTGTTAGCTTAGGATGGGACATTCCCCTGTCACTCCTGGTATCATTTCTTTGCTGGATTCCTGCCCTACTTGAGAACAGTTGCATGTAGCAGAAATACCCTTTTGATCAAGAAAGATGTTGTTGGAAGGCAACAGTACATTTTCCCAGTTTCCATTTCTCAGACCAGTTATTCTGGTCCTTGCCATTGTTGTCCCTTAGAAGAAACGCCTGCTCGAGCAGAAGGAAGAGAAGACATTGTTGTAGCTAATCCAATATGTGGTTTAGTCAGGCATTTCAACTAAATGAATAAGCAAATAAGCTACATTTCAATACCTCCCTTGCTGTGAAAGCATTGTTTTTTTTCTCAGAGTGACTCTTGGCTCAGAAGATATGGCCATTGTTTCTCATTTGTTTCCATCTCACCTTGTCTGCAGCATGGCAAACTCTCCCAAAAGCCTTTCAGCACAGATTCATTTTCCTGTTTGCCCAGTGAATACAGATTTTTCATTTTGGTCTGCGTTGTGTGTGGTTTTGGTGTGCTTTATAAATGGGCTGGTTAAACGGGTGTAGCTAACAACTGCCCCTGCCTGTTAGTAGTCAACCCTCATTGCTTATGGGCTTCCATGGCAAAAGAGATGAGCCACCATGGGACAAGTGCTTCCTGTAAAGGCCTGAGTAAATGCCAAGAAACTCTTTCCCTTCTCTCTTGGCCCAAAACGTTGCTATAACTCAGTCACTGGACAGGCAGCGTTGGATTGTCCATAGCATGAATATTTTGGGGTAAGGGTTGCTGATGTTCAGCCAGATCTTCTAGGTGAGAAATCACTGAGGTGAGACTGGACAGGTAATTGATATCAAGTGCTGCATTTTGTAATTTGTACTCTCAATCTTTAAATGACAAAGTAAATTAACTTTCTCAGATGAGTGAGAATCATGTTTAGAGGGGGAGGGAGAATGCATCTGCACTTGGGAATTGCTTGGTGAGGGGACCCAGTTACTCAGTCAGTCTCCCTTTCTTCTGGACTGATGCTTTTTTCTGCTACAACAGCCCAGCATCACTGGAGACATGTAAACTGCTCCCTCCCTGAGCTCCCCACAGCCTGCCAGCACTGTCCTGCAAACTGGGACCTGGGGTCAAACCCACCAGGTAGAGGGAGCACCCAGAGCTCCCTGCTCCTGGTGACGTGCTACTGTCCTGAGGCTGTCATCCAAGAATCTGTGTGCTTTGCACTCATCACTTTTATTTGAACATGAGGTTGTCTTTAGGGGCTGAGTTGTGATGCTTCCTGGACCTGTACCAGATGTGGAGCTCAACCTTCAGCAGAGGTAAAGGAGGTTTATATTTCAACATAACAGATTTTTTTACATGATGATTAGAAACTGTGAGTATGACCTGTCCATGAAGAAGGTGAATGTTATCCTTGAGCTTACCTTTGTGCCTTTCTGGTTGAGATGGGAGCATTGCCTCCTACAAGACTCTGGTAAGACCCAGCCTGGGAGAGCATTTGCAAATCTGCTCTCTTGTGCTCAAGAAAAAAGAATTAAAACTGGAACAGGTGAGGAAGAGGGCTGAGATGTTGATCAGTGGAAGGGAAAAGCTGTCCTAGGAGTGTAAACTAAAAGCTTAGTTTGCTTTGCCTAGGAAGTGGAAGCTGTGAGGGGATACCATCGTTCAGTAAAAATCTTTCAGGTTGGGGGTCAAGAGCTGGGGAAAAGCTGTTCAAGCCAAAGAACAATGTTGGCACACGAGCAAGTGGCACGTACTGGTTTGGAATAAATTTGAAGTGGAAATGAGGAGTAAGGTGGGGGTGAGGTGCTGAAGAACCTCTTATACTCTATGTGTGGTTCCAGGAACAGAGAGCCCCACACCGGCAGCGTGACATTTTGCAGGGCTATACCATGGTGTCAGAAATCCTGTGCTGAAAACTCCATTTGTTTTGAACTAGTAGTGACCTTTAGAGAAACTGTTGTTCGCCACGTGGACAGAGCAGGGTTTCACACTTGACCTCTCTTGAATTTCTTTCTTGACTGTGTTTGGTTTGTGGGAAGGAACTAGTACAGAAGGGACAAATAAATGGAAAGCTTCCAACTCTACTTCTTAAGCCTGGGACATGTAATAGCCCAGTTTGCTGGGCTAGTCCTCTACAAACAAGAGGAATTTACCCCGCGGCAATCTTTCTTCACTAGAACCCTGCAAAAGGAAGTGAGGTTTAATTAGCATTTTAAAGTGGACAGCCTTGAAGTTAATGATATTCAATAAAGAAAAATTGTTTTAACCTTATTTGCACTTTTCAATTTACTTATTAGAGGCCATCTGTTATATTTTAAACAAGAGCACTGGGAGCTAAACTCTCAGATTGTCAAATGAGGTTTTAACTGGCTAAGCAGAAGGGAAAGAACAGGCTGCCTTAAATGAGCAATTAGACTGTTTTTCTTCAATTTCTCACTTTTGTGTCAAAAAGCAAATGGTCACCATTTCAAGCAACAGTTGAGTTATGATTATGACATCTGTTTTTACAGGTGCTGATGAGTCCTGGGGAATGTCACTGGTCCTCAGATCTCAGATATAGTCCAACATGGATGAAATTCAAAAAGCCAAAAGTGAGATGAAGCTGTTGTGGGGTGAGAAGGACAAGAATAAGGATTTCTGTAAGTGAATCACCAGAAAAAAGAAAACGGGAATGTTGATGTGCTGCTGAAGAGTTGGTCAACCTAGTGGCAAAGGGCATGGAAAAAGCCGAGGTGCTCTTTGCCTTTGTCATTACTGGTAAGTTCTGCTGTCTGCTGGTATCCTCTTATCTCTGTGCCTAGTGGCAGAATTTAGGGAAGATAGATGCTACCTATAGTAGCATCGATTTAGGGACCGCTGAAGCAAAATGGACATACATGGGTGCATGAGACCAGATGGGATGTGCTCGGGGATGAAGAGGAAGCTGGTGTCATTGCGAGACTGCTCTCTGTCATCTCTGAAAGGTGGTGATGATTGTGGAAGGTCCTAAATGACTGGGAAGAGGCTGATGTTAAGTTCATCCTCAAAGAGACTAAGGAAGATCCAAGAAAACTGCAAACTGGTCAGCTTCACCTCTGTCTCAGGAAGATTACAGAGCAAATCTTCCTAGGGGCCATTTCCAGGCATGTGAATGACCAGAAGTCACTGCTGAATGCAGGGAACAGATCTGCTGACTGTCATGGGAATCCAGCTCCTAAACTTAACTGTCTTATGCTTGAACAGGTTCCCACCATGCCTCTGAGAAGCTGGGTATTTTTCCTATGTCCCTGGGCAAACTGAGAACCTTCAGCAGGACAAGAGCCAAACCTTGGACTCCCAGGTCTCATGAGAATAATTTAAATACTGGACCACCCATAATTTATCCTGGAGGGTTGGGAAAGGAAAGCAAAATATCTTCCCCAAATCTACTTAAAAATCTATGGGAACCAGCAGAGCTGGTGCTGTACATCTGGATTTGGGACTGTACATTCGTGTATGGATGTGAGCAATCCCTCTGGGTTTAATAACAGATGTACTGCTGTTCACCTGAGCAGAGGCTCTGAATTCTGGTCTCTGGGGTGGCTCTACAGTTACCATGCCCAGAGCACAGGTGGAATAATCCATTTAATCCCTTTTGCAAACAAATGCAAAATCTGATCAATGCCAAGGGCTGATTCCCTGTTCCCCAGGAGCAGCAGCTTAAATTGCTCCAGCCTGAATCCCCTTGACCTGGAAATTTGAAGACTGACCCCACATTTGTTTGAAAATTCAAATCTTAGCTTCACTCCCATGAGTCATCCTGCTGAAGTTAACCTGAAGTCAATTTCTCTATGTGGGGTCTTGTGGGTATTCCAGATTTGCTAAGGTTTGAACCCAGCAGCTCCTGTTGATGCCAGGCTTGCTCTGCAGCTGGCTGCGTTCCTGTCCTGCGTGGTGAGTTACAGTGATGGAAGGAAGGAGAAATGATCCAAACAAAAGAAACAGGGCAGAAAAAGTAATAGTAAACTAGGCCAGGTTGATTCACAACAGCACTTGATCATCAGTGAGAAAACCCCCACTAAACCAAATGAACTATGAAATATCTGTGGCAGTGAAATCCAGCTGCCAACAGTGTTATTGTAAAAAATAGCTGTAATAGGTAACGTTACCTTGCTGTAAGGGCTAAAGCTGAATGTGCGTGCAATAAAATAGCTTATATAAAAACCTTAGTTTTGTGTCACTCCAAGCTTAAAATGCTATTTTGTGTTCAGATCTATAGAGGAAAAAAACCCAAACCCACAACTTGAGGTGACTTTTGTTTTAAGACTCTTTTAAATTTATAACTGAGCTGGCTAAAATGCTTTTCATCAAAGTACAAAAGTTTCATACTGTAATTAATGGCAAGTGATATCTAAGGCAATAAAACACCATCATTTGAGTGTTCTTACAAGACTATTTATGACTGGATATTGAAACTGATAATGATTCTGCCATTTGTCCTCATAATTTATTATTCCAAGGAGAGGCAAGTGGTGTTAAGGGTTCATGATCCGTTTTATGGAAAGAGTGCTGAATTCAGCTTTTTATGGGTGCAAATGACAATGTTTGGCGCTCTGTGGAAAATGTCCATGTGACAGTGAGTGCAGACCCTATTGAGGGGTCGAGATGTGTGGTGTTAATGCTCTTTCTTAGAGAGCAGAAGCCCCTGGATGTGTGATCCAGTTGCAGGTAGCCTTACTGGGACCAGTGCAATGGCTCAGTCATTGTCTCAGCAGGATCCCTTGAAAGACCAGGACAGGATTTTTCTGGAAACCTTCTACCTGGTTTCTGACCTAGATGATCTTGTGAAAGATGGCTTTGGGCAGCCATTGCAGAATTCACTATAAGCAACCTAATCCAAAGCCCACAGCAGATAATGGAAAGAATTACTGGCTCTGGCAAGTCTTGTGTCAGGCCAAAACAAAAGCTCGACTCTGGAGGAGACTTTCCTTGGTCTTGCAAAGCGCCAGCCAGGCTGTATCCCTCTGAGCACAGGCCTTTCATATTGCTCTGGGCTGAGGCTGATTTACTGAATGCTCCAGCTCTGATCCTCACCTTATTCAGGCTCATGGAAACCTGGAGGAATTTCTTTAAAGTCAGCGTTGATGCAGCTAATGGAAAATCTGAGTGAAGTCAGACCTTGGGGTTTTTTTGGACTGAGATCTGAAAAACAGAGATGATACTTACAGTCTGCTGGGCTCCCAGACCTGAGACTACAGCTTTCTGGTTTTCCCCAGCCTTCTGTTCATATGCTGTGGTAGAAGGTAAAGATTTGCATTTCCATCGATAGCCCTAGCAGCAGTCTAATGAGCTTCTTGCTGCTTTGCAAATAGCTTGGAGTGAATCTGATGGCACAGAAGCAGAGAGCAGGATGTGACCTGTTGTCTTTGCTTTTCAACAGCTACCGTCCCCTTCCTCTTCCCTTCCGCCTCCCCTCATGGAATCTAATCAGCATGTCAAAAGGGAAGTCGCTCCTTTATTGGAGGTTATCCATGTCAGGGGAAGTTATGTTTCCATCACTACCTGGGGGCCCATCAGCAGATGAAGATGGAGAGCAGTGACTTAGAATGACTTTGAAGCAACACCCAGCAGCAACTGAAGACAAGAACATAACCTTAGTTGACGTTTAAAATAACCCGATGCACAAATAAGACCATTCTGCTAAATTATGCATCTTTTCACTCTGGGCTGTTGTTAAAGGGAAGGGACTGGGCGAGCATTTTCTACGTGTGCTTCTTCCTTTTCCCGTGCTGGGAGCTGAGTGACGGGTGCACACTGATGGAGCACCGTGCATTGATTTTTGTGGCTGAGCTGAAAAAGAAATAACAGCTTTTAAAACGATGGAGGGTCCCTATTCAGTGAAAACAAAAGTGAGGCGTATGGGAGAGTTTTGCTGAATTGGCTTAGTTATCTGCTTGGAGTTAAGCATGTGCCTGAACGCTTTGTGGAGCAGCATTAATGGGAGTACATTTAACAGTGAGTTTGAGTTGAACTAAGTAATGGCTAAAGAGCAAGCAAGAAAAATAGGGTAATAAGGAAATGGAGAAAAATCTCTCTGTTTCACTAGTCATTGGAAACCAAGAAATGATGTGCTAACAGTAAAGCTTTTCCCCTAATGGCACAAACACAGAGAGGTGCCATTGCTCCAGCCCTCCTCCCTTTTCCCAGCTGAGAAGCAGGGACAGTGAGCTGATAGTTGGTTTCAGCTCTTCAGTTTTAGGACAGCTCAGGCTCTTGCTCTCATTGTCATTGATTTCAATCTGCTCTCACCAACACAGCACCAGTCAAAACCTTCCTGAGACCCTGTGGCCAAGCCCTCATTGGATGCAACTTCACTGACCACAAGGGAGATGTGCCCATTGGTTTGATCAATGACCTGTCCTCTGGCTTTCATTTAATGGTTCTTTTAGGGAGGGTGGGAGGAAGATCAAAGATGTCTCATCTGATTTGGGTATTGTGTTCTGCTACTGCAATAGCACTTGGCAGCTGTAGGTGTGGACAAGCACGATATTGGGCTGTTGTGCAAATGTTGATCAAGTATCATGCTTGGGCTCTTGTTTATCTTCCTTTTTTTGTCTTCTGTAAGTGCATAACTAGAAAATGAAGCCAAATTTTATACACCCAGAGTCATCTGTTTGCTAGTTTTCCCTAGGTGCTGTCTAGGGAATGGTTTTTATGGCAAGGATGTATCTTCTTGTGGTCTTCCAGAAAAATTCAA
The DNA here is from genome assembly GCA_013401335.1 of Brachypteracias leptosomus. Taxonomy (NCBI): domain Eukaryota; kingdom Metazoa; phylum Chordata; class Aves; order Coraciiformes; family Brachypteraciidae; genus Brachypteracias; species Brachypteracias leptosomus. Next base: position 685,219 of record VYZX01007292.1, on the reverse strand, counting down.
GCATCACATGTGTCAAGGAAGCTGCAGTTTGCAAGCAGAAAGGTGAGTGTGAGTTACTTTGATGTTTATCCTCCTGCCCTGCCTCCAAAAAAATTACTGCTTCTGATGAGGATTGGTGATCTGGTCATAACTCTGATGTCTTGGTCATGGCTTGAGTCACCTCTCTGATAACTTTAGCTTGCTGAATTCAGTGTATTCATTTTTGATGAATCTATGGTTTGAAAATATAAGTTGATTTTAAGAAGGAATCCTACATCTTGAAAAAAAATCACACTTTTTAGAATATGTGTCTCAGTTGAGAGCAATTTGCCTCATGGATGGTCTCAGATTAGTCTTCTATGAGCATGTGTCCACGTAACAAAATGAGCATGCAATTCAACGTAACAGGCAAGAGGCATTTTAAAGGTCAGTAAGGGGCTACGGTGGCTAATCTGCCTGCAAAAGCTTGCATGGGTCCTGGCTCAGCCCCTGTTTTTGTGTTTCCCCCTCTCTTACACCAACTAGCAACAAAAATTTCAGCTGTGTAGCAAAAATCCTTTTGTTTCAGGGGCCAGGCAAATGTCCCAGGTTTTGTGTTTATTTATAGGAGATAAACTTGCTCGTGAGATGGGTTTTATAAAATTGGATCCAGCTTCAACCAGAGCTGAGCCAGATCCATGGCTTGCATTAGTGGCAGCTGGTTTTCATGGGAGATAATCTGGTGATGCAGAGGAGCACAGGACCTGGAGGAGGGCGGTGGGAGATGTAAGGGGTGATTCAGGAGACACGTGGCCCCAGGTTGCCCCTACCTGTGCAGGGTCCTTTGGTATTGGACTAACAGGACAAGGAAGAGCATGGTAGAAGGGATGAGGATAGAGGACTGTTCTGGGGTGACACGTTGCTCTAAACTAAACACAAACCACTCATTTCTATGCAGGTCATAGAAACCTCTGACATGTAAAAGTGCTAGCTATGATGTGACAAGGGGTGACCTTCAGTGGCACGAAGGTTGGTTAGATGCCAGCTCTCCAGGGTTGACAAGAGACACTCACATTAATGTGTTTGCAGTACCAGTTGCAGTATCTATTGTGGCCTTTTGGGACTTGGCCCTGTCCTGTCTCTGATGGCTGACAGAGTCAACAGTCACTGCTGGGACAGCCATCCCACCTACACCATTCCAGGTGCTGTAGGTCAGGCCACCAACTGCTGTCCTCATGGTCTGACCCCAAAACCCTTTTGTTTGCAAAGCCCTGGGAGAGGAGGAGGTTTTGTTCAGTAGGGTTTGTGAAAGTGGTCCCAGGCCCTGGCAGGGGACAATGCTCTCTGGCTTGTGGGTATTTTGTTTCCTCCTGCACGTGCTCTGTGTTGGCTCCTTGGGTTCAATGATAATATGAACTGTCATCCTGAGAAATATCCGGGTGTCTGTTTACCATTTGAGGAGCAGCACTGCTCTGGTGACCCAAAAGTTCACTGGAGGATGGTGAAGGTGATGAGGAAGAGAAGAAAGTTGTTTTTCTTGTAATGGCTTGAAAGCCAAGTCATAAAAGGTGAAATGTTCTCAGGCAGCTGTAGCTCTGCCTGCACTGCTGGGGACGGGCTGGGCTGGGAGACCCTGGCCCATCCTTAGGGACTTTTTTTTGTGTAATTCAGACTCTCTTAATACTAACGTCCCACCCCAGATGTCACAGAGTCGCCTGAATCTGCTCTCTCCTGGCTTAATGCTGTCAAACAGCGACGTATCTCATTTCTGAGCGTGTGCCCTGGGACACGGCTGCCTGCATGCTCGACCCCTCACACGTGGTGCTCGTGTGGCAGTGGCCCCAGCGTCCTCACATTGGCCCTTTTTTGGTCTCAGCCACACCAGGTCCCCAAAGCTTTGAAAATCTCTTTTAAAGCCTGGCCGAGCTGAGTCTTGCACCTGCTGAAGGTCTTGGGCCGGCAGTGTCCCGACAGCCTCACCAGGATGAGGTGCTGCTCGTGCTAATGAGTTTTGTGTCTTGCTGCAGTGGATGGTAATTAAAGGGGGCTGATGAGACTGAGCCTGTGGGCACTGATGGTCTGTGTGGAGGTCCCTCCGTGTGGAGGGACCAGCTTTTCTCAGAGCATCACGCTAGAGGGTGCCAGATGGCTTTCCTCTGCGTTGCCTTCCATCGCACGGGTTTGGGCAGGTTTGGCTTTGCACATTTTGATGGCTCCCTGCACCCCTCTGAGTGCCCATTGTGTGCCCACAGCCTTGCTGCTAGCCCAGTGGCAGAGCACTGACCACCCCAAAATCCATACCATGGACAAGTGTGTCCTCCTTTGCCCAGGCTGGCTTGGTCCCAAAGCCAGAGCTGCTTCTTCAAATTCAGTAGTGGCCAGAGAGCAAATTGGTCGTGGGATGTGCCCTGACCTTGTAGCAGGAAGTGTCCCTGCTCTGGGACAGGGACTCCAGAGGCTGGGATGAGGTCAGCTGAAGTTGGGAATTATGCTCCCCTGTGCCATGGTGGGTTCCTGTGTCTTCCTGTGTACCCTCTCCAGTCAGCACATCACATAGCTTTGATGGGATGCTTCTCTCACTGCTGACTCTTTGTGGCCCTTTCCTCTGCTGTCCAGACCATAAAACAGCACTTCTGGTGCCAGTGCTCTGGAGACGTCCTTCCTGAGGGCAGGAGGTTGAACTCACCTTTTCAGATTTCCTTCTTGCTTCTTTCAGATAGTTGCGTTTTGGATTGTGGTCCATCTGAATTCTGCTGCTCTCCTCTCAAGCACTTGCACCCTTCTTAGGCTTGGTCCCACCATACATTTCACAAGCATATTTTCAACCCTTCTTCAAAGGCATAAGTCAAGAAGTTGGCCAGACCAAGATCTGAGGCAAGCCTTGGCAGGTTTGGGAGTGAGCCATTGCTAACCACTTTGCATCCTCTCTCAACAACTCGTGCCCTTTCTGCCTTAGCCTTTTCTACAGCCTGGGTCTATCAGTTGGGCTTTCTGGGCCTAAAGCACCCATAGTATGAATTCATCAAGATCTATGGATCTGTCCATGGACACTGTTGCACTATTGTGCAGTTTCAGCCCTGCAAAGACATTCCCACCCTGGGGTGGATGGTCTGGAACCTCTCTGAAATAAGTATAATTCATTAGGACAAGAGCTTTTCCTTCCAAACTGGTTGCTGGATGTGTCCAGTACGTCAGACTCTCATCCACATTAACTGGAAGCCCCCTGGAATACCTCTCCTCCCAAGAAAAGTGGGGTGGGCACCACTTATCCCCTGTAGATTTGAAATTGTCTCCTAATGAGAGACATGAAGAGTCTGTAAGAGAAGGGGGCGTATGTGAGACAGATGGGAGAAAATAATTATGAACTCCAAATCCCCCAAACCGAAATCCCACCCATGCACAAACACACAGTCCCTCACATACTAAGCAGAGTTTTTACCCCCAAAATGCCTGTAGGGACTCCCACTCCGTCAAGTCTGTAGTAATAGTAGAGATTGGATACTGCAGGGGTGAGTAGCAAATTATTGGGTGCGTAAAGCCCATAATAGTAAATTAGAAGCAGCCTGATTCCTGAATAGCAGCGGGGTAAAGGTTTCTTCAGTGGAGGAATGACTCCAGCTCCACCCCTGGCCATCGTGCCCAGGCCCATGAGATGTTTTTCCTTCTTCCTTCTGTTGCTGTCACCCTTGGAGCTAGACCTCAATCTATGTGCTACTTCTTTCTTACCTCACATGGGAAATTAGAACAGAAGTGATGTGAGGAGTAAGCAAACCTGTCAATTAGAATTATCTTCAGTTTTACATAGTAAGACAAATTAGAACTCAGTGTACATCTGCTGGAACTCAGTGAATTTGCACCATGGATGGATTTGACTCAGTGTTTTCATGCAATTTGCATGTATCTGTAAATGGCTAACCTGTGACAACCTGGTGACATCACAGTACAACCCAAGAAGAGGAGATGTGTCCTCTAATTTGCCCTGGCTGCTTGCTCCTTCATCCAGCTTTTCACATTCATTATTTGCCCACTTTTATCTGGCAGTCTGGATATTATCAGAAACGGTTGGCTCATCTAAACACCATCCCATTTGATTGTGAGATGCTAGAAGTGCTCTGTTTTATTATCCTGAGCTTTAGAAGGGTGGGAAAGAAGTAGGACTTTCCTCCTGTTGCACAAAAAACTGCCACATACTCATTGCTTCTTACACTAATCCAAGCTGAGAGGGGGTTGTGAACCAGATGTGGGTCCTGCTCCTCACTGCTTTGAAGGATTGTGGCAAGCCATCCTTTCTGGAGGTGGGTGAATCTTTCAGACCAGTGCTCAGGATGAGCAGCACCTTTCTTCACAGGTTGTCCTGGCGGTGTTAGCTGAGGTGTTTGATGAGTAACTTGTGGTTTGGTTAGCACCGAGGGGACATAGCCTCTCATGGCTTGTCCTGCACCTGGTTCTCTCCATCAGGCTCAGCTTGGGTCCTGACCCATCTCCCTTGTCCCAGCATAGGTCAGGGTGGCAATGTCCCACCCGAGCAAGGGCAAAGCACCTGGGAAGAGACTTGGGGCCAGTGGCTGCTGCAGAGCCTGTGGAAATTTTCTTTCATTTTCCACAAAGTTGCCTGGGTCTGGCTGCTGGGCACCACAACCATGCTTTGCTCTCTGATCTACCATAATTCCCTTGATTTTCTCATGATCGGATCAGGAGATGATAATTCAAGATTCTCCTCCTCCTTCCTGATCTCACTATCTGAAAAAACCAGTGCCACTTCTCTTTTGAATGATCATCCCTCTCTCTAGTCCTACCAAAGTTTGCAAGCTTTAAATATTCATGCTTAAAATGCAAAGGATGGTGAAAGGGGAGTGTGCCCTTATTTAGGGCACTGTTACATGCCAGCCTTTCTGTTGCTAGTGGGCAGGGATGTTTTCTTAGGTCATGGTGGTGGAGCAAGTCAGTGTCCAGTGCTCCAAGCCTGGCTCTACAGAGAACAAACACTGGTGGGGCCGAGGCTTTGAAATAAGTTATTCTTATTGTGATTCTTGTTTATAACACCAGATTCATTGTTTGCAATTTTGTTCAGTGGCATCCAATCAATAGCAGACAATAAAATATTATTTCGAGTGGAGTAGACGTTCCACGAGAATGTGATTGATTGCTTTAATTTCTGCCTTCCTCAGTGTTTTTACTAAGCCCTGTCTTGATTTCTTTCATTTTGCCTCGTTCTCTTCAGCATCAGTTGTTAAATAAAGTGACATATTTATTATATCAGCTTTATTTGACAGATTGCAGGGCGACATACTTTAGATTAATTTTTTCATTTATAGATGCATGTATATGTGTGTGTGAAATTATACATATATATATACGCTGTAGAAAATCAGTGTGTTTATGAATGTACTTAAGGCCAACATTTTCAAGCACCACTAGAGATTTTGGGTGCTGGTTTTAGGTGCCTAACTTGGCACCCATTTAACTAGCTCAGACTCAATCGCCAGCAAGTTTATGGTCATGCAATTTAAATGACCAGGTTAGTGTGTGTTATATGAAGTTCTCACCAGTCAGATGAAGTTTATAATCTTTTCAGATGGGTTCAGTAACAGACCACATGAGCTCTCCTGTTTTTCCACATCTGACAGGTTAGTTAACAGACCAACCACCAAGAATAGTTATATTAAAATAAGCCCTGGAAGGTGGCTTTTTGGTGTTGTTTTACAGAGATATTTCAGAAATGTCTGGAAAAGTTGTTTTTTGTAAAAAACCCAGGGAGTTTGTTTGAACTATTTCTGGTAACCTTCAGTCCCCCACGAAGCACTTTTGTTCCCGTAAGTCTGGTGTGCACAGGGCATGGAGGTTAAAATCAAGCTCTTTGTGTGGTGTATATTGACTTAATCCATTTATTCCATGTAAGGATATGGGCCATGAGATTTACTGTGTCTCCTAAATTATGGCCTGAATGAGCTCTTTCTCCCCATAAATACTGCATGACTTTAAGTTAGGTGTCCCAGGACCTTAACAGTCAATCCCAGAAATCCAATCTTGTGGGGAACATGGCAACTGCTTCCAGCTTTAGTTGGTCGAGATATTGGTCTGTAAATCCTCGTGTTGGTGGAGAACTGAGCATTGCTTCATAATGTGCCCCATGTGCTTTGCCCAAGGAGTTTCATAGCTGGAGAACAGCTGGGCGCTGTTAAACATCCATTCTTGATCCCCAGACGACTCCTCCTTTTTTGTGCTAATCTGAGTTTTCCATTTAAAATGGCAATTGTCTGAACTTGCTCAGCAATTTAGGATGTTCTCGTAGCAGGGAAGCATTAAAGACTCCACAGACCCTGAACTGCATGTTGAAAATAGAGTACATTCGTGTTTATTTTCTAATCCTTTAAAAACGTTGTTGGAGTAGGGTTTAAACCCAGCCATCTCCCTTTGCATGAACATAGCCTGTTGTCTCTGAGCTTAAAAAAAAACCCCGCAACCACCAAACAACCAACAAATAAATCCTATTACTCCAGAATATGATTAGTGTTCTGGTTTGAGTTATAAATCCCCTTCATTTAAAATGCACTGTTGCTACAAGTTAGGATTTGAAAGTACAATCATGCAAATGCCATTTGCAATGTTTTCACTCTAGTAACCTTGGCAATACCGCAAACACCTCTCCTGTTTGATACACACAGTTTGGGAAGCTCAACTGTAAAGCAGAGAGGGGGAAGCTGCCAATTTGTGCCACTCCTGTGGGGGAAGAGGTCATTTCTGAGGTAAAATCTGGCTGCTGCAGGAGCCATGCCTTTTTAGTCCACCCCATTCTGGAGGCTGGTCCTTTGTTTTATGTTGTTTTATGCTGCTTATATCCAGCTTTACAATATTTAAGCCCCTTGTATAAATCAAAATCATGGAGCATAAATATTTATCAGCAGAAGAAATACACTGCACAGGAGACAAGCTCGGGAACAGAGTAAGCCAAGTATTGCTTATAAAGGCAAAACCAGCGGGTGACGTTTTCATCCTGTCCAGAGTTAACGTGTAACGTGGGCACAGACCCAAGCACCTTGATTCCCTCTCTGATGTTAAACATCCCAGACCAGTGAGGATGTTCACGCTGTGGCCACTTGTTCCAGGGGCTGGTGGAGGCGAGCAATGGGGCTTCCCTTGGGCACATCTTCCTTCTGAACAGTAGAACCACTCTCAGCAGGCACACAGCCCTGAAATTGGGCCCCTGGCCAGTGATGCTTGACCTGCCCATGATGACCAGTGGTTGCTTTTTGGTGGAGCTGGAGTGGTAGGTTGGACCTTGAGTACTGTGTCTAGTTTTGGGCACCACAGTGTATGAGGACATTGAGGTGCTGGAGCAGGTTCAGAGAAGGGCAACAAAGCTGGTGAGGGGTCTGGAGAACATGTCTTATGAGGAGTGCCTGGGGGAACTGGAACTGTTTAGCCTGGAGAAGAGGATGAGGAGAGACCTTATTGCTCTCTACAACTACCTGAAAGAAAGTTGTAGTGAGGCTGGCGTTGGTCTCTTCTCTCTACAGTATGAGACCTAATGGCCTCAAGTTGTGCCAGGGGAGGTTTAGATTGGACATTAGGGAGAAATTCTTTACTGAAAGAGTGTTCGTGCACTGGAACAGGCTGCCCAGGGAAGTGGTGGAGTCTTCATCCCTGGAAGCGTTCAAAAAATGAGTAGATGTAGCACATCAAATCGTGATCTAGTGGTCAGGGAGATGCTGGGATGAAGGTTGGGGTTGATGGTCCTAGAGGTCTTTTCCAACCTTAAGGATGCTATAATTCTATGACCTGACCACTCTTGTGTTGTCACCTGCCTGGTGAAGCATGGAGGATGCTTTGCGAAAGGGTTTTCATTGTGAATGTGGTAAAGCCAGAATTTCTGCTTGCGGGTATTAAAACAGCCCCTGTAAGACACAGCAAGCAACTGCCTTTGTCAGCTGTTACCCTCTGACTGACAAGCTGGTCTGACACTTTCCCACCCAGGAGGCTTCTTACAGATGTTAAGACAGCAGCTGCTCCTGGAAATTCCTGAACCCACCTTCCTTCCTCAGGCCATGGATGCCAGCCCTGCTTGTCTTTGAGCCTGGTACACCAAAACCTGTTGTGCTTTGGAGGGTGGGTGAGATGGCAGTGCATCAGCTCCTATCGCTTTCCTCTTGGGTCCCCAAACATTGGAGGCCACCTGCAGCTCTGCCTCTACTGCCAGAGGTTCCTGCAAGACCTGTGCAGGACTAGGCCCTGTGAAATGTTGCTCTTGAGATCTCCGAAAGCCTTCCTACAAGGAGATGTTCCGGCAGCTCTGATTATAAAAAGCAAACAGAAAAAAAAAATGGTGAAAACTTATGAAAAGAATTTTAAGGAAAAAAACTGTTATGTACATGTCTGTCTGTAGGAAAAAGTATTGCTTATGGCTGACTAAAAGTATCAAATCTTAAGCGTAGAGATGCTCATGGCTGCTTGAACTTCAGCTGACTTCCAGCGTTGAATTTATTAGCAAAAGCGTATGAGTTAAAACCTAGTCTTCTCTAATCCAGTTCACATGATAATCTCATTAGGTCTAGAAAACTCATCCAGTGCTGTAAAAAATGTCAGTTGTGTGAATTGAACGTACCTGCAGAAATGGAGAACCACGGCCAGCAAGAGCTTGGAGGTGTAGTTCAGGTGGTGGCTGTGTGGCTGGTTGCCCTGATCCCCATGTCCTCCCTGTCTCCAGGACAGGATGACCCTTTTGGGCTTCATGTGCAGGGGGAGAGCTCCTTGAGGGCAGACAGCAGAACCCAGGGATATTTCTGATTTGCAAGAGCAAAGAGCTCTTGTTTTTCCTGTACAAGGGCCATGCTATGGTGAGCCCTGCCTTTCTACAGCACGCTTCATTCAGAAAGATTTTATTTTGAAACCAAACATCTTTCCTGTGTTTTTTCAGCAGGACTAGGTAGTGTGAGCATGAAAGCACCCAGGGGCTGGGCAGGGGGGCTGGGTGGGGACCCTTCCCGCCTTTCCAAGGGCTCTTTGTGTGACTCTATTGTTTTGCATCCTCTTTTCAGGCAGGCATTTTGCAGCCTTTAGCATTGTTCGGGTTCTACAGCAGAGTCAAATGTTAATTGGTTTGTTGTAGTAAAATGTTTTATGGGACAATTTAGCTCTAGCTGAACCCTCCCCCTCTTCCTGCGTTGTTTTTCTTTAGCAAGGGAATGGACCTGCATGATGCTGTTTGTCACGGTGCGAGAGGTCTTCTGACCATGCTTGCTGCCTTTTCCTGCTCAAGAAGAGAGTGCACTTCATTAATTATTTCCTGTACTTGTGGAGTATGTTTCTTCCATCCATGGTCTGCAGATGATCCTGTCTGTATTTATTCATTTGGAGTGGGATTCATCCCACTCCACACAGATACCCAGCTCCAATGCCCGCTCCCAGGGACAAAGGGTTGTGCTTTAGGAAGTTTGTTGTCCACAGGAAGGTTACAATTTCAACCACTCTCCTTCAGACAACCTGCCCTATGTCAGCCTTCCAGTCCTCCCATCATCACCTGTGGCACAGCAAGGCTCAAAGTGTTGGACTCATTCCCCTGTGTTGGCAGCAGTTTTCCCAGGCTGAAGGGGCAATTCAGGAAATAATGAAAAACTATTATTTGCCAAACAATCATTCATCATTTTGGAAAATCGTATTTGGAGTAAAGGAGGGATAAGGTGCTGAACCAAGCTTATTGTATGTCAGGCTGCTTAATGTCTGTTCTCCAGCAACTCCCCAAAGATTACAGCCCTCCTGGTAAGATCTCAGCTGTGCTTGAAGGCTGTTTCTGGGATTCTGAGATGCTTTGGGATCTGTAGCCATGTTGTCTGTGGCTAGCTGGCTTCTGGTTAAAATGCCACCTGGAAGCCAACACAAATGCTTTTTGGACACCTTGAAAGTCTCACTTAAAATGTGTCAGATCAGTATTAGTCAAGATGCAAGGCTTTGGAGTAGGATGTCTGGAAGCAGACATCTTCCAAGTGCGATACCCACAGGGGTGAAGGATGCAGCCAAGCAGGGAGCCAGGAGGAAGAAGAGGCAGATAAAAGAGAATGAACTTTTTCACTCCTCCATGCTGTGCCTGTAACCAGACCTGCTGCTATCCAAGTGAGCACACAGCTGAGGGAAGCAAACACCTGCACCACAAAGAAGAAACTGTCATGTCCATCGCTACTATGGACAAGTGTGTTTAAACAAGACTGACTTAACCCAGAGGTAGAGATGGTGCTGGCACCTCAGCTGACCTCACTAGCCATCTGAAAACCCTACCACAGGTGCAAAAAGACACACCTGGAAAACAAAACACCATTTGGATGCTCCTTTGTTTAGGTAAATTCCATAAAATTCAATGGCAATGGGAGCCAAGAGTGTTCTCAAAGCATCAGATATAATTTTATGGGTTTTTTTCCTGCATCCTCTAGAATTTAATACAGGTCAAGATCACTTCTGTGAATGTCTTTAACAATTTATTTTCTATTCAGTTGTGTTGGCAGGATCTGAAACAGAAAACATACAGTTGCTGTTACAATGTGTAGAGCATCCTGCTAAGGATTTTTGCCTCTGAGATCTATAAAAGAAGTGTGTTCCCCATCAGTTAAGGCTATTCTTTTGTCAGCATTTCCATTCTCCTCTAATCCCTCCCATTGTCAGAGGTCTTCTGTCAGCTGCAAAGAAAATCCCTCTACTTGGAGGCCCAGGATCCAGAATTCACCCTCTAAACAAAACCACCCAGACATGATTTAGTGTTTTGGAGGGGCCATTGCAGTGTTGAAATGAGACTGTGCAAATGCATCTTGTCTTGTGTTTGTATTGTGGAGGAATCCCAAATCATGAACTTCTGCAAGAAAAAGGGCTGGAGAGAAAATTTCCATGCGTGCTGGCAAGGCAACAGGCATGCTAATTAGCTGGGCTGTTTGCTGCTCTGGGTCTCAAAGGATCTGGGTCTGTTCAGGGATTTCTTAATTCTTTCCCTCATTTCCCACTTGTTTAGTTGTTTTGCTTTCTTCTTTTGGCCTTCACCTGTTTGATCTTGTGGGAACAGCTATTAAAGCCTCCGAGGAGGCCTGTCAGTGAGTAATTGCGAGCACCCAGTAATTAGTTGAACTAATCAGAGGTGGTTAATTGTGATGGGATAATAAATATAGTAGCCCACCACTGTGGTTTGCAGAATGGAAGTGAAGCTGTTGAGGTGACTGCCAGCATTTATGAGCAGGCAATGAATGGGAGATACAGGGGCCTGGTAAGGGTCATTTAAACTTGGTTGTGGATCCTCATTCAAGAAATTGGTAGCCTGATGTCTAGACACATCTAACCCCTGGACTGTGGTTAAGCTGCATGACTTCCAGGTTTCATTGCCCCACCATAACTTGTCATTTCCAATACCAGCTTGGAGTTTCAAGCTGGAGAGCTGCAATGCACGCTGAATGGAGAAACTCTGTTACTGTTTTTTCTTGCTCCTTGTTGAGGTGGCTCTGATCTGCAAAGAGGGCTTTGAAATCACTACCCTCAATTTTGATGAGGATCTCTGCAATCTGAGTCCTTCTCTGCTTGGAAGACTTTAAAACCCGAGTACTTGCACGGCTATTTTTCTGCCCTCTGGCTTGTTCTGATAAAGGGTATATTTTGTGATCCTTAGCTTCTGACATAGTAGGCTTTGGCCCATGGCATCAACTGAGACACCAATCTATTGGGTCAAAGCTCCTGCACCAGGCAGCTTTCATACCTAAGAAGCAAGTATGGACACTACACTGACCCTGGCTGGGGTGGGCAGAGCCCTCAACAGGAAATGTAAAAATGTTTTACTGCTTCCATTCTCCTCCCTTAAGTTTTAGACTGACCTCCTGTGATTCTGCTATTCTGTGCCTTTGGCTCTGAAGAAGCATGTCCTGGTCTTCTCTTACAGTGTTGCCCTAATTGTGTTCTCCTTCATTATGTGCCTTGACTAGAAGGGAGCATCCTATTTTGCTTTTCCCATATTGCTGACCAAAACTGTAGATCATGGCTTGGATGGGCCACCTGTGCCAGCTTTTATTGTCTGTTGGCAAGAGGCTTGGTTTGCTTTTCCTTTTTGTAAACAATGACTGTGAATGAAGTTCTGGATCTAAAGCAATGACAGGGGGACCAAACCACCTTTTCTCCCCACCCCTCTTCTTAGGATGGACCTTATTTTGGTGGGGTTTCCTGTTGCTGACCTATGTAGAGCTTGTGTAAAAAGTTCTGTCAGAATGGTAGAAGGTAGTTCATGTAAGCTGAAACTTTTAAGTTGGAAGGGTAGATTTCTGACCAGAGAGAAATATTCTCATCTAAAGTACCTGAAGATGGGATGAGTTCTGTGGCCACCCTAGAAAGCAGAAACAGAAGCTCATGTCACTACCATGGCTTGAAACTCACTGTGCTGCATCCTACTTGTATTGCCCTGCTCACAGTTTATGCAGATCATAGAATCATTTAGGTTGGAAAAGACCTCCAGGATCATCAAGGTCAACCTTTGTCCAACATCTCCCTGACCCCTAGACCATGTCTCAAAGCGCCATGTCTACTTGTTTGTTGAACATCTCCAGGGATGATGTGATGGAGACTTCCAACCTTTGGCCCTAAAATACTTTGTCTCATCAAATCAGGAACACTACATCAATATAGAGTCAGATGTGTTTTTCTCCTCTTGGACCTTTTCCACTCCATATGGGTAGTTCAATGACCATTGGGCAGGGAGAAGGTAGGAAAGAGATTTTCTTCCTGTCATCCCTCTTTTCCTCTCTCCTTTGAATGTATTCAAGATTCTAAGGTTGCTGCTTTGCAGAACCAGATTTAAAAGTGCCCTGTAATGGTCACCATTTCCTACCCTGACCTAGCCCTCCTGGGAGGTCTTGATCTTGCCGCAGGGGAGGTGAGTGGTGTGAGTATGTTTGTGTATCCCAATGCCTGTTTCCCACAAAGGAATATTTCAGTTATTCTGACACTGGGGGTTTTTTTTGTCACGTATTCATTTTTCACTTTTAAAGACCATTGACACACTCCCTCCAAATATTAACCTGCCACTCCCCTCCTGTGATGTGTTGGAGACCTCTGGGGCAGCTATGAGCACCATGGATTACCTTCAAAGAAATTGGGTTTTTCCTGTTTTACCTGCTGACTTTCATCACTCATTCTTCAACCTGGAAAAAAAACCCAACCCCACAAGCTGGAACCCAGACAGACTGGATTGTAACACAGGTTAAGACATGAACTATTCCTTATACCACCAAGACCACAAAGCCCAGATTTAATTTTAATTGTTTTTAAACACTTAGATGGCCTGCACAGCTTACAGAGTATCTAGTTTGCCTTGTCTGCACATTTTTTATTTGTTGCTTGCCGCCTTCTTGCTGTGTTCTCTTCTCTGTCTGTCCTTGGCAAGAGAGAAGCTGCCACTTCTTGAGCATTAGAGAAAAGCTCCTCACACTGTAGACTTATAAATAATAATAGAAACCTATAACTGTTCATACAGTAAACGCAAGTTAAGCATCCTCTGTATCCAGAAGAAGTATTTATATTTTATGAGGAAACTCTGCACAGCCAGATAGGCGAGGCGCACACAGTACTGAGGTGTCCAGAACAAATAGCAATCGAGGCCATAAATTGTGTTTCTTCACCAGGATGAGGGACCTGTTTGTTGATCCAGAATCACTCCTGCTTTCTTACATGGAGTGTGTCCCAGGGTTCAGGAGGCTGCATGCACGAGTGTGGGGTCATCTTGTGTTCTTCTCACTGAATCTTAACACAGACATTCTCACCACAAACATAACAATAGAAACAATCAACAGATGTTAAAAACGTGTTGTATTAATGACCTATTTCACATTCAAGTTCAGTTCCAGAATTCCCTTCTCAGCCACTAATTTGCATAACGTTTTATTCATGCTCGTTAAGCATCAGGAGACCCTTTAACTCAGCAAAAGTGGATATTCATCAATTTGCCTTTGATAATGAATTGATACGACACTGAGAACCATTGTAAGCCTTCCTGTACCTGCTGCAGTACCTGGGAAGAGCCTGTCGTGTAGCCCAGTCACTTCATATCTGACAGGGATGTCTTGGGGGAATTCTTGTGTTTGATTTCAGTGGAATAAATGAGCCCTGAAGAGAGGCAGTAAAAAATATGAGACCGTGAGTGCATACTAATGAACTCTGCCTAACTGTGAAGATTTTCAAAACCTCCCCAAAATGCTGCCTGAAGTCCAGGAATCTCTTCCAGATAGCAACTGAAGCCTTCAAAGCTGCAGGAGTGTGACCACAAGGCAAAGAGAGGCAGGGGAGGAACCAGCATGGCCAACAAGCAAAACCTGGTCCTAAATCTGATTGATCGACCAGCTTGCATCCCTCCTGCCACTGACCATGTCAAACTGCATCAGGTCTTCACATAAGAGCAACCACCACCTATCACATGAACAGAAAGCGGATGGCAGCCCAATGTGCAAGTGTGGAGAAGACCAGAAAATTTTTGATCACCAAAGACTGTTGAGTAGCCTGGATTACTTTTTTTTCCCCCCCTGTTTTTAGTGCTGCTGGAAAACTTGATGCTTGGGACACACTGAGTTTGTTTTCAGAGCTCAGGGGAGTTGTCTTGTTGTCAATAAAATTTGTAATGGTAATGGCACAGAGGAACCCAGCCAAAATAAGTTTAGTGTGGCACTGTGTGACCTGCCCTAGATTCTATGGTCCTGCTCTGGCAGGGGGGTTGGACTCAATGATCTTCAGAGGTCCCTTCCAACCCCTAACATTCTGTGATTCTGTGACATTGTTAAGGGAGGGATACTTGAATGTGAAGGTTAATTTGGAATTAGTTTTTCCTGCATAGTCCAACTAGACATGAAGAAGCTTCAAATTCTTTATTTTTAAAATATGCAAAATATGAAATATGTGTGTATGGATGTGCATGTCTCTGTGTGTTTGTGCTCTGGGGACTGAATTAGAAAGCTTTTCAATATTTGCTCCAAATGTCTCAGTAATGGACAGAAAGATGGACCTGTTAGGGGGTCATTCATCTGATTCCACTTAGCCATTTCTTTTAGAATAGGATGCATTGTGCCCTCTGTTTCATGGCTGTCTTAATGCTTACTAGAAGGAGGACTGTGGTGAATGGCTGAGCTCTAGATGTCTTTGTTGCTGTCCGTGTTTAATCAGACGACAGCCTGGGTCATCACATGCACAACAAGCCTTGTTTGCCTTTAACTGTCCAGCAAGAGAAATACCTCCTGAGTAAGGAAGTCAAAAGCCACCAGTTACCTGGTAACAGGTTTTGTCCCTGATCAGCAAGAGAGGACCATACCCAGCCCAGCAGCTCTTTTTAGCAACTTTGCTAAGGGGAGGGGTAAAAATATAAAAGGGGCTAGAAAAAAATGTAAATGCCAATCAGAACTAGGACAGGGTGAATTTGTCTCTGCACAGGGGAAGGTGTTGGGAAGGGTCTTTCTCACTCTGTTCTTTGGATCTGGAGGGACTCTGTGTCTTACAGCCCCAAGTTGTGATTTGAAGTAATTCTAGGACAAAGCCAAGGCTCAGTTAATAGTGTACGAGTTTCAGGAGTGGGGGTAGGGGATAGCCTGCTGCTCCTTGTATTGATCAGGAATTAATGTCTAACCTTTAAAAATGCAGTGGAGAAGCTCAGTGTGATTGTGAAACCCTACTTTGGGCTGTGATCAGTTACCTCTGGGGACCCGCGCAGCTCAGGCTGCTGATTACAGATGCGTTTGGAAAAACCTGAATTTTCAATTTTTCACATGAATCTCATAAAGCGAAACGGACTCCTGCTGGGATTTATGAAAACTGGTTTACTCTCCACTGCACTCAATACATCTACTCCTCAGCTAAGTTGGGAGAACACTCTGACCAGAGAGGCACTGCAAGAATTATTCCACCCTCAGCAAGTTAATTGCTGCATCGTCGAGTAGCATAGTTATCTGTCCTATCCCTTCTGCTTTCTATCTCTTCCCCCCCCACTCCCCTTATTCCTCTCCAGGAGCTGACGTGTGATGTCTTTTATTTTTTTCTCCTCCTTGCCATCTGTTTCATGTTTGTAACTTGGGGAGGGTGGGTGTGTGGTAGTGGAGCTTGCAATGGAGTTTGCTGGTGGAGGCATTTCTTTCACTCTGTTAATTAGATTTGTGTTTTCGTTGCTCCCAGTTCTAAGGGCCATGCAAATAAGACTAAATTATGCATTAGTGATATGCCCCAGTGTTTAAAACATTCCTATTGTTGGGGGACACCGGCTCCATCCCCTTTTCCTCCCTTTCGTGGAATTCAATTATACTTAAACTATTAACAGGGAAAGTCTAAAAATTCTATTAAAATGTCAGTTTAATAAATCTTCCTAGGTTTAATCTTTCATTTCTAGACCGGGGGAAGGGGAGGATGAATTATGACAATTTAAGTTTTCCCAGAGCAGCCCCTGTGTGTTAAATTGTCTGTAACTCTCAAAGTGGTTCTGAACTTATCTCTATTTGTAAAACAATTTGAGGCAATAAGAGGGTGCCCGAGGTGTTTCCTAGAATCAGGCTTTTTAAGTCTGGATCTCAAAACATGCCATGGCTGGGGGCATTTGGACCTAGACCTTTGGTTCAAGCCATTAGTGAGAAAGAAGGGAAATCGCATGCTTCATGCCTGGTCTTTTCTCCCCTCTCCAGGCTCTCAAAGATGCGGTTATCTGGCTTTAGACCTGTGATTTGGACCCAACACCATTTAAAACTGATTAGATTGCAGTTGATTTTCTTTTCTCTCTTCCTCCACATGCCACTTCAGGAATATCAAGGGACCTGCCGTCGTTCTGGTTGGTGCCCTGTTGTGCTGAGCATTATGTGAACATCTCTTGTAAGTGATGCTCTCTTCTCCCCCTCTCTCTGTGTGTTGTACTTCAACCCTCTGTAAATGCCAAAATCGTGTCTCTGTTTGCTTCAGCTAACTCCTGATTTGAAGCTGTTCCAGTGTCTAACGCACAGGGAGTTTTCTGCTATCTCCTCTCAGCATTCCTGTGCTTGAAATCAGGTCTCATTTATGACCATATAGAGACATTGCAATGTTTTAGCCCAAATAAAGAAAACCCAGCACTTGGTCTTGTGCCCTTATGACTGAAACGCAGAGGATGCAGGTGAGGTGGTTGTTTTGAGACCTGGGATATGAATGGAGCATCCAGAAGTACCTTGTGACAGGGCTGGTCCTACTAGGTGAAGATTCAAGAGCTAAACTTCCCTTTGTATGAGGTTTTGTGAGCACCATGTGGGAGGGCAGAGAAGATCCAGGTTGTGATTTGACCCAAGTGGGTCTGCTTGCACCTGAAGTCCTGGACTGGTGTGGAGACAATGATGAGGATGGTGTTGTTGGTGATGTTTTTACAAAGCAATTGGTAGTCCTGCTCTGCCTGTCCGATAAAAATGTGAAGTTTTGCTAGTCTTTATATGGTGATGGTTGCAGAGAGCTACAAGTGGCTCTCCTTACTTGGAGAGGCTCAGCTCTGGAACCACCTACAAACAGTGACAGATTGTGAATTGTGCTGTCTCTGCAGGCATTGCCCATGTGTCAGGGGCAGATCCAGGGCTGGGAGAAAATCCAAGTGTGGGGTCTTCAGAGCATGGATGCTGAGAAGAAAAATCCATCTGTCCTACCATGGTGTGGACTGATGCTGAAGTCAATGCGTATAAGGATCTATATTGAGATGGAAGAGATTTTCATTGGTTTCTTGGCTTTGCTGGGGAATCCCCGTGTGCTCTCAGCAAACTGCCTGCACAGCAGGGAAATGTGGTTGGCACAGGCTCTGCCATGACTGATGGAGTCTCTCTGGTAGGAGATACTGCCATGGGGTGAAATGTTGCTGTGGGTATTGACATGGCACTGAATGAAAAATGAGTTCCCCACAACAGCCCTGCTGACCTAGGCAATGACCTGGGCACACCAGCATTTTTGGAAGTCTCAGCATTGCTTCTCCAAAATGTACAGGATGGCACAGCACACCAGAAATCTCAAACTCATCTTCTTGCCTCCCTCTTGCAACCACGTTTTCAACTTCTCCCAAATGTTTAAGGTCAGTAAAGTTGAATTGCCCTATTCCAGCCCTGGAAATGGAGAAAGCCAGTGTCCAGCAAGAAGGGTCAAAATGTTCTCAGTAGCTTCTGGGGAGAAAGAGGTGGTAAATGATACTGATCTAACACCTTGGTCAGCAGGGCTGCAGTGAGTTGGTAGTGTCAGGCTGCAAGGAGAGCGTGAGGGGTGCCGTGCTTCTGTTTGGGTGGATAAACCATGCATGTTCATGGAATATTAATTAATAATAAATGAACATGCATGAATTATTCATGCTCATAAAAGCAAATTTGCCCTGAAGGCATAACACAAGATAGGTTTTAAGAAGGTTGGGGGTTTTTTTACTTTTTTTTTTTTAACTAAGGGATGGATTTCTATAGGGCATAACTGATTGGTGGTAATTTGAATCCAAACGTAGTGTGACTGCCACAGCCGTGGCTGAGCCAGTGTATCTCAGCATACTGAACAGGCACTCCTGCTTCCACTAATGCTATTTTAGTCATTCATTTGTCTTCCAAGATGCATATAGGGACCTACTTGCTCCGAATCCCATTTGACTCTAGCGGGCCAAAAATGGTCCCCCGGGTTAACACCATTGCTGTTGCAACAGGGATGGATTTGTCCCTGCACGTTCGTTCTGCTGACAGATTTGTTCCACCAGCGTGTAGCACAGATGTCTCATACATGATGCAGGATGTCAGGTAGGATTTGAAGCGGTGAGCCGACGTAGGAAATACTGCCTCAGTTTTAACTCTAGATTATGCTAAACAGGCCAGAAGAACCTTTTGCTGTGCCAGTGTCTGTTCTTCTGGTCAAGAAAATAAATCCCTGTAAGAAGAACTTAAATAAAATAAAGTCTTTGTTTCTTGGTGATGTGCCACTGTGCCACCAAGGGCCATGAATTGTCCATAACTTAGGAGTTATCTTGACTCAGCTTCAGGCTTGACTTTACCAAGGCAAAAATGGGTTGCTGCAAGAGCTACATCTAGGACAGGTGTCACTCTGGGACTGTCAAGTTGTTTGCTGTGCTCTGCAAATGCTGACCTTGCAGGGACCAGGGACCTAATGTGTTGTAGCCATGTGAAGAAATACGGGTGAGTATCTTGCCAAGTGTCCTGCTCTATCTTTGGTCTACAAAGTGTAATGCAAAGTTTTTCTCAGCATTTGAGGCCGTTAAAGACTTTCAGGCTGCTGTCATCTGCAGTTAGATGCTGAAACATGCCCCCCACTTATCCACATCCCTGTAAAAGTTTCATGTTGAGATATTTCTGGCCTCTCCTGAACAGACATGGGCAAACTGGGTAAGCTGGGTGATGCTGCACTTGGCAAGAAGCTGCTGATTGATGGTGGATAATTTATAGCTCTTCCTGGGGGCTAAAACCTGTCCAAAATGTCACTCTATTTCTCCCAGGAAAGCTGTCTGGGTGATGTATGTGTGTGACATTATGGCTGAAGCCCCTGTTCTCCCTCCCCAGCCTCCTTGCACATTCTCAACCTTCTCCCATTTTGCGCATCTGGTGAAAAATTGCAGCTGGCTTCCGAAGTGGGATGAGTAAATGTGTCCCTGAACCATCCCTGCTAAGAAAAGACATCGGAGTTTGGCCAAAGTGTTGTCTCCAGGTGGGGGAACGTGGCTTGTAAGCATAGCCACATTTTGTTATCTCCTGCTGCTGTGAGCAGCTGGGGAAAGGGCTGGCCACATCTCTGGAAAGAGGGTCAGGACCCGTGAAAGTGGAGGGTGGTTTGGACATTTGCTGAGTGCTGCTGGAGGGATCCCATGGACTGGCAGGGCAGCAGATGTACAGCAGAGGATGCAGCGTGGCACAGGAGGAACCCGGCGCTTGTCAGCCTCCCAGCCATCATTTCATGGGAAAACATCAGGGACTGTTAAAAATAGAGGTGAGATCCCCAGACACAACTCAGGGCTGCAATGAATCTGGCCTCAAACCATTAAATTGATCTTAAACTCCTTTTTATTTCTTTTCCTATTTTTTTCCCCCAGCAGCCTGCGTTGACTTCCTCAGCTAATAAAGAGCGGGGCCATAAACTCTGCTGCCTTTCCCCAGCAAGGCCATTCCCTTTGGTAAGCCGCTTCCTCCTGTCTTCATCTTCCCGTTATTACATTTTGAGTTTCTGCTTTTCCAGCAATCCTTCACTGCTGAGCTGCCGCAGTTTGATCCCTTCTTTTTCTGATTCCATAACAAACATATTTTAAAGCCTTTGCTGCTGGTCTGCAGACAGTTTTTTCCAGGAAAAGTGCTTCATGTATTGCAACTTAAAACATGGGTGGATTTATTAGGATTTAATGTATTGGGAGCTAAGCCTTTGGTCTCCTCTTTCATATGGCCATGGAGGCAGACAGATGGGAGCGATTTGAGTAATTTATGTGTTAAGAAGTAATAATCTTTGCAACCATTTTATACATCCAAATGCTTTTAACTTTGATCTTTCTGTTTTCTAGCAACACCTTGTGTTTTTTTTTCAGACTTCTTCACTTTTCAGAGATAACCATCCCTGATGACTCCTTTGAGCGCTTCCCTCAGCTAAAGAGAAGCAATGTCTGATTTCCACCACACCATCCAAATATCTCCACAGTTAGATGCAAGAGTTTTTTGGTGTTTGGGGGTAGGGCAGCAAAGGGAAAATGCTCTCTAGACCTTGAAAGCCGCTTTGTCCTTGCACAATGGTAATCCGAAGCCCTGGGTCTTGCTGTGTTTAGAAGTCAGTAGATTTACTAATTAACGTTCTTCACTCAATTAAAAAGCCCTTGATCTGAGCCCGTCAATAGACTTTTCGGTATCTATAGAAATCTTCCCCTTGTGTTGAAAGATTTAGCGATTTCTTTCTTTCCCCTCAGCCCAAGGCTCGGTGGGGATGGGGCACAGTTTGGCAGAGGGGGCTTCGTCGCTCTGCTGGGCTGTGTTGAGGCGGTGGGAGCCCCGTTGGGAGGCTGTCCTGGGCTGCAGCTGGGAAGGGGGCTTAATTGCAATAATTTACTGGGCTGGGTAATTATCGGATTAAGGGTCAGTGTTGCAGCACTGAGGGCCGGCGCTGACAGAAGATGGGGTCTTGTCAGAAGAAGCTGGCAGGGCTGGTGTGAAAGCGGCAAAGGCATCTGTGATACCTCTTTCTGAAAGGTCCCACAGCTTAGGGGACAAGGCAGCTACAGGCTGAGATTTATTTTACTCCCTTTAGGCTATATCCAAGGAGGGTAAGAAGAGGAATATTTTTATTTCACCTTGTAACAGGGTAGAGGCAGTCAGTGCTATGTTGTCTCTCTTTCACCTCTTGCTATAAATACCTGTTTGCAAGAAGGATATGCTCAGCCCACTTGGTTTGCATTTTAATTAATTTCTCTGTCTGGCACTTTTCATCGGTTGAGTCATCGATTATTATTGTTTTGCAGTGGTAAATTCAAGGAGCATCACTGTGAACTGGACATCCCTGTTTATGTGGGAAAATGAATAGTACAGTTTTCTCCATAAGAGAAAACCCTGAAGTGAAAAATTGGATGAAGACAGTTTTTCCTATGACCATTAGCACCATATGATGCACCGATGTCTTGAACTTATCTAAGTCCAGCTCTTTGCAGTAGCAGGTCCTATTTCAGTGACTTTATTAAGAGGTTTAGGCACACATACTCTCCAATTAAAATCTTTATTCTCTTGCAAGATTCACTACCCTGCTGAAGTCATGAGCCTTAATAAAATCTCTGATCATGCTCCTTTTCATCATCAGTTGTCTCATTAGGGCCACCTTCCTTCCTTCTTTGCAGCATGGAAACCCATTATTAGTCTTGTGTATGCAGTGTGTCTAAGTTTTGGATGCGTTGGGTGATGGCAATAGAAAGGTGTGGTTGATTGATAGGTGTCAGGGAGAAGCCAATTTCTAAAGCCTGTCCTTACCTGGCTGTGCTGTGACAGAGGTCAGGGGATAACCTGCTGTGCACTTGCAACTGCCCCAGCTTGGGGTGGGCAGGAGCTTGAGGTGAGGGCCAGACAGGGGCAGGGAATGGGTCTCTATGGCTTGAAGGGAACACAAAGCTCATGATCTGTCATCTCTCAGCTCTCATATTGAAAGTGAAGAGGTTGAGGTGCAAGAGGCACAAGTCTCTGCAACACTCTCCCCCTTCTGCTCTCCTCTTTAACAGTCAAGCTCTAAAGCCAGAGAAGTCATCAGCCCTGGGAGGCTACATGGGTTTTACATCCAAAAATGCTGTTCAGACGCAATTCCCTTTCGCTTGCCATGTGGGTGTCTGCTTCTCCTAAACCCTCCAAGTCTCTCGGTCAGAGCGGATGGGACTCGTCTCATCAAATTGGCATCCACAGTGTAGATGCTGACTTCAGCAGTAGTCACCCAGGGCTCCCAGAGGGTCTGTGGAGATTGAGCCAAGGCAGTCGAAGGAGTCCAGGGCATGATTCATCTCTTCTTAAACTAGATGTCTAAAATAGATCTGGAAAGTTGTGCTCAGAAAGTGCCGATTTCTCTCGGCTGGCTGTGAAAGGAGCTGACGGTGATTAGCTCAACGTCCCTGTTGTGGATGTCTGTGTCTAGTCAGATGAATCCTACCCAGATGGCTCTTGGCTGTGTTTGTATACAGAGCTCAGCACAGGGGGACCATATCCTCAGTCACTGTAGATGTTACCATAATATAAATAATATCACTAGCATGGCTGAGCACACGTACTGAACATCCCTCGTTACCCAAGCTTCACAAGCATACGTCTTACCATCTACTACCACGATTCAATATGTATTTGTTAATATAATAAGAACTGGGGGTGAGTGTGTGGTGTCCAGTATGAATAGGTTGAGATAGGCTGATATCATCAGGCAGCACTTCTGCGTCCTGATTGATTGAGGTGCTCTGTTTCCACATTAACTCGCAATAAAGTGCTCTCTGATGCCGACATGCATTCATCATGTGCAATTGTGGAGACTGTTTATAACTTAATTTACTCCAAGGTAATGATGATTATATCTAAATATTTATGGAGAGGTCAGCACAAGTAAATTTCTCAGTAATTTTGTTTTGCTTTTCTTTTCTTTTTCTTTTCTTCAGCCAGCCAAATTATCTCAATGCTCCCTGCAGACCTTCTGCTAATTCCTTTGTTTGCAGTGACAGTTAGTGGAGAAAGAAGGCTGATTAACTGCAGGCGGCCTCTGCGCCGAGCCAGCCAACAGCCTAACCAGAGGTGCACACCACATCTCTGCCTTTTATTTTAATTCTGACCTGCAGGAATGTCAGGGGCCAGAGCTGTCTATTAGAATATATCTAAATTGTGCATGTGTTTGTGTGAGTTAGCAACGCAAGCTTCCTACTAATGCTGTTAAAATTGATACTCTCTGAAGATGTGGAAGCGGGTGGCATCGCTGTAGCACTGGTCATTTCTTCATCTGATGATGATTTACTCAGCACAGACTGTTGATCATTTTTCAGGTGGGCTTAGTCAGGAAACCAAGTTATTTTTGTCACCTTGGAGTGCTTATTAATTTGAGCGTGTAGGCATATTTCCCCATTTCTTCTCTGTGTTCTTTATCTCATGCATGGAGGATCCCATCTCTTCTAGCAGGATTTAGCCCAGTGGAGCTGTGGTCTGTAGGCTCTTCACAGCCTCTCTGCCAATATTTAGGACTGGCTGGAGCTGGGATTTTTCACCCAGGAATTTTCTGAGGCAGTATGGAATATGGACCATTTTGTTATCTCTGATGGAATAGGAATTTCATGATATTGATATGAAACAGCTGAGAAGATGTTTCATTTTGATGTCTTATGAAAAACATCTGTGGATCCCTGTGCTGCTTGGCTCTCCCTGCTCCATATGTAGAGCTCAATACATCACTTTATTCTTTTCCTTCTTCTCCTCCATTAGCCATGTTTTTGTACTCATGTGACCCTGAGTGCTGTGCATTGTGCAGGACTTGTCTTTTATGTGCATTAGGCAAGCACTGACCATGGAGTCTGTCCCTTGGGGGACTCAGGCAGTGGGATGCCTGGTTCCTGGATGAGTGATGAACTTCAGAGTGAGACAGAAACTTATATCCTCAATTTCATGAAGGTGGCAGCAGGTAAGATGGGTCTGTAGGATCTGATTGTGGCTGGTTGTTTCTTGCTCTTTTGAACATCAGCATCAACAGAGGACAATCCATTCCTGCTCAAGAGGTGCAACTGCAAGTCACAAACCAACTATCTGCCAATGGCAGAGGTTTTTCTCAGCTTTGGGGGTTGGAAGTGGTTGTGAGATGTGACAGCTTTGGACCTAACTTATGTGTAGAACAATGCCTGGTGCCTGCAGTCTGAGTTTGACCCTCACCAGTACTCTTATTACTTCATTCTAGCACAGTGGTCCATGTTGCCTTTAGAATTTATTCTCATCCTACCTTAAATGTTGCTTTACTTCCATCCTTGACATTAACTCTTCAAATATTTTCTGCTTTTCCCTTTCCCAGTTCTATTTTCCCTGGAGGAGCAGTAGAAGCCCAGTAGCCATGCCTTCTTTTGCGAGGGCCACTGCTGCTTGTCCTTACCCTGTCCTATGCCATGGCAGAGAGATACCAAAACACTGTGGCCGGTGGTAAGTGATCACTCCATGTGATTTGGTGGTGAGGATGTATTTTTAGATGTTCCTCAAAATACTTGAATATCCAGCTGTGGCCCTCAACTGCCTGGATCCACCTGGAAGGTGGACCAGTCCTGTCCTGCAGTTCAGTCTTTATGGCATGGAGAAAGGCAATTGCATAAATCTACTGTCAGCCTGGATCAAATGCTGGAAGAGAGAAAAGATATTGAAGTATATTGAACCACACAGGAAAAAAAAAGTCTAAGTGCAATCTGCTCCATTAAAAATTTCATAGGCCGTTACTTTTACAGTGTAATTAGCTTTGTGATGGTGCTGCTGTTGGAAGCCCAGAGCAGTGGATAATCAGAGGTGGAGATGCCCGTGCAGGTACATTTGCAAAAAACCTTTAGGTTTTAGCTACTTTTCACGTGTTCCCGGGCGTTCTTGCAAGCCAACGACTGTTGATCCCTTCCCTTCAGCTTCACTTTTCTCCTTTGCTTGTGTTTCCTTCCACAACTTCAACAAGCCCCAACCCCTGGGCCTTGATGTCTTTGTTCATTGTGCAGCTGCTGCAGGAGGGAGGCACAATGGGACCTGTCAGCGGTGGGGAGCGGGACAGTGGCGGGCGAGGGGCTGCCCGAGGGAGGTGGAGGGGGGGCTTTTGTCAGAAGGGAGTGTTTGCTACCTTTGATGCCAATCATTTTGGAAGAGTTAATGCTGACATGGAAAGCAGAGAGAGGGCTTTTCATGTGAATTCTGATGGAAAGAAAGGGATCCCGAGAGCCACATAAGCACGTTTCCATGGCTGAATGCTTCATACCAAGTTTATGTTTTCTTTTTAATGCAAACTGATGGCCATTTTTTTTACTGCAAGTCTTGGGGGAAACTGCCCATTTCTTTGATAAAGGGACAGCTTCTGGTCCTGCTTGCACCAGATCTGCAGGAGCTGACAGCAGAAGACAGGCTCTTCCTAACACCAGAACTACAGTGGGGCTTTCTGGGGCAGAGAAATGTTTTGGGTTTACTTTTTGCACAACCCAACGCATTTCATTGTGAGGACTCTCGGCCACGAGACTTGCATCAAAGCAAGAAGGATTTTACCACCAAGTGTTTGACACAGTTGAGCACCCTGGTTGGGTGCTCAAGTCCAAAGGCTATCAGATCTTAGCAGGAATTTGCAGTGGACAGGGGGATAACCTCACTTATGGAAAGCTGCAGACAAACAGGGAGGCAGACCCT
This sequence comes from Brachypteracias leptosomus, assembly GCA_013401335.1. Taxonomy (NCBI): domain Eukaryota; kingdom Metazoa; phylum Chordata; class Aves; order Coraciiformes; family Brachypteraciidae; genus Brachypteracias; species Brachypteracias leptosomus. The sequence goes on along the minus strand of VYZX01007292.1, from coordinate 659,414 downwards.
GATTTTTCAGAAATGGGGTGTGTGTGCTTGCAGCTGGGTGGATGCTCTTGGCCCATGTAGCCATGCAGCATGGGAGGTGATCTCTGTGAGTGGGCATGCACACATGGTGGGAGTACGAGTCAGGTGTGCATTTATATGCATGCCAGTGACCAGCATTTCACTGATAAATTTGATAGTGAACCCTGTGGAAGTTGCTGAGAGCTTTCTTCCCCCACCCCAAAGCCTGGAGTTTAGTGTCATCCAACTGCAGAAGAATAACTAATGAGAAAAAAACCTTATTCCTTCTGGCTGAAAATGATACATTTCCTTAAAAGCCCAGACCCTGACATTTCAGAGAACTGGAGCTGAACACAAAGAATGTGTATTGTTTCTAAACAGATGCAAAAAAAAAACCCAGCCCCACAGAAAATCTTCTGCTTTTCAAGCCAATCTCATGATTTCCAAACCTGGCTCATGGTTTTTCTCATGCTTCATGGTGACAATGCCAAGCCTCTGTTGTCAGACTGCTAAAAAGCTCATTCAGTTTCATCCAAATACTGGAAAAAATGAGTAAAATCAGATCAGTCTCTGAAGTTTGGGCAGAGGTTATGTATTTTGTTATGTTGCTGTGCACTAGAAGAAGAAATAGGGGTGGAAGGCTGAGCTGCAACAGCAAGAGGTCCTCCTGCTGTCTCACTTCTGTGGCCATGTACAGAGCTCTGTTATCTTCCCTCTCTCCTAAAGCATCTCCTCACAACCTAGCACTTACAAAAACTAATTCATAATTCAAGATAATTTCTCAATGTGAAGCCGCGTTGCAAAATACAGACTACTTTGATGTTATTGGTTCTGCACAACAGCCCTACCCTGTGGTTTCCCAGTATGACCCATCACTGATGGGGTTCTGTTCCCTGGACACTTGCCCACTTTGACGTGAAGTTGTCCAGAGAGGTGGTGGAGGCCCCATCCCTGGAGATGTTCAAGGCCAGGCTTGATGGGGCTCTGAGCAACCTGATCTAGTTACAGATGTCCCTGCTGACTGCAGGGGGGTTGGACTAGATGGCCTTGGACGGTCTCTTCCAACCCAACCTATTCTATGATTCTATTTGAAAACTGAAGTTTCTCTCCTTTCCCCGAGGAAAAGAGAATTCCAGCATCCAGGTCCACTTCCAGCTCTTTGTGTGTGAAAGGTCCCATAGGGAATTTTGGACTCACTTTTGGAAAAGTACTGAACTTCCCAGAATATGAAAAGTGCATTTTCTTTCTAGACTATTTCACCACCTCAGCTGACAAATCCTTGACTGCTTGGGTACCCTTTGCTGTGTGGGATAAAACAACTGACCAGGGCTCCAAGAAACAGCCTGGACAGAGCCCAGGGTGAAAGCAGGACCCCAGATCCCATCCTGGAAGGGAACCGGTAACCCTGCTAAGTTGTTACTACTTGGAGGGCTGCAGGGGGAAGAAGGAAAATTCAGAGCTCATCCTCCCCAGCTCAGTGAATTATTGCAGTTGGGGTCTAAGTGGCTGTTACTATATTAGCTATAGGATAATATTGGAAAATCTAGGCACATCCACCTGGCAAGTGGGATTGGACTAAACTCCTGCAGTCTCCTGGAGCTTGAGGTCCTCGCTTGCAGAAAATACTCATTGTGGTTGTGCCCTGTTTGCAGAGGATTCTGGTAGCCAGAGATTTAAGGTAAATCAGGTTTTTTGTTGTTGTTGCTATCACCATGGACAGCCTGGTACTGCTGAACCGTGGCCAAGGTCTCCAGTCCAGCGCATGCATATTCTGCTGCCTTCTCCAGCTCTGCTGGAAATCATCTCACTAGCCTGTCAGGCCAGATGTTTAGCAACCAGTTTTTCCTAGTAGGAAATGATTCCCCATCAGGTAGCAGGTGGCATTTTCTTTCCTTGCTGCACCGTCAAAGGCTTTGGGGAGCAAAGATCCTCAGCCTCTCCCACCTGCAGCTATTTCCAATGGGCAGCAGTATGGAACCAGCACCAATGGAGCCTATTACTTGAGAGAAGAGAGAGGAAATGAGGGTAAGAAAAATAAGTGTCTCTAATGGACCCAAACCAACAGCAGAACATCCACGTAATTGTAATTTACGGAGACTTTGACTATTATAAATACAGTCTCAACCAACGTATTTTCTGATGAAGGCACTGGAGCATCTCTCTTTAATGTCAGCAGGAGTGATGCACACCCAGAGAGAGGGATATAAGGGCAGACATGTCAGGCAGGCGATGGAGCTTCATGTGCCCAGATGCTGTTGCAGAGATGGGGAGGTGGGAGGGCACGTTTTGGGTTGTGGCTCCAGCAAGCAGTGGTGCACACATGTGAGATCTCGAGGCGCCATTCCCTGCTGATGTGCATCTGGCATCTGCTCTACCTGTGCCAGGCTCTGCACTGCCCGCTCCCCCTGCCAGGGCTGGCAGGAGAGGTGTCACTGAGCAGTGACGAAAGCCACTGTGCTCGGAGGATTTAGTGGGTGGCGTGAAGGAGAAGAAAAGATGCTTTGAAGACTCCCCAGGGAGCGGGCTTAGTAGCTGAGGTCTCTGGGGGATGCTGGATCCTATATACCTGTTTATCCATGGGAGTCTGTGTGCATGGGAGTGTACAGTTTTCCCTGGAGATTAGCGACTTTTGCTGGTTTCCCCAGCATATAATATTGGCTTGACAACTGTAGCTAACTTCTTGTTCCACTTACTTTTCCTATTAGCCAGGAGTGTTGTGTGTGAAGAGGAGCAGATTGTGTTTATGCCTGCAGATCTGAGGGAGGACAACAGCAAACCAGGAACAGCCCCACTTTCCACTCAGAGCTGGAGGGGTTTGGGGAAAATTCCATGTGAATAACACATGAAACACAGGTATGTGTACATTTATGTATATAGTTGCTGTGTTTGCATGGTGAGAGTGTGGACACAGGTATGTGTTTGCATCTTCCTTCAGGATGCTGTACCATCTCATTCAGGGTGCTGAGCCATCTCGTTTAAACTGTATTTTTCTATCTTGAAAGGTTGGACTAAGTGATCCTTGAGGTCCCTTCCAACCTGGTGTTTTATGATTGCTGCGGCCACCCAGGATGTTAACCTGCTAGTTTTATCAGTTGTATCTTTTGGTGGCTGAATACTTCCCAAATCAGGTCAGTCTGTGCAGAAGTGAGCACTGTCTCAGGGAGTTTTGGGATAGACCAGAAGGTTGGGATACTCTGGTAGCAGAAGCTGTGACAGCTGGAGAGATGTGGCTGGAGCCTGGCCCCTCACTGTACCCAAAGGTCAGACTCCTTGCAGGAGGTTGGGCACTCCAGGCACTGCTCCAGTTTAATGCCAGGTGTCTTCTTCCTTCCCTGCAGGGTCAGGATGTAGCTGATGGCTCCATGTGATCCTTGGCTCTGCTGTGGAGAGTTCCCACAGGTTGGTGGGTGTCTTCGTCCCCTGCTGGCAGCATGTGCTTGTGGGGGGACTGGGAGTGTTGGTGTGTCTGTTGATGCTGCAAACCGTGGAGACACGTTGGCCTTCACTTGAACTGCAAAGGGTCTGGTTTACTGGAGGATGCAGAGCCAGATTTTCCAAAGGCATCAATCAGGATATCTCTGTTCTCATGTACTGTCACAGGTCTGATCACAGCTCTTCTTAAACCTCTTCTGGAGCCCTGAGACCAAATGTGGGTTCCCAGGGACCACTGGCTACAGCCAGCATGCAGTATTTTGGCAGGGTAATGACAGAGGCACAGTCAGGATGCCTCTGGCAGCGTACAAGAGCAGACTTGGCCCCACGGCTGTGATCATGGTTCCTGACAGTCATGTTCTTCTGTTGGGCTCTTTGTGGGGGAAGGATGGGGAATGTGCCTGCTGGTGGCTTGGGCCAGATGTAGCCAAGGAGTGTCAGGAGCCAGGGAACCAGCAGGGACCTAGAGCACAACATCAAGACCAGGAGAAATGGGGTCTGAAACACGTCACCCATGCCATGGGGCAGAGATGTCAGGACTGGAAATGAGCTAAAACCTTCTGCTTGTGCACTGTTCACACCAAGTAAAAAATACAAAACAAGACGAAAACCCCATCCAGATCCTCACCTGGTGCCAGCAGTGTCCTGACGTCAGCCGGGGCTTGGCCCCACGCCCGTGGCTGTCCTTGCAGGCTCTGCCTGGTGGGAGGAAAGCCGGCGGCTGCCGAGGGGAAGCTGGGCTGGCAGCAGAGCCGAGCTGCTCCCTCCTTCCTCCCCATCCCTCCCAGCCCCCTTCTTTACGGGGTTAATTTTATTTTTTCCTCCAGGGGTTTAGGAACAGCTAGCTGAAACCGAAGGCCAGCTGCCTGCCGGTGGCAGCAGGAAAACAGGCAGACAAAGCAGATGGACCCAGCAGGGGTGAAGGAGCAGTGTCTTCAGCGGGCCATAGGCACCACTAAAGAGTAAACAGCTTCTCGAAAGGGAGCCGGGAGCTAACCCCAAACCCCGTCCTCTCCAAAGTGCTCAATCACAGCACATTAACAAGAGTGCCTGGGCTGCTGGGGAGAGTAAACAATAAGAGGTCTTGCTGGCAGGAGAGCAGGAAAAGCGGTGCCCCCTCCAGCTAATATTTATTGTAAAAGGGTGTAAAAAGTGGCTTGTGGCTCGGTGTGCTGTCAGCGAGCTGTGGGCCCTGTCGCTGCTCATCTCCTTTCAGGACAACCACACTTTCCCTTCCAGGGAGACCATCCGCCCATGTGTACACATGTGTTTGAGAGACCTGCTGTGAGGAACAAAGGAAACCCAGGAGCTGGAGGTGAAACCCCTGCTCTCTCCTCCTGGACTGGCTGGGGCACAGTGGATGCACCCTCTCTTCCCAAACCCAGGCAGGGACTGGTGTTTGGGGGCTCGACTCTCCGTCCCTGGAGGCACTTGGCTGTGGTACCACCCAAGTGAGCTGCTCCTGTGCAGGAGGGGGGAGTTGTGTTTGGGGGCCCAGGGCTGCTGTTTGGGAGCAGGAGGGGGTGATTCTCCTCCCGCTTGTGCCAGCAGGACTTCCTTGATTTTGCTGGAGCAGCTCCTGATTTATGCCAAAGAACTGGATCCTGCTCTCCAGGCGCTGCTCTTTCATCTGCAACATTGCAGTGAAGTTTGTTTACAAAAGTTTTGGCACGGCCAGAGATTCCTTCTCCCCTTCCCCCCTTCCTCCTAATCAGCTGCAGTTTTCCCTCTCCTTTGGCTCCCGCTGCAAAACTGATTGACCTTTCTGAGCTGTGACTGACACATGGCTATGGAAAATCCTTTCTGCTCCCCCAGCCCAGTGCTTGTTTGCTTGGGAACCCGGCTGCCTGGAGCTGCCCAAATGGGTGGCCTCCAGCAACCAGGTTTGCTGTCTTTTGGGAGCTGCTTTGCTTTAATATTGAGCATCCTTGACATCGGACAAACGTGTGTTTTGTGGCTGAGTCTACATGGTGCTCTTTGTGAGCAATGACACCATCACTAAAAATGTGCCTGTGACGTGTGCTCAGTCCCAGTTTGCTTTTAAAATGGACCCGCTTAAACACAACCGAATTTTAAGCCAGAATATGAAAAATTCTGGCCCAGTGGCTCCCCCCATCCCAGTGGGGTGATTCTGCAAGGAAAGAGCTCAAAGGCCATTTATTCCTCCTTGGGACCAAACACTCAGCAGAGCCCTTGCATGAACAGCCAGTCTTGTGGCATGCAAGGAGCTAGTCTCACCTGTGGTGGCTTCATGTTTTAGCCGGGGGTAAGAGTTGGGGCCTGTTGGGCTCCTGAAGATCCCATGAGAGCCATGAATTTACCATAAATATAGTTAAACTGTTTTTTCCTTCTGTATCTCTTGACTGTAAAGATGCATGAGAAGAGATGAGTGGTCTAGTGGGCTGGCTTAAATATCTTTGCAGCCATTTCCATGGTCTCCTATCAGTCCAGTGACATTGGAGCCAAAATGCTCTTTGCCCCTTCTTGACCACATGTTGGACCTCATCCCTTTTGCCACGTTTAAGTGTTGGTTCAGCTTTCTGTTGTGTTACTCTTCTGTATTGCAAGAGCTAGGCTCAGAAGCAGCTTTCTGCTGGCACCAGGTACAAATGGAGTTGTTTTCCGGGCCAGCAGCTGCTAAAGGTTTTCTTTTGCTATCTTGCCTTGCGTTTTAAAAGCTGGAGTTTGAGGCAGGTGAGAATATACAGGTGCTCTTGTCTAAGGCAATGTGTTTCTTCCACTAACTAGAGTAAGGTTGTAACACACGTGGGTGAAACCCAAGTGTTATTCACCTTGACCATCACGTATCAGAGGAAATATAAACAGTAGATTGTAGCACACACAAGGACGGAGCACAGAGAAAAAAGTGCCAAGGCGACGGGGGATGTGTCAAAGAGTGAAGGCTGCTCCAGCTCTGGGAGCAAGCAAGAGGGTTCCATTTACACAGAAAGACAAGAAATTGTCCAAAATAACTTCACAGTAGCCATGCAGGCTGAGCCTCCTCAGACTCGAAATGTAAAGCACATGGGGCACCCAAACCTGTCTGGCAGGTACCTGGCAAGGAGAGCTCTCCTTGGCTATAACATCTCCCAAGTGACCTGTACCCAAGGTCATAGATGTCAGCAGAAGGCTTTCATGGGACTTGAGGACATCATTGATGCAACTTAACAATGGGATCTCCCTCCCTTTTTCAGGAAAAGATATTTCTTCAAATCAAGCAAAAAATCATAGCATTTTCTTCACTTAGCCCTCCTACGATCAAATTACTCTGGTGCTGATGGTGGGCTCCTATTTTCCCTGGGCAATATATCAAATTGATTTTCTCCCTCAAAGGATTAGTCACTGAAAAACACCACTACCCTCTTCCCCCAAATTTTTGGCTGCCTCCAGGTGCTGGGGGAATACCAGTGAAAGAAGCTCTGATTTGCTTCAGTCCTCCTGTGCATGCTCAGTTTTTTTCTCATGCTTGCTTCCTCCCTGATCATTCTTTTTTTTTTTTCTCCCCTAAACATCCTTCTCTCCACCAAGAGCTGGTGCTGCTGAGGCTGTGCCTGCAACAGCTGAACCTGTGTCCATCCTGGGCAGCTGCCTCTCCCCTGCCACGCTGATTCCTGCATCTTTGCATCATTTGCAGAGTAAAATTATCGAGAGCAGCAACAGAGCCCAAGTGTGTAGAGCCTGCTGGAGGGCAGTTGCAGAGCTATATGCCGGGTGTAAGTATAGAATAATTTGACGTACACAATCGATGGTGGCAGAGCCCTGACATGGTGCATAGGATGTCAGCGGTGGACAGCTTTTCTCAAAGGGCTATAAATATTCAGCAACCCTCCATCTCCCCTGGACACGGCAACAATTCACTCTGGTGGCTGACAAGGAATGAGGTGGGCTCTGAAAGAGCCCTGATGCTTTCAGGACACTGTACTGGTTTTCACATGGTGCCACTCCATCTCAGCCTGGGCTTTAACCCCTGTGATGCCAGTTTTTCTTTTTCCTTATGGCCAAATAAACCCCCCTCCCATATTTTGGGATGGTGCATGGGTTGTCAGGTGGAGTCCTGTGAAATGTGTTGCTCCTTCCTTGTAGGTGGGCAGAAGAGGAGGGGATTCATTTTGAAGACACATCAAGTTTGCTTTTCTTTCCCTCATGCTATTGTCTCACTGCTTGGATAACTTGGCTGGAAAATTCAAGCAGAACCAAGACCTCAGCCTCTTGCAGCTCTGGTAATGATCTGCAGTCCCCTCCTAAAGCCATGCTTTCAGGGAAGAGATTCACTTCAACCCAAGGGCTGAAGGGTGACTTTTGTGTTGCTGACCTTGGGGACTCAGGATGCTGATGCAGATCCCAACAGAGGTGAAGAACCACTGGGGTTTGTAGAAGTGAATTGTGAGTCAGGCTGCTTTCCCCTCCTGGGTGTTGCACTGTGCTGCTGTGGGGGCTTCAGCTGTGGTTGTCCCAGGCTGGCACAGTGAGATAGATCCACCTGAGGCAGTGGGGTCTCATGGAGGGACATCAGGTGATCTCTGTGTTTGACCTCAGTGATTTAAGAATGCCTATCCCTTTCTCCATGGCTCCTAATTTCAAGAGCTTGCATGTTTTAGAGATCTTTAAGATATTGAATACTCTGCCCTGGTGAGACCTCACCTGGCGCACTGTGTCCAGTTGATGGATCAGTGGAATGGGCTGCCCAGAGAGGTGGTGGAGGCCCCAGCCCTGGAGTCCTTCAAGCTCAGGCTTGATGGGGCTCTGAGCAACCTGCCCTAGGTAGAGATGTCCCTACTTGTGTAGGGAGGTTGAACCAGATGCCCTCTAGAGGTCCCTTCCAGCCTAAAACATTCAGTGATTCTAAAGCAACTGAAAATGTTGCCTTCCCCCTGCCCTTCAGAGGGTTTGCCAGGAGGCACCCAAGACAGCCCTTGCCTTTGGGATGAGTCTGCCCACTTCCCTGGGATACAGCCAGCACTGGCTGCCATGCTGGCCCCCAACTCTGGGTGGCAACTCGGGGCTGAGGAGCATGCTGTGTCCGTGGCTGCCCAGGAGTGATCTGTCAGCCCAATACAGGCATGACATCATTTCAAGGACAAGAGCTTTCTAGCTAGAATCCAGGGACGTTGCAAAGTTTCCTTAATTAAAAACTGTAGAGCGCTTTGGGGTCCTAGGAAGAGGGCTCTGTCTGTGGTGAGTGCTGCATCCTGATGTTGTTCCCAAAAGCTGTTTGCCAGCAAATTGCCTGGATTTGAAATTCAGGTGAGTTGTCGGATGAAAAAATATTCTCCCCCACCTTGCTCTGACCTTTGAGGTGGCTGGTTTATTTTTTAAAGACATTACAGCTCCCCTTGGGAATGGTGTCTTCCTCTGTTTTATGCTCTAGGGAGGTAGCTCTTTTCATGTTTATCTTTGATTCAAGCATTGTAAGGAGCAATCCCTCGCACTTATGTGCTTCATTGTATTCTGGCCATGAGAGATTCTCCCCTACTGTTTGTAGCTCTCTTTTCAGTGCAGCTGTAAAATATTTGAACAGGAAAAAAAAAGAGGAGAAAAAAAAAAGACACTAAACAGCCTCCAGCATTTAGAGGATAAAACGAGATGTAAGCAGAGGGATGGCTGTGGTTAATGCACAGGGCTGGGATGCTTTAGATAGACCATGGCCTCTTTTAGCTGCTATTCTCCTGACTTTCTCTGTGACTTTGTCTAATTTATTTGACTTCCTCCTGCTACAGCTCTGGGGTCTTTAACACACCCCATGTTTTCTGCCTGGAAAACCCATACAAAAGCAAAGCCACAAGCAGAGTTGCAAGGTCTGGGGGGGTGAGATGATGCTGTTTATTAGTCAAACTCATGGCAGATGAAGTCTTGGTGGAAGAGCTCAGTGGTGAAGTGTGTGAAGGGCTGGGCACAAGCAGATCCAGCTTCCAAGGCCAAACGAGTCAGGAGTTTGCCTCATTCTAGCTTTTTCCCCCTTGCTGGCCAAGTGAATGCTTGGGAAGCAATTAGGGTACAGGTAGCAAGACATTTAGGAGCATGGGCTCTTGTTCTGTCAGGCTTCACACTTGCTGGACATATTTCTTGGGGGTTGTTTGCAGTGTGGTTGCATGTCCACGTATCTGCTGAAGATCCAGCAAGGCTGAGATCTCTTCCCCCGCTGACTGTCTGGGGCAAAGGCAGTTTTCAAGCTCTCTGCCAGGTCTAATGCTGCAGGGAAGCTGTTTTGTACAAGGTGTTTGTAAGCCAATGGCTCATCCACTGAAAAATAAATTAAATCTCAATGGGCTATGGCAGGCAAACTTGAGTCAAAGGGTCCTAAAGCTGATTTCCTCCTTTGTGAACCTGCTGTGAAATCAAAACTGAGCCAAACTGACATGAAGGGGCATCATAGGTTTAAATGTTTGGCGAATTAGAAGCTCATTTCGATGGTGACCATGATGAGCTTGAGGGGAAGCCCCCAGTAGGATCTGGTGCAGGCCAGGTAATTCCCAAACATGTCCCCACATTTTGGAGGATTTTCTTTATCTTTGAAGGCATAATGGCACATTTTGGGCTGAAGCACAAAGTGAGTGTTTGACATAAAGAAGCCAATGTTCCTCTATGGGAGAGGGTCAGAGGGAGCCTGTAAATTAATGATCAGCTTTTAATTTGTCCTTTCATTGGGATCAATGAAAGTGTCAGAATGATTGAGGTTTATGTGCTCATGGGAAAGATGTGAGCCCAAGAGAAAGAGATCAGACCTATGTTTAAATATATTTTTTCACTGAAGAAGATACTTCCCTTCATCTCTAATACCAGAAAAGGGATGTAAAAAACCCAAGAGGGCAGTCTGAAATTTACCCCTCTGTGGGAGCTGGTGGTGATCCCTGAGAACGATTGCAATTACCTGGAGTCAAGTTATCCATCCTGTGCTGCCAGATTTGCTATGAGAGAATTTCTCAGGAAGCCTAGACAATGCTCAGGTTCCAGCAGTCTTCAAGCCCGCCATCCTCAGGATGGTGACTGTCCTTGGCAAAGGATTCAGCCAGGCTGGTGTTGGCAGATGCAATTTTGCTGGCTGCAAACATGTGCTGTTTGCTCTCCCCAGTGCTGGGAGGTTCAGGGCTGGATGCCTTTCAGGACAGCAGGAGGACAATGAGAGACTCATGTTTCTGAAGATCCTGGTTTGAAAAGGCTGGATGCTGCTGATGGATGTGAAAAGCTGGCATTAATGTGTTGGAGGCAGAACCAGCCACTGTGGCCAGATTTGGATTCTGATCACTAGGAATATTGATGTTTGATCTCTACAGCCACGTCTCGTTCTGCAGATCCTGGCTCTGCACAGGGTGCCACCTTCCCCACTGTGGAACCAGAAGGATTAATGAGGTTTTCAGTGTAATGAAGCTTCCTGAGGGCTTTCTTCAAGAGTAAGGAATCTCCCAAACTTCACATTTACAGGCATACATTCACAGAGGCCTTTCACACCTAAAATGGGCACCTACATCCTTGTATCAGCCAAAAAAGGGTATTTCTGAGTATTGGCAATGCTCAGGCATAAGGAAGCTCTTGTTTGGCTACTGACTTGGTGCTTGTAGCATTTCTGACCAGTAAGCCAAATATTCAAGTGAGTGGTCAAGGGTTTAGCTGCCTACAGGAGGAACCTAGGGTGGAAACAGTGGCCTGAGGTTCTAGACTCCTTTGTGCATTCCCCTAGTCTTGATGGAGGCTCTTAAGCAGCCCCATGGTGGGGGGAACGTGTCTGCAAACCTCCGGGTGTGCTTTGGCCTAATCAAATATTCATTGTGACAAAATGCCACAAACACGGGGGAGTTTTCAGTGATTTCTTCACCCCAGATAACAAACTGAAGCCTGCTTGCTCTGGTGGGGCTCCCACAATGCATTTCCTTCCTCCCACCACACTCACCTGCTCACCTTGGTCAGCCTCTTGTTCCTTGTAAGGAGCAGGGGAAGGGTGAGCTCGGCTCTTTTATCTCATGGCTGCTTTGTCTTGGTGCATCAATCCCCCCAAATGCTTCTTTTTTTTGTCACGTGGGGGCCTGGTTATCACATCTCACGTTCTGCTCTGTGGACTCTGGCACTGAGCTGAGATCTCCAGGTGGGTCAGCTGCTGGACTGGACCTATAGTCCCTCTCTTGCTTCTGCACGTTGACTCGGGCTGGGTTTTCATGGCAGAAAATTTGTCATTCCCAACACTCCCAGACATGAGCAATGCGCCCGTGCTGCTGCCAGCAAACACAGCCCTCAACGGGAGCTTTTATGATAATATCAGCTCTGCTGCTGCCACTTCTTTTCCAGCCCCGTGACTGCCGTCTCAGGAACTGACCTCATCCTTTCCTGATGTGGAGCTCAAGATGTGGGGCAGGGGGAACGTGTGTGCACAGCACCGGTTGTCATAAAACCCCAGCAGCCTGGTGAGCACATCCTGCGTGAAACCTCCCGCCAGCCTGTCCCTGCCTGCCCCAATCTGTGCTGCACCTCAGGGACCACCGAGCTCCCCTGGTGGGCTCAGCGGATGAAGGTTTTAGCCAAAATAAGGATCAACTTTTATACGCACCTGGAAATAGAAGTGGAAGGATTGAGAGTCAGGCTCCTGGCTTCCAGCTGCACTTCTCTCCCCTTTTGAGATGAATATATATTTCTCATGGAAGGCAGCAAACTGGATGTCCAATCGATCCTTCAGCTTCATACTCATCCTACAACCTGACTGGTCCTTTCTGCTTCAGGGCAGATGCTAAAATCCCTGCTGTTATGGAATAACCTACTCAGAGAGAAACTTTTCTACAAAACCTTTGTTTTGCCTTTTCCTTCCCCGTCTCCCCAAGCAAGGGATTTTATATTCCCACTGAACTGCTCGGGCTTTCCTGGCTCCTTGTTTTTATTGCTCTTGCTGTTCTTATATTGAAATGCCCAACCCTGCCTTGAACTTGTGGCTTGTAGAGATGTACAAGAGAAGTGAACTGCAGGGATGAATTGTGCATTATGTCAAATCCAGGGCCTCAGAAATCCTTCAGCGAGCTGATTTTTAGTGACTTTAGTTTCCCAGCTGACTATTTAGCCATCTTTACCAGAAAGTTGTCTCAGTGAAACGCGAACTCGCCCACATTCAGGATAAACTCACGGGTTTTGGGTGTTTTTTTTTTAGATTTGGAAAATGTCGGGTTGTCTCTGGTGGAGGATGTGTGTGTGTTTTATTTTGTGTGTGTGGCATCCCTGCATATGTCTTGGATTGGTTCAGAAGCTGAAATATCAAAATAAGATTTTCTTTATTCAAAAATGAAAATGAAATGATCGGGCAGCTCAGGCAAGAGCTGTGTGTGGTGCTGTATTTTCTCCTGATTATTTAGTAGATATCAATGGCAGTAATTATTATTACCAAGACTCTTTATGCTGTTGCTTTGCCCATCACTCCTGAGTCTTTATTTGCGAAACATTTTGATAGTTTGTTCCTGTTTGTTTACCACCCATTGAGAATGTTTTAAATTCTGGTGCAACCTGCCTAGAGGCTGTGGTAAGCCAAAGACACTGGTTTGTACAGTTCAATGCCAGAGCAGGAATCTGGATCCGTGCACAGAGGCTGTTCTGGGGATCCTACAGCAGCAAGGCACCAAGTTTACTCCTGCCCTGCCTCTGTACAGGTGTGCACTTCACTCATGCTCAGCTGCCAGGGAGCATCCTTATGTCCTTTAGGTGAACATTTCTGGTCACAGGGATGCTCTGATTTTTGGGCTAGGGATGCTATGACTCATGAATACAGCATAGTGCAGTGGACAGGCTCTAGGAGGGGGAATCTGAGACCTAAAGAATGGTCATTAACAATGTGCAAAAGAGCAGCTTCAAAGAAAGGTTGTGGGTAAGTAAAGGAGGGGACCTATGTAAATCCATGTCCTTTCACAAATTTCAGCCATTACACGTGGAAATGCAGAGAGGGAATCATTTTAGGGAACTGGTTTTGTTGTAACTACAACGTTATGTGAGTTAAGGAACAGGAAAAAAAAAAGCCAAACGAAAAGTTTTCAGGCTTTGTAACTTTGGATAGGGCTTTGCTGAGCTTTTTAGCGACTTTTTTTTCCCCCTGAAATTGGCACAGTTAGCACAACAGAAGCTGAGATGATACATATGTTTTATAACACAAGTGCACGTTGTGAGTTTAAAACCAGTTTATCAATGTCGCTTCTCCTTTCTCTCTTTACTCGTTCTCTGTATTTTCTGTTGCTCTTCATGAAAGTTCTGCAGCCTCAGCTGAGGAGCTGGATGTCATTTTGTTGAGGAAACAGCAATGACATTTCATTTGGGTAGGACTGACATTCTTGAATTTCTGGTGTCCAGGAGAAAATGACAGCCAGACAGGAGAGTTTTTTCTGCACATCATTTCTCAAATCCTGGCTGTGACCATAAGAGCATTCATTTAGAAGAAAATCCACTTTCAGAGAGGAATTACCACAGCTAAGTCTAATTGCAAGGAGCACAATATCTAACACAGCACAGGGCACATTTGGATGTAATGGAAACTCTGTGAAGAACAATAACTTCAGCTCCCCTAGAGGTGTTGGCCATGGCAGATGTGTGGACTGGATGTATCATGAGGCAGAACAGAAATGTGCATTCAAGTCTTCAACATCCCATAACTAAAAGGTTCACACTATCCTATATTTCTACACTGGACAAGGAGACAAGGTCCATGCAGCCCACAACTGGATATACTAGGGGAAGGTCCAACACTGCAGATGTGGGAAGGCAATCCCACGGGTAGGCCTTGCTTTAGCTTCTTAAAAGTGAACATTGTCCCAGTGAAGACAATGTCTGTACATGAGGCATAAATCTGTGAGGGGACTGCCCTGGCTTGGCATGTCAGCAAGCTCTGGGATGGGATTAAAAAGGATACAGTGCTGGTTTATGTTGCTGGCTGAAGCTTGCTTGGTGGTGTTCTACTGACTTCCATGAAGCTAAGCTGAGTTACATCTGCTGAAACCAAACCCATCTAATTTTTTCCCCTTGCTGCTTATGTTCGGGCTTGATGTATTATGTCTGGAAGCAAACAGTTAGAATAAGATGCATTTGTTAGATTGTGTCTTTTCATTATCCAGACAGAAGGAAGAGGCAGTTGACAAAGTTTCAGCAGACGGTGCATAGTTGTTGTTTATGTTAAACAAAACGAGAATGTGCAGCATTCGGGTGTATAAACAGCATGACAGCAATAAGCATAAAACATAAGATTGGAAGCAGATTTCACTTTCAGACCTTGGGGAGCAGATGGATCTGAGATCATTGTGCATTTGCGTGCAACTCCAAGACCTATAGAAACTCATTTATTCCCCATGTCGATGTGTTTTACAAGAGTCAAATGCAGCACGGCTGCAAATGGATGCAGCTCCATTGAACATAATGGGCTGGACCCAAGCACCTAGATCTGGCTCTTAAACTGCTCCAGCAACACTAAAAGGATGGGGAGCTGCTTTAGTCCTTGCAATCTAAGATTGCCTTGTCATCTTAATGTTCAGGTGGCATAAAGATGAGGCAGCCCCTGTTTGTGTCTCCTCTCTGCACAGACTGGAGGGAACTGAATACGAGAGGAGTCACAGCTGGTGGAAGTTAGTCTTGCTGAACTTGCACAGAAGCTGGTTTCCTCCCCATATCTTATATATGTGACATATACAGATACATAAGAAGGCTTAAACTTTTCTCTTGATTGCTCTTTTCTTACCCCTCAACCCCAAAATTCCTATCCCAGATGTTATAACAGGGTGAGCTGGAAGTGCAGATGTGGCTCAGTCAATGGAGTTGCATCCACTCGTACCTGTGTAGTTCAGGACTGATGCTGTAAGACAGAGGAGAAGTCAAGCCCATCCTCTATACAATGGTGGAGACAAAACCATCATTTCTCAGTTGCAGTGGGCCAACTGGATCAGTTCAAAGGCTGTGCTGATTTGGTACTTGCAGAGGCAGGACCACATGGGTTGCCTGTTATTTGTGGCCCTGATTCCCCAGCAGATCCGTGTCATTGAAGTGAAGGACATAATGAGGGATTTCAGTCCCAAGCAGAGACTATCCAAGCAGGTGGGAAAATGACGGGCCAGCGTCCAGCCTTCAGAGCCCGGACCAAAGCGAAGCTGTTTTAAATAGCAACAATGGCCCTAATCCCCCGGCAGGATGGAGAGATGCAGATTGGTAAAAGGAAGAAAGGACAGAAAATAGTAACCACAGAACGTGTGTGCATGTGAGGATCCCTTTCAGGATGCATTAATGAGATGCAGTGAATAGGAAGAAGAGACCCTGGAGTGTGTTTAAAACTGTTTCCCGGTATAATATGAGCCACAGTGAATGAAGAGCTGTACAAAAGAAATAATAAAAATATATCACTGCAGTCAGTATCACTGACTGTGTCAGTGTTTAACCACATCAAAGCTCATCATTAACTAAGAGGCAGAATAACACGAGCAAACAAGATGGCAACTGGGAGGAAGAACATAAGGACCATGATGGGGCCCCAGGAAGGTTCCTCTCCTCACCAGTCCAAGAGATGGGGTCCAAGGAAGGAGAGAAATACCACCCACCATGCACAGCGCAGCAGAGACACCTCCAACGACGGCGTGGGTACGTGCTCACCTCCTCCGTTGCCAGCTCTCCTGCAACAATTCGTCTGGAACAGCCACTCGCCTCCGAGT
Organism: Brachypteracias leptosomus; assembly: GCA_013401335.1. Lineage (NCBI taxonomy): Eukaryota > Metazoa > Chordata > Aves > Coraciiformes > Brachypteraciidae > Brachypteracias > Brachypteracias leptosomus. Next base: position 643,341 of record VYZX01007292.1, on the reverse strand, counting down.
GAGAAGTTTTAATAAATGATCATCATGTGCAAGCCGTGCATGTATGTGAGAGAGGATGGGGACGTGTATTTTTAAATGCGAAAACTCCCACCAGCCGCAGTTTGAACATGGGCTGTATGATCTTCAAGGGAAGGAGAAAAATGTGCTGGTTTCCTCTAGAATGGGATCATTTGCTGCAAATTGGGCAGTTCGTCCATGAAGAGTTATGGAAAATGTGGTGAACAGTGGTTAGTAATTTCAAAGTGGTGTAAATTTTAGGATGACCTGATAGAGGCCCTGTCCCAGGAGAGGTGCTTGGCACTTTATGGGGATCAAACCATCTCTAGATGCCTCAGGCTGGATCGCACCTACTCCAGCAGCTGGAAACATAAATCTCTGTGATGAGGTTTCCAGTGGACAATTGTGGATAATTTGTGCAACCCTTAGGAGGAGAAAGGTGAAATCCTGCCTCCACTAACATTAGTGGCAGGCATGCCACTGACTTCAGGGGGGTGAGAACTTCCCTGGGCTGCCTGACTCAGCCTCCTTGGCCGACTGTGGTCTCCAGATAGGATCTGAAGCTGTGCCAGGTTGAGCAGCATACCCAGTCTCTCAATGTAATGACTCAAGCCAGTCAGATTTATCTACCCTTTGTATCCTGGGTGTTTTACTTCAGTGTTTAATACCTTGCCTGATGTAACCTTTAGTCATGCTGAAGAAAACAACTTTATTGAATTTGGCTTTATGTTAGCATTGACTGGACTGTATCAATTCAGAATGGGCTATTACTGTCCCTTTTGCTAGTTATCCAGAGCTTAAATGTCCTAAATAACATGCTGTGATGATGTCAGTGTCTCAGTGTCAATAACCAGTCATCACCATAAGATCTGCTGCCTCCCTCTGGTTTTCTTTGTTAGCATGGGAGAATATACACATGGTTGTGCGACCTTTATACTGAAGGCCATGATCTGCTTGCACAGAAGTTGGTGAGGATGTACGACAGCAAACATGAGCTGTACCACTGGTCCTCAGGGCCAGGCTTTGGTTGCCCAACAATCTCCACCATGAGGCTGCTCAGCAGTTATACTGCAAGGGCAACTTGGGCTGCATTTGGGGTTCTTGGTCTCTCTTTGAGACAGTGGGAAAGTAGGAGGGCAGATGCAAAAATACATATTACAGCCTCTCCAGTGAACCTAGTTGGGTGGAGGATGATGAGAGCAGGAGGAAAGTTATGGGGAGGAAAGGGGAGGTCGTAAAAGACAGAAGCACAGACTTCATGAAAACATACTGTATAGGTTTAACCTAAATACCTGCCTGCTGCCCTGGCCTCTCATGGCCTCTGGGGACTTATTACCATAGCTAGAGGGTGATTGTGTATGACAAGGGATTTTAAAAATGAGCTATGGAGAAAGCCTTCCCCTCGCCCTCAGCCTGACCTGCCATCCCCAGCTCGCATGGCTCATGACACCCTGCACGTCCCACCAGAATCCCTGCATACCTCCAGCTGTGGACAGAGCCCCAGGCTGGCGAGGCAGGTTTGAAGCCAGCTTCTCAGAGCTCCTTGGCTGTCATCTGCGTGTGCCTTAGAGCAACATCTCATCCCAGCACTCGAGGGCTGCATGGAGCTCCCGGATGACCAGCATTTCCAGCTCTTAAGCCTTTCCAAGTCCAGTCAAATAAAAAGGAAAGGGTGAAATTGGTTCAGCCTAGTTTCTGCCGAGGAGGCATTTCATGACAAGTGCAAATACAGAGGTTGCTTTGACTCCTGGACGGATAAACTCTGGAATCTAAAGGATGTTTGAGGACAAATTTTCAGAGGTTTGCACGTACATACTGACTGTAAAATTACTTCATGGAGCCTGGCTGTGCATGTTAAATCCATATTTGCCTGTGCAAACAAGGTGCTTATGCATGCCGTTAGACAGTCTGCAGACATAGAAGCGAAGGCGAGTTCAAATCCTGGTTTTCTCCATCTTTATGACTCTACTTAGCAGCACTCTCCCCTGGCCAGGAATGCTTCCCTGGGCCCTGTGCTTGTGAGGAAGAGCTCATGCTGTGGCCCCAGATGGAAAGGCTTTAAGCTCATAGCTTAGTTTCAGATAGAGCGTTTTAATTGGGATGGTTCCCAAAGCAAAGAATAATCAGCCTTGAGTTGTAAATTACCCTGGAGGAAAGTCTCTTCAGCACACAGTGGGAAGGTGCCTGCAGCACGAATTCGCGCTCCCCATTTGATGCTGCAGCTTCAGCTCCTGATGTCAGCAGGTAAAAGCTCAGGGTGGATCTTAGAAAATGCTAAAAATTACCCTTACTTCTGCCTCAGGGCAAAGCTCAGGGCTGGTGTCTGTGTTGTGAGATGATGCTCAGACCCAGAGACAGATACAAGCCATGACTCCTGACTCTTACAGCTTCAGTCCATAGCACCAGTTGTAGGTGGCTTAAATTCAACAGCTCCATGGTGCTTAGGGAGAGCAGAGCTTGGGTTTCTTTTCTCCAGTCTGTGTGGGTTGGATTTTGGGTTTATGCTCTGTCCCTGCCAGAGAGCTCTGGAGCAGAACTTAGGTACAAGAGTGCATACAAACCAGACTGGTGTTGGGTAGACCTGAACCAGAGGGTGGGCTCAGAGGTGGTGGAGATGGACCAGCTGTGCATGGAGGGAGCAAAGTTATATCAGTGCTGGGTGCTGTAGAATATTGTCCCCTTTTCAGCACAGGAAAACTGCCTGTGCTTTCTGCACATGAGGAATTACACTCCAAAAGCAGCTGGTCTCATCTTCATGTCTAGAGGGAGACACCAAAGGCTGCTCTAAGGGAGATAATAAAGGCCTAAACATCCACAGGCTTTGAAAATAGTTCTCTGAGTAAACCACACTCTTAATCCTGCCTCTCCTGTGACATTCCTGCCTCCCTGAAGATCTTTGTCTCCTGCTTGGCTATCCATTGCAGCTCAGCGAGAAAACTCGTGTTAGTTAATAATAGCGGCTTGGGGATAGAGATTACAACGAGGGCAACTTAACTGAGACATTTATTTTCAACAAATGGGATAGTGTGTCTGATCTGCCATGTTTGCGTTTGGCATCCGCGGAAATTTAAGGCCTGATATTTGGTGTCCAGCATGTCCATAACAATGTGGATTCATCACAGCCCTAATTATAGCTCTTGGGCAGCTCACGTGGGGTAGCATGAGGCTTATTTATAGGTAATATTTATAAACAGACCCACAATCTTCCCAGGAAAAGGGCTCTTAAAGGAAGATACTCTGTGGTGATTACTCTGAGAGCCATCATGGGGAACGTTGACGCACGAATCCTTTCTCCCTCCCGGGCAGGGACTGTGCAGCATCTCTCCCCAGCAACAGAAGAGTGCTGGTCTCCCCATCCCACCCCAAACCCAGCATGTAATTCCACCAAACTTATTTGCTGCACTTCCTGGTTTCTTGCAGGGGAAAGTAGATGTCTGAAAATAGTGATTTCCCAAGCACACCGAGGACATGTGACACATGCAGTTGTATCTCAATAGGCCACTGCAGTGTTCAAGCTGCAATCATGTGGCTTAATTACCTGACTGAATAAATGAGTTTCCCTTGACAAGATTCGATCCTTTTGGGCCCCTTGACTAATTACCTGCTATTGTGAGAGGCCTGCCTTGTTGGGAAAAGCAACTTTTGTCCCCCAGCAATAACAAAATAGAGAAATAAACACAAAAGTCTGGAGATCAGAGGGTGCTCATTTACTCTCCATATTTAGTGCCACATAAAGGGCCATTAATTATGTTCCTCTTTCATGTCAGAAGTAGCTTTTGCAAACAGTTTTTCTTGCTTGTTCTCTTTTTTAAACAAAGGTACCTGTACTTTTGTCTTCCTAATCACTCTGTAGCACCAAGCAGCCTTGCAAGGAACCACCTCAGCCAGCTCTGTAGCACTGGGGTTTCTCCGTGCCTGGCAGAACAGAGGGAATAGCTCCTTGTCCCTTGTAGATCCCCTGGATCAGAGCTGCAAATTGCTACAAGCATAGAGGAGCTGCCTGGAAAATTTCCTGTGCCTACAAGGAGGTAAAGGCTGGATTAATAGTGCAAGGCAGGTAGGAGTCAAGCCAAAGAAATGATGCAATACCTGAGCCCTGGAAGGAAAGGCTTTTAGTGTCTGCTCCTAACTGTGCATGCTCAAGGGCATCATTTTCCATGCATTTGGGTGGCAATGATGTACAAAAAGCATTTGGGAAAGTAACTGAGTTGCCATCTCTTCAGAAGAAGCCACCTAGTCTGTGGTGCATGTGGAGACCTTTAGTTTATTCTGCCAGGCTTGTCCCATTCGTTTCTGGGTACGGGAATTTGGAAATGGAAGGTGACAGAGCATGTGGCTCTTTGATCCTGCTGAGTGGTGGAGAGGGTGTTGAGATGCCAGAGCTTTCCCTGCACTGCACTTGGGTGCTGGGTGATTTACAATCCCCTGCCAGAACAGAGTTACCTATAAACTTTGGCAGGCCAGGATCAACCCCTCTTCTTTTTTATTTTTAATTTTTGTTTTTATGAATATGCAGAAAACAGCCCCAAATTTTCCTAAATTAGCCTCTGTTCTGACGTGCTGTCTCACACCTCTTTGGTGTCAAATTCTTTTTTAGGTGGTGCCAGCAATCATAAAGATGAAAAGGCAGGAGTTGTCTGACCTTTTCTTAGAGCATCACACGTTTGTGTCTCACAAGCTGATATAAGCCAGCTCCAGTGCTGTCAGTCACCTTGTACCAGCCTGGTCCTGCCCTGGGGTAAGCAGAAAGTCTTCTCCTGCCCTTCTTGGGGAGAAGAGGCTGCTTGGTATTTCCTAGTATGGACGCTCTATTTATAACTGAAAATCCCTTGAGAAAATGATCAGGAGCAACGTAAGGTCATTTTCTATTCTTACATTTTTTACTGCTTTAAGCTCCATTTAGGATAATGAAGCTGCTGTAGACTTGGGCAGCAAAGCTGAAATCCAGCTGGAATGGGGCCTTAGTAACCTGCAGTGGTGCCTTGGTCCAAGGTATCAGTCCTGGCTCACTTTGTGCAGCAAAAATCCAGGAGAAAGATGCATCTTCAGGAGTTGTCTTTGAAGGCACATAGTGAATCCACGCTTGAAAAGAAGTTTCTTCTCCACTTCTGTTATGATTTGATCTTAATGGGAATCTTTAAAAAAAATTACTACTCAGGAAACACCCATCTTTCAAAATCAAGTTTTTCCCAGAAACAAATATACCTCAGTGAGACTTTTGAAGGGTGAATTTATTAAGGTAAGTATGATAGAAAATAAGAAAGGGACATGTGGATATTGACTCCTGCCAACTAGGAAATAATACGTGTAAGACACCTGCAAGGATTATATTCAAGACCCTGCTCTGGGTTGTGAGGTGTCATGAGCCCAGCATCCTAACCTCAGGCTTTTCTCAAGAAGGAAGAAGAACGAGTCAGTCAACATTTCTTTGGTCTGACTTTTGAACAACACCCTGCCCCATCGTTCAATGCAGACAGTTCTTTCCAACATTAAATGTTTACATTTTCACCAGCCTGCTTCCCCTGAGCAGAGAACTTTCACTGTATCTGTTCATCAGTGAGTTGCACTTGATAAAACTGATGTCTTGATCAACAGCAGCTGCAGCTCTGCTTCCAAACAATCTTGTGTAGCCCCACTCTGGAAGAGAGATTTATCCTCCACAGACGCTGCTGCATATCTTGGCAAGATCACTTTGCAACCAGCCTTGACCCATGGTGTCCAATTAAGCAAGGCAGACCTGGTCCAAACTGTGGGGCAGTGTTGCCTTCCCACGCTTCCTGATCTGCAGGTTCATTTCCAAGCTCCACAGCAACCTGTGTGTCTGCAGGGCAAGAGGGTGTGCACCAGCAGCGAGGGCATGCTCCTCCTTATTCCATATAATGGAGACCTTCCCTGCCCTTGACTTCTCTCACCCCTGCAGCCAGGCTGAACAGTACCAGCATCTCTCTCTTGGAGCCTTTTTGACTGACTTCAAGGCCTCTTCCCATGTATGTTTAATTTCTTGCTGCCCAGATTAATTTTCCCACTTGTAATTTTTCCTACTGACTTTAATGAAGCTTTCCCAAGACTCCTAATCTTGATGAACTTTCTAAGAAGAAATAAAAGTCAGATTGTTTCCCCAGGCAGTTTTTCCTAATTTCTTACAGCTCTGTTGACAACACATTCCCACCTCCCTCTAATTTCCACTGGATGTGATGACTTGTCTCCTTGCTCTAGAGAGACTAAGTAATAGCAGCAGGAAAACCAGCCTTTTTGACTGCTTGCTGGAGAAGCAGTTTGTCCTGTTTAAGGAAATTCTGGAGAGGGTCTGTTAGACACAAACCAGAGTGAATTACCACCTCTTATGAGCTGACAACTCAAGTCTGCTGTTTTCCTTATGTTGGTGCTTTCACAGTCTGCATCAGCCACTAACATCCCCATTGGGTTTGCTTCTCACCTGACTGATGAGATTCCTCTTGAGGACTATCATATAACTTTTTTTTTTTCGCTATGATGTAATTATACTTTTTGCAGACAGAAAAAGTAGAAGGCATTTGGAGATGACCAACTGAGGCAGCTGAACATCAGATCTTCAGACATATTCTCCTGCTGAAAAGCCAGCCTAAATGGCTTTCCAAGGGTCACCCAGGACATCTATGGCAGTGACAACTGAACTCTGGACTCCTGAGTCCCACTCTAGTTCCTAAACAGAGGCTTATCAGCAGTCTTTTCTGCAGGAATTGGGGAGAAGAGAGGTAGGAATTTCTGAGAGCAAAACTTCACTTCTTCAAACCTCTTTAAAGGGTGTGGAGCTAAATCTTTCTGGAGCAATGGGACCGCTGTAAGCAGGGCAAAAATAACAGTAACCTTCAACTCAGGCTGGTCTGCAAACAGGACATCATTTTCCCACTCCCTCTTTCTTTTTCCTCTTCCATATTGAGGGCATTTAGAGAACAACAAAGACTCAGACCCTGTTCACAGGGTTTCTGGCACCACTTGAGCTATTGCAGAGAAGCAGCACCTCTGTATTCAGATGACTCGCTGACTCTGTCATAGCCCTGGTAAAACACTGTTAAAAATAGTTATTTCTAATGACATATTCCAATGCAGTGGAGATTCCTGAGTACACTAATTTGCTTTGAGGATTGCATCATCCCGAAGGAAGTGTAGCCGGAGAGATTTAAAACAAAAGTGGTCTGTCTCCAGGCTGAGCTCTGGACTTGGCAGTGAAACCACTCTCCACTGAGCCCAACGTGCTGTTTTAACATACTGCTCCCCTCCCTGTAATGTCATGCTGGAAGGATGACATTTCTTGTCTCCCAATCTGTAAAAGATACTGGGCAAGCTATTCAAGCTACCAGTGTCCTTGAATGAGGTTATTAGTCCATGTGGGACCTTGTACTGTGAGCATTACTAGGGTTTCAGGGGGGTTGTTCAAGAAGCACAATGTTGAACAGAACCTCTGGTTATTGAAGCAAAAGCCATTGAAAACTGCTGATAAATTGATTATAGGACTGATATATTTATCCCCGTTACTGTCCCAGTATTTTATTAGGTAGGGTGGTAAGTTAAGGGGTGAATCAAGAGGGTTGGATGCCCAGGAGGGGGGAAGGATTTCTTTGCCCACCTCCAGGATTCACCCAGTGGGACCAATCCTAAGGCACACATTTTCAACCCCAAAAGCTGACATATGTCCCTTGCTACCTGGAGGGAACACTTCTGGGTATTGGCTTTGCAACAGGTAGAGCTGGTGAAAGTAGAAGGTATGTCCTGGGTGTCTGTGGAAAAGCAGATAACTGGATAGTCAGCCCTAGTAATGTTCACAAAAAAATTTGGGTAAACAATAAGTTCCTACCCATTTTTGAAAACCCCAAGAAAGGTGTGCTGAAGGTTTGGAGAGGTATTTCTTCCTCTGTAAGGCCCTAAAATGCCGAGGGAGGAGCATCTAGCTCTTTCCTCCATCTGTTTCTAACAGCACCTTGATGGATGCTTGTCTCTTAGGTGAAGGACGAACACATCAGCTCTGCTCTAGGAAATGCAAACTGTGGCTGCATGAGGGTTGCAGCCAGATGAAGGATGATTTTTCTTTTCTACTAGTGTGACTGGAGTAGAAGGAAAAGAGAGATCTTGAACTGAATGGCAATAAGATTTTTTTTTTTTTTTTTGAGATTACAACTAATGAAAACATTGCCTGTCAGAGTTCAAGGAGTGTTGGGATGACACTCTTAGTCTTATGGTTTAGCTTTAGGCAGTCCTGAGAGGAGCAAGGTTTTGAACTCAATGATCCTATGGATCCCATCCAGCTTGAGATATTCTATGATTGTCTTCAAAAAAACCCAACAAACTTGAGGAAACCTAACATTGGTCCATAAGAAAAAAAAAAAAAAAAGAAAAAACTCCATATCTTGGCTTTTACAATTTCACTTTTTGACAAATCCACCATAAAATCACAGAGATTTATGGTGAAACCTAATAGGACCTGGATAAAGAAAGAAGAAACTCTGCTTGATAAATGTTTCTCTATTTTAGGACTCATATGTGGAAAATGCTTGTTATGGCACATTCCTGATTAATGGTCATGTGATGGAGATGTGGGAGTGGATATGGATGGGTAAAATGTTCCTAGGATTTGTGTAATATAAACTTCTCCCTCTGTTTCTCTCCCTGCAAAGAAAGGAACTCCTAGAAACCTTGCCAGAAAACAGGGGACAAGGTGTCCCATAATACACTAACCCCCCTCGGGTTCCCTGGTACATCCACATTTGCTGTCATGGGTAAGATTGTTAAGAAGTGATTCCTAAGCAGTCTTTGCTGAAATATGAGGCTATTGAACTTATATTATCTGCTCCCTCCCATCCCACAAAGTAGTTATTAATTAAATTGCATAACAGTTCTGCCTGGTATTTAAATGTTGTGCATGGATTATCTTAATAGTTCATTATCCATTCCTACAGAGATCAAAAAGCATGGCTCTGACTCCAAGGAATATCTCAGTTTAAAAAATATCATCATTTTGTTGTGCTAACTACCTGTAATCAGAGCCACATCTGCCCAGCTGGGGCAGCTTCTACCTCTGCAGCTCAGCCTCATGCAGGAGCTGCCTGATGAATTTGGGCTCAGGTTCAAAGGACTTCAAGGGATAACTGATCAATTAAAAGCAGGAGTCATTTAATCTGCTTTAGATATGCTTTCAATGGTGAAGTTTAGAGATGCTTAAGTTGAAAGTTGGCAATTGCAGGTTTATTTTATGTTCACTGGCACAATCACCCCAGGATCCTTTCACATTTTCTCGCTGGAGAAAAACGTCCCTTTCTAGAGGGTGGTTCTGCTGACCTCTCTTAGATGCTTATTTTAGGATGAGATCACTTCCCATCTCGCTGTCAGCTGTAAATGAGGCCAAGAGTGAATATGCCTTAGTTAGACTTTTGGACACTTTTATGTTCCTCAATACATGAGCCACTGAACATCCAAAACTGAGGATGAGTTTGCAAGGCAGGTGGCAGGTGGCGGGGTGTGCTGCTAGTTCTCTTCTTCCTCAGACCAACACCAAACTCAGCAACATCCCCTCAGCATAACTTCTTCTTTTATTCTTCATCTGTTTGCTCTTCTCTGTCTCAAATCAGCCAAGGGGGAACACAGAACTGAGAGAGAGCTCAGCAAGCTACCCCCAACAAGAAGCTCCTCCAACTGGCCCCAACAGGAACTCTCTTCAAATTGATCAGCTTCTTCTCCCAAGCTGGTCAGTTCCTGGTTGATATATCTCTAGCCTCACCCACCACCCCAATCATGATCACCTGGGGGCAGGCAGGGCCTCACACAAGTGGGGCAGGTTCTGTCTATGGGGCCTTGGGGAACCACTTAGGGAACAAAACATGTTGCTGGGTTGTGACTCATCCATAGGTCAATTACAACTTGAGGCCCACAGCCCAGCCCCCAGCACTTCAAGGGGACACCCTCACTTATTGATTTATTTGGAAGTGGAATACATTTTCAATCTTGTTGGATGAAAATAAAATTGAGTTCACAGGGCTACCTTTACAGTCAGCCTTTGGAGCAGCTCCCACAGCCCATGAGGGTCTGGCTGAGGTGGGAACACAATCTGGGAGGCTTCAGTCTCTCTTCTGCTCTTCTTGCTTAAGCAAAAGCGATCCTGCTCTTCACCTGCAAGAGTGAGAGGAGCCGAGAGGAAGGCAGGAGCTCAGCATGCTAACGAGCTGCATGCCATTGTTACTGAGAGAATAAAATCTCTTTGCACCTACTATTCTTTTCTGTGCCCACTTATAAGTGTTTCCACAATGCAAGTGGTGTTGTTGAAAGTTCTCTGAGTCTGACTTGTTTTTTAAAATCTCTATTATACTATTATCTGGAGCATATTAACCCCTAGGTGCTTAGATTTTTAAATATATAAGAGATGCCAGAGGGAGGCAGAGGGACAAAAAAATATCTAATCCTGCTTAAAAAAGAGCCAGAAGTTGAAACAGCAGAATAATCACTCGTTAACACAATTTGCCATCACCTCCACCGCAAGGTCCCTTTGCTCTGATACCCAGAATTAAGAGACAAACTCGGCTAAGTTGCTGCAATTCAGAACACACAAATAAATCAGTGCCCAGCAGTTCCCTGTGGTGCCATTGTTGGAAGCACAAACCATTTTTTAAACTGATACCAGAAATGAACTTTTATTTTCAATCATATTTACTGTAAATTAGAAATTACTCAGTAAAATGCAATCTGTTAGGCAAAATGCATCCTGTCACTTTCAATTAACCAGCTAAAAGGTTGTTAATGAATAAATATTGACTTTTAGAGGAAATGCTTCTTAACCAGCTGCAGATCCATGCACATGATATTTGACAAATGATCAATACGGAGCTGGTGCACTCCAGCTAACCTGGAGGTAGCTGTTCAAAATGCCCAGGCACAGAGTTAAATGACAACAGTGGCCCAGTTGTAGGGGTAGAATAAAGAGATGCCAAGGTACTGCAAAGCTGCCTTATGTTGATGCATCCAACTCTACTGCCAATTCTAAAACTAAACACCCAAAACTTGGAGACAGAAATCAGCCATTCAAGCACCCCTGCAACTTTCACTTGATTTTAGACATCCTTGAACATTAAGGAGAACTGAGACAGTTCATCCCCCTCCCAAGTCAGACCTTTTATTAGATCCAAAGATAAGTATGTAGGTGCTGTAGAGATTGACTTTTTGGGCTTCTAAGAGTTTGTCTGACAACCATGTCCGGAAAAATATCCCGCAATGATACTCCAGGTCTGGTGTGTTTGGTGGCTCTTTGCTAATCCAGAAAACTGAATCCTCGAGCCAAATGTTCTTGTAGGGCATCAATTCTCAAAATCTAACAGACCTAGTTGGGTTGTAGCATCTTTGAATAAGGGAGAGACAGGCAGATGGGAGGGCCCCAAGATGAAGGAGCATGACTGGGGTTCAAACCCTGACCCCAGCCTACGCTTTCAGAGGCATATAGTTGCTCTAGTTCTCATTTGTGTGTGAAAGAGAGGTATTAGTGGGACTGTTTAGCTGATGACTGTGAGTGGAAGGGTCCCTAGTAAGTCAGAAGCCTCTGGATATCAGCTATGGACTTAATTAAGCTTCCAGTAGCTTCAGTCACTTCATTAATAAAGGCTGATGTGACATGCCATGAGGAGTCCACAGCATGGACTACAAAACACTGCTTTGTTTCTCATGACTTCTTCTGTAGGGACTAAAGCTATTCCTGCCCCAGGATGTAGTTGGGCACATGGCTTGAGGAGAGGTGGGGATGGAGAAAAGCTTCCATGCCATGGGAGGTCATTGGAGCTACTTGGGATGACCAGGGCTGTCAAGTGCACACCACAACAGTCTTTATTTTCAATTCTGTGTCCTGTATGCATGAAAATAAAGGTTTCTTAGTTCAGTGTTTCATCACTTCCAGTTGTTTCTACTCTAAAAAAAGTACCTTTCAACCTATCATTTCTAAAAACAGAGTGTGTGAAACATGACAGTAGCCATTGGACACTGACTGAGAGTTTAAAGAGTTAAGTATTTTTCCCTATGTTGGTGTTTCAAATGTTTTCTTTTTGCTTGAATGGATACAACTGTCTCTGGCTCCCTGGGCTGAAGATGATCAAGATTATGAAGTTCATAGATGCTTTGCTGCTTTGGCATCAAAATGGAAATGATTCCATCAGCTGGGACTCCTCAGGAGACCATCAGCAAGATTACTGTTTGAACTAAGCCAGTGGCTGTAGAGGTTAAAAGGGGTTTTTGGAAAGGCATTAGCCCTGTCTTAGATGGGCAGGATAGTCTTTATTCTAAATATCCTGCTGATCAGTCTGAAGTGGTGGGCTTGATTGGTTTTGTTATGTGAGGGCTCAAAATTTATTCCAATTGCCGTTGTGGTGCTTGTGACCTTGCAGTAGCAGAGGGCTGTGCTGTCTTGCCATTTCAGATCTATTTACTCCATTCTTTCTGCCTGGCCTATTTACCTGGTTTACTTTTACCTTTGACCAGAACAGGATGGCCTGATATGTGCAGGGCAATTTAACAATTGGACCACCTTTGGGATCCAAGGGCATGTTAGTGAGGTGCTGTGCCCAACCTAACAAGCCCCATTTCTCAGCAGGACTATTTACCACACTTGTGATGGTCCAGCTATGGCTTCTGGCTTTGAGGTGGCTCATTCAGTGCTCACTAGAAGATTTTTGGTACATGTCCTAATGCATGTTGAAGGCAGGACCTCAGAGACTTCTTGCATGGAAAGTGTATTAGGATATAACTCCATGATACTCTTGATAGGCCAGGAATTTGGAGTGTGAGTATTTGGAGGCTCTTTTTGAATATTATGGTAGAGTTTTGTTGTTCACTTAGAGGAGAGCACATATATAGATTAGATTTATGCCCAAAGTTAAGTGCAAGGGACCCTGCTTTCTGTGTGAGCATATCGCTAGATTTTTCTACACCTCTAATACACAGCAAGAACTTTTGTGTGGTGATGCTCCCTCTCTCCAATTGCTTTAATTTCTGTGCCTTAGATGCACTTGGATTCCTCTCACGTTCTCATTCGGGTGATAAGTAACACAGCACAAATTATGGGAATGGACATTGGGTGCCTCAACAACAGTAAAAGCTAACAGCATTGTGCAGGGACCAATAAAGCTGAGATAAGAGCTGCTGGGCTTTTCTCTTCTTCATTGGCAGTTAAATGTGATTTCTATTATCTCACTGTTTGCTTTAATGTTATATGGAACCTGTCAAAGCCCCATAGTCTTGCCGCTCACCGTTCCACTAGAAAGAAAATACTCTGTAAATTACTCTACCTTTTGCTACTGAAAGGTGTGTAAAACTATTCCATCTAATTCATGGTCCCCTTTATCATAAGTGATAGTGGAAATGCAGAAGATTAGCGAGGTCAGATGAGATTGGGATATTAGGCCAAATCTGTAAATCTTCTGAGCTTATTGTGTTCTCACCATTATCCCTAGACCAGCAGCAACCTATATACACCTCTCATGTGCTCCACCTCCTGTTCATCTTCTCCCATAAAGTCCCCTGTTTCGAGATCCTGCTGGTCAAAGCTACCCAAACTGCAATAATCCAGTGTATGTCAGAGAGGATGTGATTTATGGGATGGTAACTCTTGTAAACCTCTGCACTCAAACCACTTCCTTATGTACCTCTCTAGACAATGATAGGAGACCAGTATCTTGAAGAATGATTGAGAACCTGTCCAAAGTGTCAACTAATTAATTCAGGTGTAGTCTCATGCTAACTTCATTACACTGTTCCTCTTCAGCTCTTTCTTGAATATCTGTCAATTGGGGGATTGGACTAGATGATCTTTCGAGGTCCCTTCCAATCCCTAACATACTGTGATCTGCATAAAACTGCCTTGCATAGTGTATAGGACCTGATATACACCTCGGGGCACTTCAGAGTGGCAGAAACCTTAGTTGTCTTTGTTCTACCTGTGGGCAGAAACTTTGTTATTAACCTTTTTGCAGTAGCATCACTTACTAGCCAGGCTGGACAATAATTCTCTTGCCTCTGCTGTTCTCAGTACAACTCAGCTTCTGCCTAGTCTGATTTTAATCCAGCAGCATTGTCTTAGAAGATGGCTTTGATAACACAGTTGAGTCCTTGCTGGGGGCCTTAAGTTCCCTCTCTGGAGCTGTGCGGGTGGTGGCTGTAAAGCAGCCAGAACAGGACATGAGTGTATAAGGTATGTGTCATATATAGGAAGGAGACAATCTCTTTGGTAAGAGTCCAAATCAATATGATCAGATTTTTTCAGCTGAGCATTTGTAGTGATTGAAATATCAGAGGTATAATGAAAATCTCCCAGGACACATTGCTTATCCTGTGCCAAAATCCTCATCACCCTGGTGGTGTTGTCAACAAAAGGTCATAACATTACCACTTACTGCTTATGTTGCAGAATGAATCAGGAACAATTGGGCCATGTTGTGTTATATGCTACACAAATACGTAACGTTGCATCTCCTGCCCCAGGGAGTTTGTAAGAAGTACAAGGCATGTAAGGCAGAGCAAACAATGTTGGCTTGGGTGGGAGAACCTCCATGTCAAACCATGATGTTTCCCTATCTCTGGGCTCTTTCCTCAACTCCCTACACCAGCAGAACAATCTTCAGAAATTTCAAAGGAATGTTTATGGGAATTGTTGTGGGCACCGGGAAGGAGCCAGTAGGTCAGCTCCAGTTCTGGACCGAAACAGAAGGACAAGATATATTAAAATCCATTGAAAGTAAATACTACAGGGCTGAGGGGTAGAGTTCCCTGTGATTACTCCAGAATGGTGCATGCCTTTTTCTACCCTACTTCTGCCTTGAGTATTACTCTCTTACCATTGCAATCTCACCTGAGCCAAGAGCTGATCTCTTAGGTCTTTGCTTGAAGATCACCAATGCCTCACAAACTCTGGTGGTGCCCAGATTTACATGCAGATGGACTATCCAGGATCTAGTGACTCCTCCCAGCTAGGAATTAGACAGCAACTTGTACCCTGGATCCAGCTCTGGGAAGTGAAGGGGAAAAGGGGAGGACATCTGTTGGGACAGATCTTACTGGAACCAGGTTGAGGTCTGTACAGTCCTGCTTAGTTAACACCTTTATGTGGGGGAAAAGGACATGCAGAGTGTCTGATTTCAGAGCTGGAAAAAAAAAGGTAAGTTAGGTAAGTTTTGAGCTGGCAAGCATGTGCAAGGAGGGAGAGGGAGAGCTTGATGTTCACAGTCACCTGTGCACCTGGTGGAGAACATGTTGTGGAGTAGCACGACTGAGGATTAAAGGGAATCCATTCCCTGTGCTCACAGCAGGAAAGGAGAGCAGCCTTGTCATCCTCTCAGGAGTTTCTTTTCAGACATGTTCTTAAACAAGAGAAGATAGTGATTAAATTCCTTCCCTGGGAGCTTGCCTTTCTGGGACAAATGAAAAAAGGAAAGGAAACATGTAAACAAACACAAAACAAACCAGCCTCCCAGATTTAATCAGGCTCTGGGGTGATGCTTGGCTTGCCTTTTGAAGGAGATGTGTGTGCCTGTGTTCCTGTGCTTGCTTCTGTTTGAGTTAGCCTTTCTGCAGCCTTTCTCCATCTTTATCTCTGTACCCATCACTGTTTCTCCTTGTGCCTCAGCTATACAGTGACTGAAAGTTTTGAAGTGGGAGTGGGACTTTTTCTCTCCAGGTGGATTTGGAGATGATGCTCGATTATTCAGAATAGCTTTTGAGTCCATGCTTAGGTTGGGTAGTGAGGTCAGAGTTCGTTCCTGCTATGGACACAAGCAACATAGCTGCTGAGAGGCACTTTAGCACCCAAAGCCAGCCTACGGCTGCAGGCAACACTGCTTCTTTCAGATACTTCAAATGCATCCTGCTCCATTGAGCTGCACCTCACAAGTATGTTCTGTTGCGTTATGTCAGGAGCTGACATGACATGAAGTAGTTGGATTTGATATGACATAATCCACCCATAGCACAACATGTGATAGATGAAAGGACTTTCCCTGAGGCAAGCAGAAACCAGCTGGTGCTATATGACACCCTCAAAAATGGGAGATTTTTAATCATCTCCTCCTGCCTGGCTGGGGTGGCAAATTGTTCAGTCTATGCACATCCCTAATTGAAAACTCAAAATGATTAAATGTTTTTTTGAAATACTGCAGCATGTTTTGTTGGGTTTGAAACAAATGCAAGTTTCTGTAAATTCTTGTCAGCCACCCACACAAAAAAGAAAAACCAAGCTCAGGTGAACATCTACAGTATATGAGATATGATCAGTTTGCTTCAAGCTCTTCTCATCTAAAGTAACTTCTGCTCATTCTTGATATGTGCACACGTTTAACCTCCGTTTTGCTGCTAAGGGGAACACTGATGGGCTGATACCTGTTTACATCTGATCTTGAGCAGAGCTTCTTGTGGTGCTTCTTGCTGTTCTGCCAACACCAATGACCACTATGTGGTTAGAGTTAGTTCTATCAGAGGTATAAGTTGAAAATATCACAACTGAACTCCACGTTTGATCATCTTTTCCTGTAATGTCCCCTGAGTGGAAAGGGAAAGCCATGAACAGAAGGTTGTTCACAGCTTGGGAAAGTGTTTTGATACCTTCATTTTTGAATGAAAACAGCCTGTGAAAAGAGCTGGAGGGGTTGGAGAAAGACTTGCTTTAGATAAATTAAAAGGCATCTGATCCTAAAGGGACCTCTGCCCTGTCTGCTTTAATTCAGGTTACTGTCATTCAGCTGTTCTACAGGCTTCCCTTTCAACATTACTTTCTGTAATGCTGTCACCTCTTCATTCACTGCAAATGTTTCAGGAAGGTTTAAAAAGAGTAGTAGCAGGAAATCCTGACAAATACAGGGATGCGAAGGAGAGGACATAATTTTCAATGTATGTGTCCTAATTCCTCTTGGCTTTGATGTATAGCTTGTGTCTTAAGGAGTTTAGCACAGACTGTCTTGTACATGTGGCACTCATACTTTCATGACCACACTCCTTATTTTTTGAGATGTAGCATGTGAAGGTTGATGTTACATCACTTGGCTGTCAAAGAGATAAAATGCTCCATTTTATCTTGTTTCAACCCCAACCCTACCTGTGGTATTTTTGTCCGAGGGAAAATCAAATAAAAATTGTAGATGATAAAAGAGTGCTTACTGAAGCTACAGGCTTTAGTTCACTTTTGGGAGCAGGACTTTCTCTCTGTGCACTTGTGGCTCAGAAGGCCAGTTGCATCCTGGGCTACATCAAGAGAAGTGTGTCCAGCAGATCAAGAGAGTAGATCTACCCCTCTCCTCTGCTCCGGTGAGACCTCACCTGGAGCACTGCATCCAGCTCTGGAACCCTCAACATAAGAAGGACATGAACCTAATGGAGCAGGTCCAGAGGAGGGCCACAAAAATGATCAGAGGGCTGGAACACCTCTCCTATGAAGACAGGCTGAAAGAGTTGAGGTTTTACAGCTGGAGAAGAGAAGGCTTCGAGGAGACCTTATAGCAGCCTTCCAGTACCTGAAGAGGGCCTAGAAGAAAGCTGGGGAGGGGTTGTTTACAAGGACATATAGTGATAGAATAGGGGACGATGGTTTTAAACTAGAGAAGGGTAGATATAGATTAGACATTAGTAATAAGTTTTTTACTATGAGTGTGGTGGAACACGAGAACAAGTTGCCCAGAGAGGTGCTGGAAGCCCCAACCCTGGAGATGTTCAAGGCCAGGCTTCGTGGGACTCTGAGCAACCTGATTTAGTTGAAGATGTCCCTGCTGACTGCAGGGGGATTGAACTAGATGACTTTGGAAGATCACTTCCAACCCAAACTATTCTCTGATTCTATGACTCTCTATTGCCACCACTGGTGCCAGCACCCTTAAAGCCCTGTGGACTTTCCTGTACTCTTTACTGGCCCTGCAGCAACCAGGCTGGGCTTTGCTGAACTTCTTGAATTCTTCTTTTGTAAACACAAGCAGCTCAACTACAAAAATGAGGCATGTGACTTATGATGATGATCTCCATATAAGAGGTGATTTTGTATTCCTGTCAAAGGCTGTGCTGCAGTTTTCTTGCTGGTGTTTCCAAGTGCTCCTGCCAAGTGTTGCCATCCCAGTGGGTGCTCTAGTGAGCAAAGGCAAACTGCATTTCAGTGCTGGCCTTGAATGTCCTTCAACTGGGGTTGAAAGAGATGCTGAATGTTGTTCTAAGCTGTTTCTTTTGTGATGCCTTTAGTATAAATCTCTGCCCCCTTTCTTAAAAGCCAGCTCAGCCACATGAACTAGGCTTTATTTTATGAGGCTCATTATTTTTATTTTGATGTTCATTTTCTGAAAATAGTGTGAAAGCTAAATGCATACAGCCCCCTCGACGTTTTAACAAAATCATATTTCAGTTGCAGTATTGATTGTCTATCTATAAAGCAATATATGGCCAGGAGTTAATGTTAACAGTGCACTATGTTAACTGAAGTAATGTAGTGAAAAACAAAAACGAGAGTTGGGCTTGCTTTGCTTTTGGCTGCAGTGTGACACCTCCAGCTGGGCTTTATTGCTTCTCCTGAGTGTTAGGTAATCACAGAGATGACCTATAGCTGTTTGCCTTGATGGATGATAAGCAAAATCAGCCAGAGTTCATGGTTGCTAGTATGGGGGTGACACATAAACAATCTTCCTTTCATTGTGTTTACTCACATTTTTTCCCCGTCCTTTGAGCACAAAGCGGTTGGATGCACGTTCAATGTTAAAGTGATACCTACACCTGGTTACCTCTATACACTTCTGCAGTCTCAAAACTGTTCTTGCTTGCTGCAAATGAGTTGAATTTTTATAGGAACTATATTTGTTCTAACATTTTCTCCTGGGAGATGAGGCTTTAAGGCTAAAACCAGGCAATTGTTTAGTCTGCAAAAGCTTTTATGGTTACTGTAGATATGCAAAATGAGTTGAAGGACCCTGATCTACATTATTTCCATGTATAGTAGGATGGATCATCTCCTGTTTTCAGAAGTCAGCAACATCTCAGCAGATCCATAATCATGTGGATTTTCTAGATGCTGCTTTTTTTTTTTCCTGGAAAGGGATGAGAATTTTGTTTTAGTATATTTCATATGAGAACATTGGTAAATAGAGGAACGTAGTGGTCACATTTTTCCACCAAAGATGGGAGCAAACCTAAGAAATCTCTGGTGTATAAAGACTGTGAGGGAGCCCATCTAATGATCTATATGTCCCTTCAATTCAAATAAAACCTTTTCTATCTCATTTTTAAAATCCTCCAGTCATAATTTCAAAGACCACCCCTGCACTTGCTGATTAAGAAAGTTATCCTGTTGCCCAAACTAAACCTCCCTTAATTTAGTCTAGCCTGTGATTCTAACTCCTACCCACTGTAGCCATGGGAAAAAGTTTATCCTCTTTTTCTTTGCAGCTGCTTTGTATGTGTTTGAAACTACCATGGTGCCACTTTTCCATATTCTCTTCTCTGGTCTTCCCTGTTCTTGTTTCTACACAAATCATATTTTTCTGGTAATAGTCTGGGGTTTATTTTCATTTTGCTCTTTTAAAAAAATAAAAACTTAAATCTCCTCTTCTCTTACCCATTAGTCTAATTTCTCCTGACATACAGTGGCCAAAATGTGAAAAAGTTCTCTGGTAAAGCCTTTACCAGCAGCAAACAGAGCAGAAGGCTTTCTTCACACATCTCAAATATGATGGTGCCCTTTGCATTCCTCAGCATGGTGTTTGCTGTTGTCACCCTAACCCTGTTGATTCACATCTCTCTGCTGATCCACTCTAACCCTGAAGTCCTTCTCTGCAGAGCTGACACCCAGTCTGTTGTTCCTGGCCTGTACTTGTGAGGTTGTTGTTCCTCCCTGATCTTGATATTTGTTAAGGACAAAAGCTCGTTTGCATCTTATTTTTTCAGACCACTTCTATCGTGTGCCAGGATGATTTTGAACTCTAGCCCTGCTTTCTGGCATGCTGGGAGCCCCTCCCTCTGTGGTGGTGTGTGTGAACATGTAAACATAAAGGTTATGTTGTCATCCAAATTGTTAAGGAAAATATTGCATAGTGTGACATCCCAGTCAAAACCTTGAAGAATTTTTTTTATATACATACCTCCTTCTTGCAAGTGAGCTGCTGATTGTTACTATATTAATATATATATTTTTTACCAGATAGTTTCACATACTGCAATAGCAATTTCACCTAGAATCTGAAAATTTAGGTATGATTTCTACTGCTTTTCTTCCATTCACCCTGCCAAAGTGCATCAGATTAGTTCAGAAATTATTTGGTCTAAAGAGAAATCCAGACTCGAGTCTTGCTCGGTGTTCCTGATATCTCTTTACAAACAGCTTCAATTTTTGTGCTCATATTTTTATAGAAATTGCAGTGAAGTTGTTTTTCCACTCTTTATCTCCCTTTTATACACTGAGTGTTTTCTAGTTCTCTGTAATGACCACCATTCTTCAGGAGATCCAGATGAGCCTTGCTAAAGGATTTGAGATCTTTTAGCCCACTTCTGACATGCCAGGGTTTCTCGCATCTTAAGTACTGGGTTCAGTTTTGGGCACCTCAATACAAGAAAGACATTGAGCTGCTGGAGTGGGTCCAGAGCGGGGCAACAAAGCTGGTGAAGGGCCTAGAGCACAAGTCTTATGATGAGTGGCTGAGGGACCTGTGGTTATTTAGCCTGGAGAAAAAGAGGCTCAGGGGAGACCTTATTGCTCTCTACAACTACCTGAAAGGAGCTTGTAGAAAGGTGAGTGCCAGTCTGTTCTCCCAAGGAACAAGCAATAGGACGAGAGGAAATGGCCTCAAGTTGTGCCAGAGGAGGTGTAGGTTGGACATTAGGAAAAATTTCTTCCCCGGAAGGGATTACATAAAGCCCTGGAACAAGCTGCTCAGAGAAGTGGTTGAATTGCCATCCCTGGACATGTTTAAAAGTCAGGTAGTTGTGGTGCTTAGGGACATGGTTTAGCAGTGGACTTGGCAGAATTAGGTTAATGATATGACATGATGTTCTTAAAGGTCTTTTCCAACCTGAACGGCTCTATGATTAACCATTTTGTCTCTTGGTCCTCCAGTGCTGAGCTGCAGAATGCTTTTCTCCTGCTGTACAAATCTTTGGGAGATGTATAGAACAGATATTCAGAGTCTGTATCCTAAATGGAGAGGTCAGTGGTCTCACCTAATGACTGGGCACTTCTCAGCAACCAGGAGACTTTGATCCATCATGTCTCTGGAGAGTTATCTTACAGTCATGATGAGGGGCAGGGAAGAGGAATCGACCTCCTCTATTCCAGCTGTTGAAAAGCTTCCACTCTTCCTGTTGAGTTTGGAGATCCCCCAAGTCAAGGAGAAGACATTTGATTGTCATTCAGTGCCCTTTCCTGGGAGGAGGAGCTTCAGCTTCCAGTCCCTCCTGCTTCAAGGACTGTTTTTGTTATTTAATGTGATATTTTGTGCATTTTTTGATATGTAAAGTGGATAATTAAACCACATTAAATCTCTTCACAGGCCCTCATTCAAGTTTAACATAACATTAATTTAGCTGAGCTTAATTTACTTTGTAAACTGAATTACCAACATTTTAATTCTGAATGAGAGTATACATGAAGGAGCCTAATGTGGATTAAATAATCCAAATGAATTTAAAATGTGAACAGAAAATGAATTAATTTTCCTGAGTGTCCCAGTGTAGGCTCAATACATCAATCATCCTCTACTGCAACTACTCATCCCACGCAGGTGAGGATTCATCTCCCTCTTTGCTACCTGGGCTTCCCATTTCTCCCTGCTGGTGATGACCAGATCCTGCTGGGGCACTGGTGGTGAGCTGGATTGGCAGCAAGGGAGCAGGGGGGGTTTAGTCAACAGAAAAACATGAGGGTGTGCAGAGCACACAAGCAACGCAAGCAGCTCTCAACCAGCAGTTAAATAAAGAAAGGAGTGAGAAACAGCATCTCCTGACCATAAAAAGGGAAAGGAAAAAAGCTCTTTCTCTGCTTTTAGCTTTGTTCTCCCTTTCTTTAACCACCACTCCTGAGCTACACAGAAAAGAAGGGCTAAGCTCATGACTCCTGAATGTAAAGTATTCCTATAGGACACCATCCATTACTTGTGCTGTGTAAGCACTAATAATCCCGTTGAGCGTTCTTTCACTTGTGCCTTGATGCTAATGCCTTGTACACCAGCTTTCTCATGTATCCTCCTTCTTCAGGAGCTCTGGGGAGAAAACTAAAATCAACCACAGATTACTCAGGCTTGCCGAGTGTGCTCTGCAGGCCAGGGAGTACATCCTCAGCTCAGTGCATGTGCATAACTCCCGTTCACATTAATGGGAGTTGTGTGCTTGCAGCCACAGGAGGTTATTCCCCAATGCCTGACATCTTGTTTCATCATTTATGGTACTGAAATGACCTGCAAATTGTAGGGGTCAGGAGTGAATGCTGATACACCAGAGTGGTGCCAAGGTTGCACGGAGACTGGAGATCCCCTCTCTCTTACCCCACAGTGGTGCCTGGCCCAGGGCATCTTTGTTGTCTCACTGCTAATAGGACAACTTCTAAATAGTTTTACAATGTTTTCCCCATGGAATTGAAATAAAGCAAAACTTAACCTCCCAAATGCTTTGACACCCCTATAGAATAGATTTATGCCAACCCTATGTGAAAGGGAATTAGCCCTATGGCAACAATCAGCAATTATATATGCCAGGGAAGAAGAGCAGTTGCTGCAAAGGGGATTAATTAGGAGTAATGGGATAAAACTGAGGGGATGGGGGAGTTTAGTTTGAATATTAGGTCATGCTTTACACTGTCACATTTCTGAGCCTGTGGAACAGTCTCTAAGGGGAAATCCTGTCACTTTGGGAATTCAAATGTGTACAGAGCTAGAAGCCTCTGGAGGGACTTTACCCGGCTCAGCAGTGGTGGGGTAGGATATTAAAAGGATGGGACCCTCCTCATGGTGCATCAGAGCCCTCCATCCTCCCTGTGTCCCCTCCTCCTTGTTGAAGAGAACATGGGCTCTGGATAGCAGAGCTGCCCCACGGATCAGGTATGAATATATCTATGTTATAAGCAAGAGAAACACAGATCAGTGACTAACATCTTTCTTTTCTTCAGGAGGGCTGAGGTCTTGTAGCTTCTTTGGCTCTGGAAGGGCAGTTGGTCAGAAACAGAACAATTCTCATGACTACAAGTGTGAAAAAGTGAAGTGCAACTGGGAAAAATACTGCTCTCTGCAAGCCTTGAAAGAGAGTGTTAGAGGAGGACTTGGTGGATCTGCTCTAACATTACTCCTACAGCCATGGCTCCACAGATGGGACTTATTTGTGCCTCAGAGTGCCTACACATGGTCTTCATTCTGTCTTGAGTCTGGAGCATCCTACCTCTCCTGTTGACCAGGGTGACACACATACAGGGTGGAGACTTGCATGTTGTCCTACAGAGAGTGTGTCCCACAAGGCATGTGGCAGAGCAAGCCTGGGCCCAGCCCCAGGCAGTGTGCTGGTGTAGAAACACCCAATATGTCTCCTCATAGGCATAAGCATCCACCCAATTATAACCATGCAAAGGTTCAATTTTAAAGGCAGATCCCACTTTGTGTCCCCTTCAACATCGCTATGGTGTCTAGATGTAGCTGTGAACAATCTACTGTTGTAACAGTGGACTGTATGATTCTATATTAGTGAAAATTAGGTGGTTCCTTGCAATTCTTCCTTAATGTTCCTTAAACAATTTTTAATCCAATTTTCTTTGTGTTCTCCTGGGTTTGTTTTTCTCCCTGACATGTTCAATTGGGTCACTAGGCTCATGGTGTCATCTTTTAAGCCTCAAAATGCTCATACTGTTTTTATTGCATTGTCATGGTGCCTTGTACCAGTTTGTACTTTCCTAACATAGACCATCCAGGTTGCCTTTTGCTGGGAATTGTTAGTGCTCTATTGATAGTAGCTGGCAAGAATGTTCACCTACCTTACTGAAAACCTTAAAGACCACAGGGTTCATGATGATAATCAAGCCTGGTTTGCTACTCAGAGATACTGTCTCTACTTGCAGAAAGTTCCTACAACGGGGAAATGTCATCCTACACTATCAGTACCCTACAGATGTCTCCCTCTTCTCCTGTCCTTCTGTCCCACCCACAGTGGCATGTCTGCAAAGAGTGACAGCCTGCTCAACACTACCCCTTCAGCCAGGTGAAGGTTTGCCTGAACCATGATGATGTTGTGCCTTCAGAGTGACAGAGCATTTATTTATAGTTAATGGCATTTTTGACCTTCCTCATCTCCTTACTGCTCTTTTAAGTCTGTTTTAATCTCATTACATAAGGAAGTAAGAGCCTTAGAGGGAGAATCTGTACCCGAGCAGGCCAGCTCAGATAAAGCTCTAAGCACTGTAGGGTGAAAAAAACCCAGTATCTGGTTACCGGCTACATGGGAATCAACGGGAGTGAAGATGTGACCTGGCAGCCAAGTGACAAAGAGACTTAGAAGGAGGCTGATTCCTCCCTCTGCTTCCCTTCTGGTTTAACCAGACTTTTTCCAGTTTATCTGGGTAAATAAAAGCAATATCAACAATCAGTCCCTGACTCCTGGGCTTCTTCCCGAATGAGGTTTGAGAAGCAAATTCGTCCTTGTGCTGATGAAACACCAGAGAGGAGGTGACCTCCTGTTTTCCTGTAGAGGACTGCTGAAGGCTGGTTTGGCTCATGGCAAAATCTTCAAGTCTAACATTTGCTTTGTTCTGCTTTGGGGCCAAGTTTCTTCCCACTCCCAACCTGCCCTGATACAGGAGATCATCCATCCCCAGATAACCATCAGAGGTGGCAGGGATGCACTGGGAATGCAAGAAAGAGATGTTTGTGCTGTCCATAATGTAGACCTAAGTGCTCTGAAAAGAGTTTGGGGTTCTGTGCTTGCAGCTAAATGGGAAATACCCCTGCCATTGGGGTTGTGGGATTTTCTACTTCATAGAATCATAGCACACCAGGTTGGAAGGGACCTAGAGGATAATCTAGTCCAACCTTTCAAGGTAAAAATACAGTTTAAATGAGATGGCCCAACACCCTGTCAAGCTGAATTGTGAAAATGTCCAATGCAGGGGAATCCACCACTTCCCTTGGGAGATTATTTTAATGTCTAATTGTTCTTATGATGAAAAATTTTCTCCTGGGGTCCAATTGGAATCTCCCCAGGAGTAACTTGTACCCATTACCCCTTGTCTCATCCTTGTAAAAAGGGAGTCTCCAACTTCTTGGTAGCCACCATTTATGTACTGGTACTTAGATGTAAGCAGCTGGATGCAGAAGTCCTAGTACCTCATGGTCTAGTGGTCAGGAAGATGTTGGACAAAGATTGGACTTGATGATCCTAGAGGTCTTTTCCAACCTAAATGATTCTATGATTATATTCTATTCTCTATTTGAGCTCTTCTTTTCGAGATAGAGAAAGATCCATTGTCTCAGAGCATTCATCATGTTCCAGATGGGTGCAGTGAATATCCCCCTCCTGCATAACTCCCCAAGTCATGGTTTTGTGGTGTTGGGTTTTTTTTCTCTATTCCTGCAGGCTCTCCTAGGACACTGTGCCCTCTGGTCTTAAATTTAGCCTCTCAGCAACACTCAGTAAGAGCAGAAGCATTTAATCTCCTATCCTGCATCCAGTCTGAGGCTCCACTTTTTATTGTCTACATCTATCTGTAATTATTAACTTACAGCAACATTTCATTGGACAATAAATGTTAGTTATGGTATATTTGGTAGCTTTATGAAATGTAATTAGTGCTGGAATAGTATGAGATACTCAGGAGCTCCAGCACTGGTGGATGAACCTTTTATGAGCTGTGGGCATTTAATTCACTTTAACAGAAAAGACATAAACAAATAACAATATTGCATCCTTGGACTGGCCATTTCATCTTGTTTGCTTGCCCGGCTGCTGTGTTTCTACGGTTTCTTTATATGATTTTTAGTTCCCGCAGGCTTGTAGTAAATTGATCATTGTTAGTTCTGAGATTCAAATTTCCCTTTATACCATCCACAGACCATTTATTACTGCTTATCATATTTTACTGGAACCTAGGAACCTCTGCCTTTTTAGAGGTTTAGAGGACCTTGCTCAAGAGTCTAAGAAGACAAACCAGATAGAATTGGAAAAATACTATTACCAAAGCTTTCAAAGGATGGTTGGTTTGGTTTTTTTTTCAGTTTGGCAATGAAAAATAAAATATATATCATTTGGATGGAATGAAATTATGCTTTCCCTCAGGTTATCTAGCCAAAATAAATAACCCTAAATGCCATTTTATATGAATCAAAACATTTCCTTCAACTTAAAGGAAGGTTGATGACAAATGATGAAGCTATTTTGTTTGGTCGTTTGTCCAGACAGTAAAGGGCTCGAAGACCAGCAACTTTCCAAAGCAGTGGATATTTTAGAAGACTTGCAAAGATGTTGAAGACTGAAATTCAGCTATTGTTTCAGGCTGAGAAAAACAGCATCTATTCCTGCACCTCCCAGGAGAGGACTCTAAATGAGCCACTAAGAGAGAAGCTATTCTTGGGTGAGACACATTTGGTATTTCTCTTTGGCTCCATTCTACTTTATGCAATCAAACATTAACAGGAGCAGGGGTAGATTTGGGTCTACCACCTTCTAGAGTATCATGGGTGCCTACAAGGATGATCACTTTTTCATACCTGCCTGAACTGCAGAGGCTGCGGGGCCAATTTACTCTGCCTGAACCAGAGACCCAAATTTGCAGATAACTCCACGATGTTCAAAATGGAATTTTAGCATATTTACTGATTGTTGAAAGAGCTGTCCTGGAGCTCTGGTTATTATTTGTGCTTTATAGCAAGTTAACGTGAGGCAAGTGAAGTTTAAAGTCCAGTCACATTGGCAAAGTGCAGAATATCCCCTTTAGAACTTGCCTACTTTTTCTAAGCTTTTATATAGCATTTTTCATGTGGTATCTCAGCACTTTGCACATCTGAAAGCTAGCAACACTGCAGGGATCTCTCCTTGCTCCTGTTACGAATGTCTCAGCACATTCTTTCCTGACATGTGAGATGGCTTTTGGCAGCTGTGGGTGTGGGTCACCACACTAGACCCCAGCTGCAATGAGCACTGAGGGGTCCTTCAACCCACTGAGATGCACCAGTAAGGCCATGGCCACTTGGAATTGTGAAACTTCCCTCACTATGAGGTCGCACTGGTGATCATCTTCTACTTACATGGATGAATCATGCAAGCATCTCTTGTAACTCCTCTATAATAGGAATCCTAATCTTCAAGGACAGGTTTAATTTCCAAAAAGATACTAAACTTGGTCCTGAATGTCAGTCTCTCCACTGAAGTCTTATTCAGAAGAATCACAGAATTATTTAGGTTGGAAAAGACCTTTAAGATTACCCAGTCCAACTGTAAACCTAGCACTGCCAAGTGACCACTAAACCATGTGTCTAAGTGCCACATCTATGTCTTTTAAATACTTCTAGGGATGGTGATTCAACCACTTCCTTGGGCAGCCTGTTCCAATGCTTGATAAACCTTTCTGCGAAGAAATTTTTCCTAATGTCCAATCTAAACTTCCCCTTGGTACAACTTGAGGCCATTTCCTTTTGTCTTATTGCTTATTAAAGTAATGCTTATATACCACAACCTGCTTTCAGGTAGTCATAGAGAGTAAGAAGGTCTCCTCTGAGCCTCTTCTCCAGGCTAAACAACCCCACATCCCTCAGCTGCTCCTCATAGGATTTGTTCTCTATAATCTTCACCAGATTCATTGCTCTGGTCACACTCCAGCACCTCAATATCTTTGTTCCTGATAAAGCTTTGCTTATCATACACACCAATCTTCCCAGCAAGAACTTCTGTGTCGCTGGGGGAAGAGTCTTTCCCCTGCCTCTCACTCTCAGGGGGCTTATAGCATCGTTAGCTAAAATCCACAGGCATGTGCTCATCGAGTGAAAAAAGGAAAACAAAATGCCAGTAATCTGACTTTATTTAGCCGGGAACTAACACAGAGAGTGCTTGGATGTGGTGCCGTTAAGAAGCCTTTTGGAGCTGCCAGCACCTGGTCCAGGGTTATTGGCAGGTTGCAGGGCTGGTCTCGGTGCAGGCTGACAAAGCAGGAGGGGGGATTCGCTTGTCATCCCTGGGATTATACCTGATTTATAGTTCTGCTCATTGACTTCAGCAATCTCACAGTGGCAAGCTGCATTGTCTTAACTTTGCATTTGTAGATTATCCACACTGCAGAGTTATAAATCCTTCTGAGCACAGCGTGCTTCCAAGGCCTAATTATATTGTCAGCGATAGGGTCTGGAGCGGGAGTGTATGTGCTACAATGCTCTGCTGGCCCCTAGTTCAGGAGGCATTCATAGAGGCATTTTATCAGTCAATTTCATGAGACATTAATTAATGAGATACTTCAATTAGATCATTTCTGTCACTAGGAAGGAATTATTCTTCATGGTCAAGATTACATCATCTTAATTAGTCCCTCTCCAAGTAATTTGCTTCTTTTCAAGCCCTGAAGAAGGGTACATTCATTATAGATAATTAATATTCAAGTTAATTGACTGTACCCTACAATTCATGGAGCCCCTTTGAAACAGATTTTCTAGTTAGGCATGGGGAAGGGCTGTTAAAGTTGCATGGCACAATCCTATGTAAGGCTTCTCAATCATCCGGGGGACCAAATTATAATTATCAGCCCCAGGCCTGCCTTAGCCACTCCAGTTAATACTCACAATAGAGTGCCCATTCTGAGCAACTACTGTACAGATACAAAAGTTGAAACCAGAAGGTTAGGCTAAATCTCTTGTATTTATGTATACACTATGCAGGGAATCTATTTTTTGTTAGCACACACATTCTTCACGGCAAAATTACTTTGATTTGACTATTTCAGCTTTAAAAGGGGATTTTTATAACAAGCCAATCAGGAATAGCAGATACTTGAAGCTCAGAGGCTCTGGTTTTTTATTCTCTCCGAAGAAAGGACATGCAATATTAATGTTGTGTCTTTAATGTTGCCAATATTCCACGGAAACCACCATATCCCACTCAGAGTAGTAAATTTAATGGAAATGTTCTGTATGATATACAAACACTGTTGCACAAATTTCCTTTCCTAGTATTTGTGCTTAAGTTTTTACATCTGACTTAAGTCAAAACTTGGTTTTACTCTGTTCTGTTTCAGACTATGGCAGTGATTTTTGTATTTGAAAATACTGCCTGCCTAAAATCTCAGAAGCTGGAAAATTAAATGTGGGTCAGAGCTTCCAAAAGCAGCTATTTAACAAAGAAAATGTTGATAACACTTACAGGCTAGCAAGCTGAGAATCACCTACAGGTCTGGAATAAACAGCTACAACTCCCATTGAAGCCAGGGAATTGTTGTGGCCGTGCTTGCATCAGGGCTAAATCTGCCTAATTGCAAGTGCAATATTGCTGCTCTTCATTTTTATGCAGATTGCTGAACCCGCCTGATCCAGGCAGAGCTTCTGAGGAAAGGAGATGCAGCCCATACGTGTGCAAGTCTTTGTTTTTAAAAACAAA
This sequence comes from Brachypteracias leptosomus, assembly GCA_013401335.1. NCBI lineage: Eukaryota > Metazoa > Chordata > Aves > Coraciiformes > Brachypteraciidae > Brachypteracias > Brachypteracias leptosomus. The sequence continues at coordinate 613,785 of VYZX01007292.1, read as the reverse complement.
ACTTCCCCTTTGACTTGAACTTTAAATAGTAGAGCCAGGCAAATAATGTGGATAATGTCACTGAATATGTGCTCAGATTTTGGCATTTTATAGCTCTTCCTGTCTTCATGCCACATATTAGTTTCCTCTGAATACTCTTTCAGACAAATTAAATGGCAGGAATGTTAGTGGAAGCAGGGAGATATAAACAAACACTGAATATTCAGAGTGACTATTTTTATTCCCAGCAGAAACCTAATTTTAAGATCAGGCTTTCTCCAACTGCGGAGAAGAAATATTAGCATGAGTACAACAGCATTTGTGTGCTGTGCTATTACAGGAGCACTGCGAGGAGCTTGCCAGGAGCAGGGGGCTGCGGAGCGAGTACACATAAAGTGAGACTTGGGGCAAATCTGTCTAGGAGAGGGGGGTTGGCTGTATGGTCATCTGCTGCCTGCATGGCATGAAGAAAGGAGCCTGCTACCACACTATTCCTACCAGGGTCTAACTGAACAGATCAGAAGCAAGATGAACACACTCTGTGAGATGAATTTTTGAACGTAGCAACATTGTCATGGAGCTGCCCTGCTTGCATGGCCCTCCCTGCAGACCTCTCCAGTCACTCTTCGAACCTCACTGCAGGAGGTGAGCACCAGCCCCAAAGCAGCCGTGCAAGGCAGGGAATAGCGGTGTTGGGGATGGTATCCTCTCTTCTGAAATATCTGCCACCCCATCTGCTTTCCTTTTGCTCAGCAGCAGTGGCTTTGTTGGCTGCCTGGGGCTCTGGACTAAACAAAGCTCTTTGCTGAGGTGTTATCTATCCAGAATATATGACAGAGGAAATCCAGTGCAGAACCCCAAGTAATGAATAATTTTGGAGATGACTGTGTTCTGCATTTGGCTGGGTGGCAAGAAAAGGTTAAAAAAAAAGAGAAGTGCATAAACTTCAGCTTAGAAATATTTTCTTGAGAGTTATTCACCCAGGGCTGTTAAAAATGTAGCTTGAATTAACATCCTGCCACTTGCTTGGTGTCTCTGCCTAATTCTGTTATCTGTGATTGATTGTCCAAGAGCAATTCTCAGGAGCTTGCCCAATTTGTTTTTATTGCTAGTTAGGCCAATGAAAAGCAATGGTCTAAAACTTCTTGTTGTCTGTCCCCTCTCCCTTCTCCATCTGTGTCCCTTTTCTCTAGACAGCTCACACAACTCTCAGCCTTGTCCCCTGCAGCATTTCTGGATTTGACTTGCTGATATTTTTTCCACATTCCATGCCCCACGAAAGACACCAGAACCCCTTTGCTGCTGGTTTTAGAATCCATTAGAGCTGACATTTTGTGGTCCAAATCAAATCTGTGTTCTTCTGTCACCTGCTTATGAGAGTACAGGTTCTGCCTCCGCTGGCACAGAGTGCAGTGAGCACACAGGGCCAGAGCAAAGGCCTGTGCTGCTTCAACTGTAATTTTGAAGGGGTTCTTTTATTGATTCCAGCATAAAACAATGCTAAAAAGACATTTTTTATTTTGTTACGAACTCGCCTACCAGGCTGCCTGATGCCATGGCTGTGGACACACTCTGCTCTGGAGCTGGCAGAGCTCCCTGCATAACAACCATCACAGACTTAGTTTAGGAGGATCACTCCAATATTTTCACATCTCTGGAGCATCCAATTTGAGGATCCCAAATTGCTCTGCAAACAATGGTGCAAAATCTACCCAAGAAGGTCAGCTGAATTAACCCTATTTCGGCACTGGCTAATTTAATGTCCAGAGAGACAGAAGGTCCCCACTGTGGAGATGCTGAACAGAACCCCCTGGGGACTTGTTTAAAGGTAAATAGAAGAATAAATGGGAAGTCTTGACTCTCTGTTCTCTCTGATCACTGAATCACACTAGAGGTAACCTGACGCTTGTAAAAAGTATTTAATATTTCAAAGGCTTTGTTTCTTACCCTGTGGAAAATACTCTTTAAAAACACTCCCAATATCTGTGCAGTTCTAATGTTTAAACTGGGCTCTTCTGAGATGGGCACATTTATGTTGTTCACTGTTGCTGTGTGAACAACTGAAGAGATTGATGCAGATTTTTGCAACATTACCCTATTGGAAAGTAGCTCCTTGGAGAAGTACCTGGGAGTCCTACTGGACAATAAATTAACCATAAGCCAGCAATATGCCCTTGTGACCAAGAAGGCCAATGCAATATTTACCTTTTAAAATAACTTTTTTCCCCATTTAATAACTTGAAGGGGTTTTGTATCTGAAGCTGACACAACATTCAGAGCTCTGCATTCTTTCTACTTCTTCTTGTCCTCCTTCTCCAGCCTGATTGACATTTACCTCCATCCTCCCTGGATGAGTCCAGAGCTAAAGCCATTGGTTTAAGCTGCTGGTGAAGTGTCACTGATCCATGGAAGGGACTGATAAGGCTGGGTCTGTTCAGTTTGTAAAGCAGATGACAGTGAGGGAAAAAATTAGAAGGCACCAAAATCAGGAATGGAAGGGAGGGAGCAAAGAGTGAACGATTATTCACATTTTCTCAAAATGCAAGATCTACCTTGACCCAATGAAATGATCAGGTTGACCTGGAACAAATAAAAGGCAGCATTTTCCACCTAATAAAACTATGGAACTTGTTGCTACTGGGTGCTGCAGGGACCACCTGTTTAACTGTACTTAAAAAAGACTAAACAGTTATTATTACCAGTGGGTACTAGACATGATGGTTCACACCCAGCTCCCAGCTCAGAAAGCCCTGAGCTACCAACTGACAGAAGCTGGAGGGACAAGACAAGTTACAAAGTGTTTTGTACAATCTCCGTCCTCCTCAGTGATAGGATGGACCTCTCAAATGTTGGAGCTTGGTGGGTTTTCTGTACCAACATGTCATCCCCAGCCCAGTTGCTCTTGGATTCTGTTAATTAAAAACAGAGATAGCTGAATCAATAGGTAAATCTAAACCTTGAGTAAAGAAAAAGTCTTCCATCCTGGTTATCCACACCATGAGTGCACCAAGTGCTGTGACAGGAAAAGCAGTTTTATTCTTGACTTCTCTAAGCTCTTGGATCAAATTATTTCTTCTCTGATTATTTTCTCTTCTCACATGTTTTGTGTCTGGACTGTTTGGAGCAGAACGTCTTTAAAAACCTAGAGGTTTTCAACTGTTAGTACAAAGCCTAGTACCACGGAGCTTTCATCTTCTGAGCTCTCTAGGTTCTTTAATACAAGTAAATAATTATAATTCCTATAAACTACAACATCTTCAATTAGGTCTTCATAAATGTCTTCTGGTAAAACAGGACTTGTACTAAAACTAGTCTTTGGTCTTATGCGTACTGAGTGATGAGCAAAGTTCTCTTTGATGCTATTTCCCTACTTTCTCATTTGAATAAAGTGGAAAATATCCAAAGGATATTTTCTTCCTGTGAGGTTTTGTTGTTTTGCAAAAGGTGGAGTATTTTTAAAGAGATCTAACTTAAGAACCCCAGGACTGCATTGATTAGACAGAACTAAATATATCAATACCCATGTCAAAGTAGAGGTGTTGTTTTTCTCCTGGAGGCCAGAGGCAGAAAGGGCACTGTAAGTGTTCCACAGGCAAAAGAGCACCAATGGCACTGGATCATTCAGGTAAAAGAAGTTTAAAATTTCCCCTTATGAAGTTATTTTCCTAAGTATAAATAATCTCCAAGTGTTATTATGCTTGTCTGTCTTCACATATGGTTATTATCCAGCAGCACCAAGCTAGGTTTGGTTGTACATTGCCATGTGGAAGCCATTTGAGTGATCACGATGTGATATTTTTGGGGTTGGTGGGGCAGGAATGAGGGGATGATCTTCTGTAAATGTGAACAATGAGGGACTAACCCAGATTTTCCGTTCTGACAAGCATGTAACTCGCACAATATGAGGTAGAAAAAAAAATTGCCTGGGAGACAATTTGGATTCAAATAATGTTTTCTAGAAGGAGCTGCCTGCTGGCAGTGTGTCTCAGTCCGCTGTGTGTTGACAAGCCCAAAAGCAGAGTTAAGAGGCCCTCTGAAGTTGACTGAAGTCAGTGTCAACAAAGCTGGGATTTCTTCCAATCAAAAGCTGTGCCATCAGTGTGAAATTTTTGTCAGGCTGTAGAGAGGAACAACTAGAGGAGCTACCAAAATATTTAACTGAGACTTTCGGAGATACATTGGGTTTCTACTAAAAGATACTGCAGTGGCATTCAACACTGGGAGTGCTTTATCCAGAAACTTCCTTCAGTTTCCACTTTAGACAGACAGAATTGGGAGGTATCCAGACAGTTGTAAGGTATTTGATGTTCAGGGCACAGGGGAGCTGTGTTGTGCTATCAGGAGGCTGGAGGCCAGCTACAGCTGGATTTAGGACATTCAGTTCCAGCCCTGTAATTTGCAAGCCCCCCCACCAGCAAGCTTCTGCTTAGTCCTGGTGTGCTAAACTCCATGCCCACCTCAGTTTCTGCCCTGAAAGTATTCCCCAGGAGCAAATAAAGACCCTATGTAGGGAAAATCAGCTGATCTCCATGCACTCTGCTGACCACCTAAGGAAGGATGAATGACTGAAGACCTAAATTAGGCTCCAGTTCAGTGGTGGCTCTGACCTGATAATAACCTGTGCAAGATCTTCAAAGGTACACAGAAGATGTGGAAGGAATGAGCAGCTTGGGGGTAGTTTGATGCCTGACATCAAGGGTTAAATCTGTTCCCACCAGGACCTGGCACTTGCAAAGCACCTCCATCTTGACATCCTTGGGTGCTGCCTTACATTGATGCCTGAAAAAGTGCAGTTCCCTCATTGAATGGCTGTAATTTGGAAACATCTGGTGCATGCTTATCAGTTTAAGTCGGTAGGTTAAACATGTTACATTCGCTCTTTTGGTTTCTTTTCCTTTTTGAATTTTCCAATCTGATTCAATTTTTATTTCTATTTCTGTGAGTTGCCCAGCTGCTCTCAGAGTATTGTCACCTCTAGACCCCAATGATCTAGTGCCAGCCCTAGATCGTGGCTGGAGCTCTCTCCTGGGAGGTGGGAAATGTGGATCTGAATTCCTTGAGGCAGAGAAAGTCATTAAACCTGGGTCTCTCACTTCCTTCTCCAGGCTTCACATCACCAGTGACTGTCTAAAAGTAGGGCAACTCCACACTTGCTGTGGATGTCCAGCCCTCACTCCAGGAATGAATCATGCAGTTTCTTCTGGGTATTTTTAATATCAAGTACAGACAGCCCTGGAAGCAGAGACGTCCTCCACCTTCGCCGCAGGGGAGTGTGCTAACCAGCAAGTGAATCTCACTCCTTTCTGTAAAGTAGAAGAGGTTGAGCAGACGAGATGGAAACTTTCCAAAGAGCCTGTGGTTTGATTTGTAGGACAGTCTCTGGGGAGACAAGAAAATGTGTTCACATCTCTGTAGGTAGAAGCAGACATCTCATAATGAGCAGTATTGGTCCCTACTGAGTTCTAGTAACTGGCACCCTCCTCTCTCCTGCTGAGGAAGAGTTGGGAAAGAGGAGTGACCCCACCTAGGTTTCAGTAGGAAAGGTTGTGGGCATGACATCAGGAGAGGCTACTGAAAGATAAGAGAACTGATGCCCATTTCCACCATAGAATCATAGAATGATTTATGTTGGAAGGGGCCTTTAAAGATCATCCAGTCTAACGCCCCTACGGTGAGCAGGGACATCTTCAACTAGATCAGGTTGATAAGAGCCCTGTCCCACCAGACCTTGAATGTTTCCAGGGATGGAGCACCTACCACCTCTCTGGACAGCCTGTGTCAGTGTTTCACCACCCTCATTGTAAAGAATATCTTCCTTATATCCAGTCCAAATTTACCCTTTTGTAGTTTAAAACCATCACCCCTTGTCCTATTGCAACAAGCCCTGCTAAGAAGTTTGTCCCCACCTCTCTTGTAAGCCTCCTCTAAGTCCTGAAAGGCTGCAATAAGGTCTCCCTGGAGCCTTCTCTTCTCCGGGCTGAACCCCAACTCAGTCAGCCTTTTTTCACAAGAAAGCTGTTCCATCCCTCTGATCATTTTTGTGGCCATTTTTGTGACAGATTCTGGGTGCTCCACAGAGTGGTTGTTCTGGATCCTGCTCTGAATTCCTCCTCTTCCCCCAGCTACTCTCCAGGTCTCAGGAGCTTCAGGCACCTCATTCATGTCTGGAATGCTTTGGCAGAAGCTGGATTTAGGAGCATCAGTACTTCAGGGACTGTATCCCTTTTTAGAGGCAGACCAAAACTCACAGAAAATCAGAGCTAAGCTGTGATCTTGATTCCTGCCATTTTAAATTGCTCCCTCTGCCACTCTCAGATGCTGCCACACTCACATACCACAGACATCTCATTTTTCCTAACTGCCCAGATCTCGTGTGAGAGCTCTTGGTGTCAAATATTTGCCCTTATAAACATATTCTTCTCTACCTCCCCTGGTATCCTAATATTTAGGATGACTCCAAGAATGAGGCTATTGAATAGGAGTGACTATGACTTTACTCCTCCATGGTGGAACAGAGCAGCTCTGGTGACCACAGACTGCAGCACCTGTGTGGGATGTCCTTGAGGCAGGGATTTGCCTAATGCCTTTGGAGCAGTAGAAATGAAACTCCACCTGAAAAGCCAAGAGGAACTCAACACAAGAAAACTGGTGAAGACACTAATGATAGCTCTCCTGCTCTTGAGAAAATGTCTGTGTTCTGCTGTGCTCACAATTGCTCACAGGCTCAGCTTTATTTCTTGTTCAGAGGGCAGCTGCTCAATAAGGCATTGGTTTGGAACCAGTTTCTTGCTCTGTAAAGTTGTATCAAATACCCACCGAGGCCGTCACAAGGAATCTTTACAATGGCCTCAGTGGTTGTTTAATTGAGAATAAGAGAACATTTACTAGAACAAGAAACTTACATGAAGCAATTTCTACTTGCTTTGCCACCTAACCAAAAGATGGATGGATCACTAAAGTGATTCTTCCTCAACATCTGGGGTAGTGATCCACTGTGGCTTCGGTGATGATTATCTACAGAGCTTAACCATGAAAGCCAGGATATTTGATGAACTCATGGTACCAAAGATCAGTAGGATTCAAGGCTAGAAGAGATAATTAGATTATTATGTTCTGTTCTCATGAACATACAAGGTAGAAAATATCATCCAGTGATGCCTGCACTGAGCCCAAGGTCTTATGATTTATTAGAGCATCTGTGTTGATTCAAAATCCCTCTCACCCCTGTTTGTGGACTGCTTTAACCAGAAGTTGCATCTTGCTTGAGAATTACAGGAATAAAATGGCAACTGTTAGGTCTATAAATAGACCAATGCACTATCAAATATTATTTTGTGATCATATTACTTGAGACCTTTGCCCCTTGGCATAGGAAGAAGAAGAAGAGAGGCAGTGTTTACTTTGACTGGAGGTAAGAATAAATGCTGGATTCTCACGGGCTAATTTATAGGATGCTGTGGAGTGCTGAGGAGTGGAGTGAACGTTTTGACCTGGTAGGGTTGAAGCCAGTTCTGTTCAATATGCTACAATGAAAATATTTTTGAAGGATTGTCCTTGCTATTGTTTGGTGTTAAATGAAAGAAAAAAAAAGGAAAAGAGACAGGGTAAAATCAAGAATAGAAAAAAAAGATCAGAGAAAAACATTGGCATGGAGCTCACCATTTTTGGAGGGAAGAGGGCGGGGGGAAATAATCCCTTTCCTCAAAGATTTTGGGGAGAAAAAAAATCCTGCTGTGCTTGCTAAAATTCCCTTCCAGCTTGCATTGTCAGTGTTAATTGGTGATAGCCCCCATCACACAGAAGCACTGTGGAGGTAAAATGAAAGGAAATATGTAAGGGGGTGTGTGTGAGTAAGAGGCTGCTGTATCCTGTGAATGAGGAGCTCAACAATGGCCCAGAATAAGCTAATATATATAAATGAAAATATCAGCTTGATCCTATGCTGGACTTTTTGGTGCTTTGAAAGTTCACGTTAATTCCAGCTGCGTGGGTCTCTTTATTAATTAAATGGTCAAGGCAAGCTCCATGTGCAGTACCAGCTCCACTAGCAAGCGATGAAAGCACCATGTTGACATCCTTATTCTAAGCTCCACAGTCACCTTCAGGGCCTGCATTCAGGGTGAATTACTCTGGCTTCAGTGAACTTAAAGAGTCCCAGGCTTCTCTCAATAGATTTTAAATCCTTCAGTGCTGTTCACCTCAGAAATGAGAAGGTCTCTTGCTGACACCCTTCTTGATGTTCCTGATAGTAAAAAAACTTTAGAGCCAAGTAGGTAGGTCTAATTATTTCAAAGGGTTCCCAGCTGCACTGCTTCTTAGCTTTCCCTTTCATCATCTATTTAATTAGAAAAGGGCTTTGTTTTATTTATTTTTACACAGTATGTGGTAGAATTTTATTTTAGACTCCTAATAGCTCATGGCTTGTGTGCTGGACACTGCAGCACATGTTCCTCTTGTGCTTGGGTAGAGCTTGAGACCAGGTATTGACACTGTGGACATCTGCACAAGCATGGATGGCTGTGGTGACTTAAGAGGATTTGCTTTGTGTCTGACCAGAGCATCTGTATGGATCAGCTTTGTCCTCTCTCTGCACAGGTAGGACCTAAATATAAAAGCTAAGAGTTCTGACAATTGCACTCTCAATCCAAAAGCCACATCTGAAGAATAGGCAGCCCTTGCTCTTTATCTCTTCAGTGCATGATGTCCCCGTGTGGTTCTAGAGAAGCACACTGAATGCAGACCCCAGGGGTTTTCTGAGGAGGAGGGATAGCTGTGTGCTTAAGGAACAAAGATTTCCCAGAGCCCTGTGACTCTGTTTCATGTAGATAACAGTGTAAGGATTGTCCTCCCTCACCCTTCCTCTCCTTTCTCTGCCTGATTGGATCTGGTGACTTTTTCTCATCATCTTTTCGTCAGCCCTGAAGTTCTGCAGAAACCAATTCTCTCTCCAGGTGAAGAGATGCAATGTGAGTTGTTGGTTTCCATTGAAAATAACAAAGGATATAGCTGCCCTCACAGAGGAACATTAGAAGTCAATGTATAAGCTAATCTAAGCCTATGACCCTCTGTGTTGAAGGAGGGACTTCCTCACAGCTCCTTTTGACTCTCATCTAGATTCTGAACCCTTCTGGAAGCCTTTTGCAGCAATACTTCACTGAACACCAAATTAAGACTGTGAAGATAAGGGCAATGGAAATGACATAAACCTTCATGTGTGAGGAAGAAACACATTCCTAGCTCTGGTGGGAACTAGGAGAGCTTCCTTGGGATCTAACTCTCACATAGCTGGATCCTTCTGCCCTGTCAACTCTTGGGCTGGCAGAACCAGCACTGATCAGCTGCAGCAGCAGTAGTGTCCAAATTTGGGTGCTGTGTCGGTCTTTTTCTACACACTATGACAGGTTTTGATCCTTAAGTTTCAAAAGACAGCTTGAGCTGATTCAGGGATGGGTATCGTTATTCTATAATGATTAGTCATTGCATGAGCTTTCCCTGTTTTGATTCACTGTTTTTTCACTCGATCCTATCACGGCTCATCATCTGAGGTTTGAATCAGTAATCTAATAACATGCTTCAATGACCGAGTCAATTACTCCTGGATTTTTTTTCCCTTTCTCTTCTTATATTAATAGCAATAGGGGAGTCGAAGGCTCTGGATTAACAGTTGGGCCTGTTGGCTGTCCAAAGTGGTAATGGCTTTTTCCCAAGCCAGCACATGCCGCTTGCTGCATGGTTTCATGTGCCAGGTGTCCAGAGGGTAGAGCCAGCTCTTAAGCTGCTTGTCATCCCTGGGTGGCGTCATTAGTGCATCATATGTTTCAGAAGGAGAGAGCCCAGCGAGAGCCGTGCATTGCGGAGCAGGAGCTGAAATGCTGATGCTCTGCCCTTCTGTTGCCAGGAAAACGTCGCAGTGAATGGTTGAGTAGGTTTGGATGCGTGGGAGCATCTCTCCCATGCTGTGCACACTGGTTGTCCAGAGCACCAGCCCCACTTCTGCCCCCACAGCAGAGCACAGGACAGAGCCCCCCTCCCCGGTCTCCAGGAAAAGGACTTTGCTTTAATTTTTGAGGCACGGTTTGTGTTGCTTCTCTGTTCTTTCTCCCTCTTTGTGCACATGCTCACCCACCCACCCTCCTCCTTCTCGGTTGCATTTGTGCTTCACAGACTGGTTATTTACTTTTTCCTACAATACTGTGGAAAGCTTTACAGCACCTTAGCCTGTTTTAGAGCAGGGACTTATGCTGCAACATTCATGTCTTGACTGTTTGATACTTTCCTTTGACCCCCCTGCACCACTGGAGGACATGGGGAGCTCTGCAAGAGCTCTCAGTGTGGTGCAAAATGTGGTTCCAGGGTGCCTGCAGCCTCCCATGGCCCAGTATTGGTGACATAGGGTTGGGCCACGCCAGTGTGGATTCCCCTATGGCATCTCCTGCCTTGCTTAGTGACAACATACCCTTCAGAGTTAAGACAGCTCAATTGGAAAAGTAATTGGCACTAATTAGGACTCCTGTGTGCTGTTGTGTTCCTCACTGGCAGTCATGTGGCCTTCACAAACACACAAAAATCTTCCAGGGTTTTGTAAATGTCAAAAGACGTTTAATACAAACCTGCAATGAACGCCCACAGTGGAAGAGGTCTTTGAGATATTAATAGGGACCCTGTGCTGGCCAAACATTGCCAGGGGTCAGGAAAAAAGAAACCCCACAGGAAAATATTCTTTACATTCGGAGTTTTGAGAGGATCTTTGTGTATTTCCCCATGAAGGGATCTGTTTCTCCAGTGACAGGACCCAGACGATAACACTGACATGTTTGCAATTGGCAAAGTTTTATACAGTCACCTACACCTACATTGGAGGTTTGCCAGAATGTAGTTGTGTGAGTAGAAGAGCTCAGTGTAGTCACACCTGAGTAACCATTACTCCATCCCTTCCCACCCTTGTGCCTCAGTTTCCCTATGCCTAAAATAATGAGAGAATTGAAGTTGTTCAGCCTGGAGAAGAGAAGGCTCCAGGGAGACCTTAGTGCAGTCTTCCAGTATCTGAAGGGGGCTACAAGAAGGCTGGGGAGGGACTTTTCACAAAGGCCTGTAGTGATAGGATGAGGGGTAATGGCTTTAAACTGGAAGAGGGGAGATTTAGAGTGGAAATTAGAAGGAAATTCTTTACCCTGAGGGTGGTGAGACACTGGCACAGGTTGCCCAGGGGGCTTGTGGATGCTCCATCCCTGGATGTGTTCAAGGCCAGGTCAGATGGGGCCTTGAACAGCCAAGTCTAGTGGGAGGTGTCCCTGCCATGGCAGGATGGTTGGAACTAAATATCTTTAAGATCCCTTCTAATCCAAAACATTCTGTGATTCTATAACTACAGCACAAAAATGCCAGATAGGAATCAAGCATTGCCTGTGTTCATGCTGATGGGAATGAACACAGGCAAGGCCACCGCCCGGGCTCTGGAGGCTCTTTCTTTCGCACGCCTTTTCTTTTTTTCCTGAAGAAAGAGAGCTTTGTGTGTGCTTGAAAACAGCCGGCTGAGAAACACAAGTGCTTGGAGAGGCAATAGATGTGCGTAGATCCGTGGGTGCACACACAGCCCTGCCTGAGCCTGGCTGATGCAGACGGTACTTGTGCAGAGGAAAGATGAGCAGCTCAGGGGATGGAGAGGACCTTCATCGAGCTGCAAGTGTCTGGCTGCATCCTGCTCCTCCACCCGGCGTGCTTGTCAGGGCTGGGAGGGGGGTGAGCATCACAGCGTACCCAGTAACAGCTTGTTTTGCTTATTCTTAGGGAAAACAGCTGAAATGAGAGTTAGTTCTAAATGAGCTCTGTGTTCTTTAGGAGGAAGAAGCATGCGGAAGGAAATATTTTTAATGAGGAACATATACAATCAGATGATTCCAAAATGTGCATATGTTATCTAATAGCTTTATGATGAAGTGTACTATGATCAGGGCTCTTGCCAGTGTTGCAGAATTGAAGTAAGTGTCACCATGTTTCATGTTTTTAATATTATTTTTACTGTTTCTGGAGCATGAAGTGGCCTCATCCTGGCTCTGGTCTGTTCGTGGCACTGCACAAACACCAACCTGTATGACTGAAGGGCAGATGAAACCAGGAGGTTAAGTGCTGACAAAACCCTTGGTTGATTCCCATTTTGGCCAGCTCAGTGTTCCTGAGGGTTGGGGCTTTATATGTCCTGTTGACACAATGAATGTGAGTGGGATCTCATTGCAGGTGACACACTTGCAGAGGTGACAATTGTTACGTCCTGGTTGGAGTCACCTATAGCAGAAGAGCCACCCCAGTTACTCTTTGGATCTTCAGCCCCTCTGGTGCCATGGGGTGAGGAGAGGAGGCAGCGTGTGTGCACTGCACTGACATAAAATGCTCCTGTGCCTGCAGCACATGTTTGCTTTCCCCATTACAGCTTGTTCCACCTCCCTGAAGGGACAGAGTACAGTTTTCCACTTTGTCACAAGTAATAATTATCTCAGCAATAGCCTGTGATGGGAGCTCACCCTGAGGAGGCTACTCTGGCTTCAGGAGGCACAGCAAGATGCTCCAAATGATGTTCTGTGCTATTTTAGCTGTGCACTTCTTGCACTAAGGGAATGTGCATGCAGAAAAGGGGAAGAGCCTTGTGCATTTATGCATCAGAAAATCTTTGGATCATAGAATAATTTAGGTTGGAAAAGACCTCTAGGATCATCAAGTCCAGCCTTCATCCCAACATCTCCCTGACCACTAGACCATGTCCTGAAGTGCCACTTCTACTCGTTTTTTGAACACCTCCAGGGATGGTGACTCCACCACTTCCCTGGGCAGCCTGTTCCAATGCATAATCACATTTTCAGTAAGAATTTCTTCCTAATATCCAATCTAAACCTCCCCTGGTGCAACTTAAGGCCATTACCTCTTGTCCTGCTGCTAGTTAATTGGGAGAAGAGACCACCACCAGCCTCACTACAACCTCCTTTTAGGTAGTTGTAGAGAGCAATGAGGTCTCCTCTCAACCTCGTCTTGAAACTAAACAATCCCAGTTCCCTCAGGTGCTCCTCATAAGACATGTTTTCCAGACTCCTCACCAGTTTCATTGCCCTTCTCTGGATGTGCTCCAGCACCTCAGTGTCCTTCTTATACTGTGGTGCCCAAAACTAGACACAGTACAGTCTGCTTGGAGTGGTATGGGTGCTTGTAGGCTTCTCTTTGCCTTGCTCTCTGCACCTGCCCAGGTGGAGAAGCCTTCCAGCTTAAACATTTTTCTGCTCTCTGGGAGCACAAAAGCTTCTTGATAGGTGTTAGTCTCCCTTTCTGGCACTGCTGGTTTGCGTTCTGTCCAAATGAGTCCCTCGCCATTAAAACAACAATTATTCATCATTCTCCATGTACAATAAACCAGGAGACTGTATTTTATTCCATTCCAGCCCCAGGCCCCTCAGGCAGGTATGAATCTTTTAAGCATAAGTTCATCTTTAACTTGTCCCTAACGTGTCATGAATTACTTACAGGGTTTGTTAAACGTCTGTAAAACAATCCTGAAATTGAAAATAACAATGTGGCCCCAGCAGCTCTCTAAAGTTTGTAGAGGGAAGTTTTCTTGGACTGTAGATTGGACAGAACTACCTTTCAGACAAAGTTTCCAAAGGGCTTCACAAAATGTTAATAATTCCAGTTTGTGCCATCCCAACAAGAAGTGATTGGTGGGAATCCAACACACCCAACCATTGGAGTGTGGACATTTATGGTTGACAATGCTCAACAGAAGATTAAGGAATTAGGAAAATTGCAATTTACTGGTTTTGTAGTGTTTAATGACCACAAGAGGTCAGGGCTTCTGTTTTTACATCTCATGGGAGAGAAGAGCCTTGTCAGAATGTAGCATCTTTAAAGGCGTGGTTTCCTGAGCAGCTTAAGTTGAAGACTATATGACTAGCTGAAAGAGGCACCTGCACCCTTTCACCATCCTGAGCCATGTTTTCTTGCCTCCTCCTTTGCCCTAGCACCATCAACTGTGCTGCCATGTGAAGGGTCAGCCTCACAGACCTGGCTGAAAACGTACAGGTGAACCCTATGGTTGAGGTTGGTAGAGCAGGAGAAGCAGATGGCTGGGCAAGGAGGCAAGAGGACTGTGGGTGGTGTTGCTTTCAGTAGCAATGGAGCCCTTAATGGGATCATACCGGCTATAAAACCATCACCCTTGGACCTGCAACATTCTCTGGCCCTTTGATGGCCCTTACTATATTCAAATAATGGCCAAAACTCAGCGTTGGAAGCAGGGGGAGTGTGAATGGCAGTGATCCAAGCAGTTTGGGGTACTCGTGATGACCAACATTGATGAGAACCAAAAGAAAGAATGGCAAATCTAAATAGACAGAATCTCATGGGCAACTAAGGTTATGTTTGGTTCATCAAATATCCAGAAAGGAATGTAAATTCTCCCCAGAAATGGAGTTTCATTATGGAGGTGTGCAGGTCATTTGCCCCTCTACCCGACTGGGAGATAGTTCTGTCATTTTACACCTGAGAGGTGTAGACTAGGTAATACATTGCATGCTTTTACTCATGGAGAAAGGAGGTCGATACAGATGTTTACAGAAGGCTTTGTCTGATCACTTGAGGGTTGACAGGGACTATCTATTGTCCAGAGCTTCATCTGAAACTGCACTGAAAAAATCCAAGCTCAACTGACCTCATGAAGTAGTGAGGCTAACCTCAGAACGAAAAGGTTACTTAAGGGAAGGCTCTCAAGAGGAAAAGCACTTAGGGCATTTTACAGTCTGGGAGAGAATTGCACCCAGTGTCTCAAACCAGTGAAGATCAGAAGGAAAGCACAGTGCAGAGTCCCTTACAGCAGCCATTCCTCTCCTTCTGTGTTATGACACCAATTTCTATTCCAGAGTTTTTTGTATGTTACCATTGATGACACTGATGGTTTTGCTTTTCAAACCTACACTACATATCAAGCATACCTTCCTTAGGAGGTAGCCTTAGTAGCAACTTCTATCAGCATTGTCCTAACTTGGAGTATGGGGTTTGTAGATGCCAATGAACTCACCAAGCTGGCATTTGTGAGCCCAAGACTGGAGCGATGTGTACATTCTGCAGTATATCAGGAATAATATGCATGGACATGTCTGTGCTAGGAACTTTGCCATGAGCTTATTCATGTTATGCCAGAATAGTCATTTGCTACCAACCTCCTGCTTCCAGAGCACTGCAACATAACACCTCTTGGGTTTCTGTTTTTGCTTTAGAGCGTGTGTCAAGCCCCAGGGACGTGATTGCTTTGTAAAGATGAATCTCGCTGCCTCCTCTCCTGAGACAGAATCAAAAGTGTGAATTCTGAAGGACCCAATGAAGTCCTCAGTGGCTAAAACAGATAAAATACCAGCACTGGGTACTTTATTATGCTGCACTAACAGCAAACAGGAGCTTCAGAGGCAGAAGGGCCTCCTAAATACTTATGATAATGTCTAACAAGAATAGAAGATGTCAGACAAAATAGCAACGATGTATCTTAAGGAAAAGCCTTGATGTTTCCTTAGCTTGTTGGATATTTATCAAAGCATAACCTGTAGGTTAGCCTACAAAGCACCAGAAAACAAAGGCTCTCTGTTCGGATCTTTCAAGGGGGAAGGTTAAACAAAGGACATTGAAATATGCTATGTCAGAAGATCTTTGTTTCTAGACATCAGTGGAATAGAGGATTTGGAATAGCCTTCTCACTTCCTTCGTTGTCCTTGCCCATGGGTATTTTAAAAAAGAGGAAAAAAAAAAAAAAGCAGATTAAGAAGTGGAAACAATTGATATCTGTTGATGCAGTTGTTTGAGTAGCCATATGTGCATCACCTGGAACATGAATTATTCATATTCCAGAAAGTAAACTGTGACCCACTCAGATTTCAGAGTATTCTGCTGCCATAGAAGTAGGACTTTCAAGGCAAACTAATGTGCTCAGGAAGTAATACTAAAATGAGTAAATTAATTTATGACACCAAATTCTACAAGTGGGACATATGTATATTAGAGGGATTCATGCTTTTTTTTCTTAGGGTGGGGAAACCAGTTGCACCTCCTGTGGTACATCATGGTATTACTGAAATTTCTCTGGGTGCCATAACACAAAACCACTGCCAGGAACTGGTTTGACATAAAAGAATTGTCACACTTTTGAAAAGTCTTTGTTTCACAGAAGGACCATTGTTCAGGATTGACTCTTGCTTGTCCCTCTTCTCTGAGTCCTTCCCTATGAAATTCAATAGCTAATATCGTCCTCTTAACTCAGTAGCCTGAGCAAACAGCCCTTCCCAAATTCTTTCCAAGCCTCCCTTCTCCACACTATCAAGCAGAAATGTCTTTCCTTTCTTTGTACTCCAGACTCTGGTGCACAGGCACCATGTTTCACAGCAGTCTAAGATATGACTTTATCCCACGGGTATCAGCTGCTTCATGTAAAGGTTAAGAGACTCATGTAGATGTCAGGTAATAGGTCTGCTCTGGCACCAGCCCATTCCTCTAGTTGATGCCAATGCCAGATGCTCTACGGGGTAATTTGTTGGCATGCAGTCACATCTCACCAGGCTCTGAATGCATCACCGGAACGAGCAACTCAAAGAACAAGAAGAAATGCTTTGAAAGCAGGAAAACCACAGTGAAACCACAGAGAACCAAGAAGGTCACCTTTAAATACAAGTGAAATACCTGGTCTTAAAGAACCTTAGTCAAGTTGCTTCTGGATGGGGAGATGTGTCCACACAGAAGCAAATATGTTACTGGGACGCTGGTAATGCACAGCTCATACATGCTGGATCAGTCTCATACACATGGGTTGGTTACCTCATGATTTCTTTTCTCCAAAGCACATGATGGCAGTTGCTGTGGAAGACCATACACTAGACTAGATACTTCACTAGGATGCTTCAGTACTTGTGTCCATTCAAAACCATACAGCTAATCTTCCATTGCTTTTTGGGACAAGAATGTACTATTCCTCATATCAGTAAAATCTACCTATTGATGCTACAGGTTAAAAAGGCAGAAAAGTTAAAACTTGATATTTTTCCAATATCTAAGGTGGCTTTCTGTGTTGCCTGCAGGCTCCACATTTTAAGAAGCAACTTTCCCTCTCCAATGGCTGATTCTGATGAGGTGATCACACAATCCAATGATGATAGCTATTGAAACGCCTGTAATGTAAAGTGAAATGGGTCATTCTGTGTATTTCAGTGATAGACATAAAACACCATAAAAAATGGGCAACTGCAGCTGGAAAGAATGATTCTTACCTTTTGCCACTGAAGTGAGTATAATCAATGTACAATGAAGGGGTTTAGCATGTACATTTGGATCATAGGGACAGCTCCTCTGTATGAAGTTAAGATGCTTAACTTTTAATGTTGATTGCTTAAAAAAACCTCTTCAGAAGAGTTTTCCATTCCTTGGAAACATGGCCAGGATAAATGCTCCATAAATAAAGGAGGGGACACTTAGTGGAAGTTGAAGTGATCAGAAGAGACATGAAAAGATGGCCCTGTGTTTCAGGTACTGCATTTGAACTCCATTCAACTCCAAACAGCTGGCTTCACTTGCAAGCTCCCACAGGCTTCCTGTGACTGAGAGCAGTTACCTGGGGCTGTGCTTCCCATTTATAAACCAAAGGAACAAAGCAGTTTTAATGCATTGTTTACTACAATCTCAGCAGCAAAAGACTGGGTTTTTTTCTCTTGCTATCAGAGAAAACCTGCTTGAAGAGAGACTTGCATACAGCAGTCATATTTTATCTGATTTTTCTTAATGCATACTGTATTTAACATGCAGATTTTATTTTAAAATTTTAATTTAAATATTGGGGGATTGGACTAGATGATCTTTCGAGGTCCCTTCCAATCCCTAACATTCCGTGACTAAATGAAGCTATTTCTATCTCCACTGGTCCTTCATAGACACTATGGGAACCCAACAGCCAAAATCATCACACCACAGCTCAAAAACAATGGACTGCTGTCATACCTGGCCACAGTGACGGACCTGGGATGAACCTCATCTACATATTAATATGGAGCATATTAATGCAAGATTCAGCATGTGGAAAGGCTTTTCTCTAAAGCCTGCAATTCCCAGGCAGGAAGGAAAGCTTTACCTTTAAAAAAGCAACCTTTCCTTTTTGATGAGTAGGATGCTCTCTGTGGTCTTCGTTTGGGGTGAGGGAGACTTTGGTGGCTTGGGGCAAGGGGAGGTGGCAAGGTGTGATGCTAACTGGAAACAAAGAACACAATGTTCTGGGGACATCTGGCCTCGAATAAACACTAAATAAATTGGCATAGTGGCATCCTCATGGGCAATGCAACCTGGGCCAAGGGATATGTGTTAGGGAAGTGGCTACATCCCACCAGCAGGTTGGGCAGCTGGACTATGGGGGCAACTGCTCAAATCAGTGCTGTTTTCTCTACTTTCCATTACCTATGGCTTTAGCAGCCTTTATGGGCAACATAAACTCTCCTGATGCAGTGCGGTTCCAGAGGAGCAGAGCTGTGGAAGAAGGCATTTGATGAAAAGGGCACATAATCCTTACTGTGTTTTTGGATTTTACTCCAGAATCACTCCTAAATATCCATTAGTGGTAGGACTTTACTAGATGTTCTCCCAAGAAGCATCTTACAGGGCCCGTTAGTTGTAAAGGAATCCCCTTCCAGTGCTTTGTGCCTGCCCCATAACTTCAATGAAATCATGGTAAACAAGGACCATGAAAGGGTTCACTTCCAAAGCACATGACTAAAGTGCTGATTTCAATGTACCCCCAGGCACCTTGGTGGAGGATGCAGTGATCCTTAAAGGTAGAGTGCTGGGTCCTTCCCTTAGAGTGGAATTAAATTGCCTAAATATAGCTACAATGCAGGACTTTGGGGAGACCTGCACCCACCTGGGGTAGGAGCAGGAGGCCAGACTACATGACATGATGTGCCTGCATCGAAGCAGCTGAACTCTATGCTCTGTGGCCAGTGTCCCAGTGAATCTCCAGATCACCCATAGGGGACCAGTCTGCATTTCTGCTTTTGCCATCATATCCCATGGGAGCCAGATCAGGCTGCTGCAGCTGGGTGGCTTGGGAGGCAGCTGGTGGGGAGACCCCCAGAGATATGGAGGGGGTTCCTAACAGTGTGCCGTGATGGTATCTAATTGTGGCCTTCCTGTATCTGAAGGGGGCCTACAAGAAGGCTGGGGAGGGACTTCTCACAAAGGCCTGTAGTGATAGGATGAGGGGAAATGGCTTTAAACTGGAAGAGAGAAGATTTAGAGTGGAAATTAGAAGGAAATTCTTCACTGTGAGGGTGGTGAGACACTGGCAAAGGTTGCTCAGGGGGGCTTGTGGATGCTCCATCCCTGGATGTGTTCAAGGCCAGGTCAGATGGGGCTTTGAGCAACCTGGTCTAGTGGGAGGTGTCCCTGCCATGGCAGGGGGGTTGGAACTTGTTGATGTCTGAGGTCCCTTCCAACCCAAACCACTGTATGACTCTATGATACAAATGCGATAGTTCTTCATACATTAGAGGGAGTGACGTGCATAAAGTTTATTGCAGTGAAAATCCTGTTAGAGTGAACATTTATCCAAGTCCCTTGGGGGTTTGCTATATAGAGAAGTTAGATTGCAGTCTCCTTTTTCCTGTCATCTATTTAGGCTATACACAATCTGCAGAGCACGTATCAGCTTTTCCTCTGTGTTCAGTACTGGGAGGCTGAGGTCTCTGCTGAGCCCCTAACTATGGTTTTGATTAAAGGAGGTTGGGGCAAAGGACGGCTTGTGGTGTTAAGTCAGAGACCACAAATAATACAAACAAGATGCCAAGTGGGGTCTGGTTTGAATTCTTGGATAATGTTTCCTCGTGGCTAATTTAGAAGAACTGAGGATTAGAGTTTCTGTGGTCAGTTCTGCCACTGTGATCTGGTAACAAATCTGTCCTTGCAGCGGCAGAAAAAATAAGTCACAGCATCATTTCTTCTTTCGCAAGCCAGATCCTGGGGTGCTTATTTAGAAAAGCCTCCCGTTGACTCCTGTAGTATGAATACACAACATCCGCAGGAATGTAACCCAGAAATGTGACCCAATAAATGCTGCTTCTTCAGCCATCAATCTGTTTCGCATCATGTTGTTCTCTCAACTGTTAATCCAGATGTTATTTACATCGGTGCAGTAACATTAAACGCTTGTACAAGCAGTATTAATAGCATCAATAACAATACTAAACATAAATAGCGGCAGCACTGATAGTAATACTTCCAAAGCAGCTTGTAATTGTAACAACCTGTCATTCCTTTGCTAACTCGTGCTGACTCAAGATTAAATTGCTCTATGTGTGGAAAGCAACATGCATAAGAGCCCATCTGTGCCAAGACTGTTTTCTTCCCTTTGTACTTTTGTTTGTTTGCTTACACCGACTAGCTGAGAAAATGTCAGCGTGCTTCACCCTCTTTATTGTTACTGTGTTTTTGACTGGCAGCATTCACAGGCTGTTACTCCTTGGAAATGGAGTAGAGAAGTGGAGTAACCATGAGTCCTCCTCACCGAGCAGAGTCCAACGGCATTGACTTTGGTAGGTTGACTCCTGATTCATGGCGTTGCAATGTGACCAACCTGGTCAATTATTTAAAAAAAATAAATGTTTAAGAGTTGTCAAAATACCCTCTGGCTGTGTTTCCTACTGTTTTGGTTTTGAGCTGTTTCTGGCAACTTTAAAATATCCAGAGCAGCCAAATTTCCCTAAAATGGCTTTGTCTAGAAAGAATGTGACCTGTTCCTGCTCCTGGGTGTGAATGGAGTCTCACAAGAAAGAAATTGAGACTTCTGACATGCAACATATCAAAAGTGGCTCTGGGTCTTATGAATTCCTCAGCTTTGTAAGAGGATTGTCTCCTAAGAGAAGACAGGTAGGCTTTCAGCTCCCAAAATGATTTTTTTTTCCCCTTCAGGGCAGTATGGCAATGTTTCTCATTCTTAATTAAATGGATATGTTTTCATGTGTTAAGAGCACGCAGAAATCAGGGTTTTCCTGCCTGTTACTTGTAGAATTTTCTGCATAGTTCCATTTGTTATAAAGCAAGCAAAGAATAATTCCTATAAGATAGGAATTTGATATGCCTTTTGCTGGTTATATGGCTTATCACAGACCGGGGAATATATCTGCATGCCTTCATTGTACTATGGATCAAGCCTTAGGTCATTAAGTAGTGGAATAGTTCCCACTCTGGGATGTAACTATGATAATAGAAGGACTGAAGTATAACATTGAGGAAGATCTGAGAAAACTTCCTGAGTTTAATGCAGATGGAAGGAAGGTGTTTTATGGGTTTCTTTTAAAATCACTGTTATTTAAATTTATTGGCTTTGACTCTACCCTAAGTGAATAGCTCTTCCAGACTGTATTCCTTGCCCCATTTAGCTCACAATCTATTCTCCCATGGATTTCAAAGAGAGATAAGCATCTTAGGACCCATACCCACAGCAGCAGTTCTGGAGTAGGACAGGTGTCTCCTTTACATTTGCAGTTATAAGATTCTGAATGGAGCAAGGGGATGGACACTGTAGGAGCTGTGTAGTGTGATCATGTGTCCTGCTCCCCATAAAATGGAGACAACACTATTTAACTGCAGTAAAGAGACATTGTGGGACATGGATCACTGACGGCTGGTCTCTGACAAACCCAGTAGCTGCAATTTTGGATGTCATCATGATTGAGTATCTCTGCTGTCCAGGGAAGGTGGATTTGTGCTAAGATGCTTGTGTGTAAACCACAGCAGCAGAGGAAAGGACAGACAGCATGTGCAGGGGTCATTATTACCTGTGGAGTTGCAGGGTGGATACTTGGGGCAACACTTTTTTGAGTCACCACAGCAAAATTCCATAGGAAATATGGCCCATTGACCTTCATTAAATATTAAGTGTCTAAAGCCTATCTACAGCAAAATTCCATAGGAAATATGGCCCATTGACCTTCATTAAATATTAAGTGTCTAAAGCCTATCTACAGAAAAGGACTAAATAGGAAAAAATTGTATTTGCATGTCCCCTTTTATGACATCCTCACCTTGAAAACCACTGTTGAAGTCACTGATAGCTCCTGTCTCTTGAGTTTTCCATTTGATTGTGTCGTATAAGTTATAAACAGAATTGTAAAACGAACAGTAAAAAGCCCAGCCAGCATGCTATCTTTAAAGAATTTAAACTATTACAGTTTCATAGGCCCTGGTGATGTTAAGTTTAAATCGGTGGCTGGATCCTTGACATTTTGCCCAGGAATTGGCCTTCCCATCCTGTTGTTGCTCCCTCCCCCCACCTTAGCATGTTTTTAAGCAGCTGGTGGAGAAATTTCTCCATATGTCTCAGAACAAATGAACAATTTTGTAAGTGGATGTTGCTTTGAGGTGTTGGAGTCAAAGGTGTTCATCTGGCCTGGGTTATAGAAGGGGTCAAATGAAAGGTTCATTATAATGATACCCTCTGGCCCTTAAAAAAACCATTAGTAGGTGGATTTGGGGGATCTTGGAAGATTTTGCACATTGTTTGCTCATAATAAGAACGGTAATAAAATGTCACTTTGAACTTTAAGAACCTTAAAAAANCAGGGCTCCTTTAAACCTTAAAAAAAAAAAAAAAAAAGAAATGGAAAGTCAAAAACTTAAATGTAGTCTTGGCACGAGTGGTTGTATCTTGTGACAATTCTAGCTACCAGTAAATGCATTTCTGGAAATCTTTTCCTAAAGAAATGAGTTACGTAGACTTGGGAGGGCTTTTTGGAATTTGAAAAATGGAGTTTTACAAGGCAGGGGGAGACCCTCCTTTGTATCATGAACTGTATTTTACCTGTGCTGGACAAGTACAGTTCAGATATGTAGCCAAAGGTTCAAATGTTTACTCACATCTTATCTGACGTACAGACATTTCTGAGTATGCCAAATTAGGCGGTAATTTTGTGATAACAAGATTCTTCAGGAAAATTACAGTATTTCTTATGGGTCCTAAAATAACAGCAGAGTAATCTGTGGCAATGTATTCAGCCCACTCTCTTCTGATCACTAAGGGATTGAGGAAGAAAAGTATGGAAATAGAAAATGTTGATTTCTTTTTCTTTCTTTCTTTTTTTTTTTTCTCCTAAAGAATACCTCCAGCTGTGAAAAATATTGTATTTTCATTTCTCAGTTCCAGAGGATTTTGTTTCCCTCCTGACAGTTGTGGCCAATTTCCCCCCAGACAGAGGTGGTGCCAAACCATCTTTTGCAAAGAACTTATCCCATTCAAATTGCCTTATGCTTGCTGTGCGATGAAAGCACAGGCACAAGCTCATGTCACCCATGATGTGGTTGCCTCTTCCTGTATCTGATCCCTGCATCCCAATTTACTCTGTGAGTTAGCCTATTTCATTGGCCCTTTATCTTATACTGCAAAGGGTGGAATTTTAGGGGCATTTAGCAATCCCAACATATTTGGTGTCTAATTGCCATTGAAACCTGAGCCAAGCTACCTAAGCCCCTCTTCTAAAATGGATGTATGTGGCTGTAGCCTCCCCATCCATGGGACTGCACCTTACATATCTCCATCAAAGCAGTGCCCTTCTGCACTGAACACCACTTAAACCTTAATGACACAGTCCCCATCTGGCAATTGAATGCAGAATGCTCTTCCTCATCTGACTGTAGGAATGGGAGGTAAGTAAATTTTGCTTTTGAAAAATCTCAAATAAGAGCAGGTCTGTATTTTGGCCTTATTTTAGAGCTAGGCACGGAAGTGTGGCGAGCTGACCTGCTCTCTGAGCTCTTGGTGGGAGATTTCCTTCCATCTACCATGAGATGTGTGGACAATATCCTGGGACTGATGTTGACATGTCACTAGGGCACTTTTCAACAAGTGGGATACCCTGTGGCAATGCACTGGTAAGGGTTGACACATTTTTATTGCTGACATTGCTTTTCAATGTAAGGCAGCTCTGTGCATCTTGCTAGACAGAAGGGCTGTTCTGTGCAACAGGATTAACAATGAGCCATCCTCTCTCATCATGCTGACCTCTGTCATTGCTTTGGACACCCTTGCTGCCCACCTGTCCCTCCTGTGCTCCTTCCTCTTGCTACCTCTTGTTGGTCACACTGAGGGATGCTCCAGGGGCAGAGATCCCCTTGCCTTTGCTGTTTCTGTACTGCCTGTAGCAGTCACGGTGTCCTTTGGTCTCCAAAGCATTAAAAGCACTGCTCTTCAGGTTACTTCACCTACCTACATGGCTGTGGGGCTGAGTTAACTAATTTTTGCAGGCTCTTTTCTTGAATCTCCAATGAGAAGCTACTCAAGCACAGCAAGCACTGTGAGTGCATACATTGCCTGCACGAGAGCACCACTGGAATTTCAAACGCTCTGATTAGATTGGAGAACCAAACTCACATGAGTCATTCGATAGGACCTGGGCATTGCTCTGCCATCGGTATCTTCTGAAAAACACCCTTCTCTGGAAACATCTCCATAGCTCTCCGCAAGTGCTCCAGTGGCTGGTGCTCATTTCATCCCTAATGTAAACAGCACAAACCCTGAGCTGGAATTGGAATGCATTACATTGCACAGAACTAAAAGAATTTTCTTTGTTACTGCTCAGTAAGAAAATGTCACTTATTCTAGCCCCACGAGAAGAGGGCTTTGCTGTACATCCTCCTGGGAAATTCCTCTTGGCTGGCAGTCAGGAGAGCAGCGGCGCTTTGAGCACTGCTGCAAGATGCTGCAATTACTGTACTTGTGTTTCTTTGCATTTCAGGCTGCTGTCCTCGTGTCAGCCTGTGCACATTAGACACGACAGTGCTCTGCAGACTCCTCTGTGAGACCAGAACCTCACTGACAAAAGCAGATTCCAGGAACTTGGCTAGAGAGGAGTTTTCTGCTTCTTCTGCTCCTCTCCTTTTTGCTGGTGAGACTAGTGGTGATTCACTAGGCGTGAATCTGGAGCCAGTTAAAAATACACCAAAGCCCCAAGTGTGGCTACAGAGAACATTAAACAAGACCCGGGAAGATTTCACAGGAGGGAATTGTGTGTGCTGCAGTTTTCTGATTAGATTAAAGGACTAGAACGAAGCAGTACGACTCAAAGTGGTCACACAATAATAATAATAAATAATAAATAAAAGCTGCTCTGAAATCCTTTAATTGGAAATAAAAATCAGCTTTTGCTAAGCGACCTGGAGAGAGTGTACAAAGGAAGGGGAGGGAGCGTGGATTTGCAGCCCCTTTGAATGATCTATTATGCTGAAAGTGCTTTTATCTTTTGTTTGGTGCAGTTGTTGAATGCAAAGTTGGCTTCATCTGTGTGACATGTGTGGCAGACGCCTCTTTGGTCTGTGCATCCTACAGGGTGCAAAGGACCAGCTGGCTCAGCAAATTCCTCCCGGCATTATTTGCTGCTTATCTTAATACCGTGTGCAGGGATCCTCTGGCATCCTTGGGAAAGATGAACTTGTACAAGAAGAGGGAGACTGGGAAGGAGGAAGCAGGGGAAAGGGAGGTGAGGTGCAAGAAGGCAGCTGCCTCCCAACATCCCAAGGAGCTTCTTATGGTTCCCACATCCCAGCCTGGGCTGTGTAGATGGTTTCCCTGCCTATCCCCTGCCCTCAGCAGCAGGTATGCCCCATTCAATGAATAACTGAAAGGCAGCAAAAGCAGTAGGTGAGTTATTTAGCCATCATATGATGGTAACCAACCTCCTGAGAAATGTGTGACCTAGTGGTTAATGTCAGCTTGGACTATGGGTGATGAACACTTTTTTCCCCCAGTACAAGCTTTAACAAGACTCCTGTCTGATGCAGAAAAGCCTGATCTAACTTGAGATGAATCCTACAGATGGAGTCAACCCTATGCTGCAGAACTATATAAAATATGTCCATTTACAGAGGTGTGGTGAATTGGCCCTGGCTGGACACCAGGTTCCCACCAAAGCCACTCTATCACTCCTCAGTTGGACAGGGGAGAAAATATACTGAAAGGCTCCTGGGTCCGTCCCACAGGGTGTAGTCCTTCAGGAACAGACTGCTCCAGCAGGAGTCCCCTGTAGAGTCACAAATCTTGCCAGCAAACCTGCTTCAGTGCGGGCTGCTCCCTCCATGGGTCCACAGGTCCTGCCTGGAGTCTGCTCCAGTGTGAGCTTCCCATGGGGTCACAGCCTCCTTCAGGCATCCACCTGCTCTGACATGGGGTGCTCCACAGGCTGCAGGTGGATATCTGCTCCCCTATTAACCTCCATGGACTGCATGGGAACAGCCTGCCTCACCATGGTCTTCACCACGGGAAGGAATCTCTACTCTGGCAGCTGGAGCATCTCCTCTTCCTTCTTCAGTGACCTTGGTGTCTGCAGGGTTGTTTCTCTCACATATTCTCACTCCTCTCTCTGACTTCAGTTTCTGTTGTGAAGGGTTTTTTCCCCCTTCTTTAATATATTACAAAGACTTTACCACCATCACTGCTGGGCTCGGCCTTGGCCAGCAGTGGCTCCATCCCTGGAGCTGGCTTTGGCTCTGTCAGACACAGGGGAAGCTTCTAGCAGCTTCTCACAGAAGCCACCCCTGTAGCATCCTCACTGTCAAAACCTTGCCATGCAAACCCAATACAGGAGGTGGTAAATGTGAAGGTCATTCTAATCAAGCTGATAAAAAATACTTACTTGGATTGAACTCCCCTGGAAAACTCTGAAAGTGATTCTGTTCCAAGAGGGGTCTGGCATGGGACCTTCACAGACGGCACATGGTGTATTTTTCATTTCCGATCTGCGCCTGTAATAACCTTTATGGCTGAAAGAAAAGTTGACAACTTACAATAAAGGTGCTGTAGCCAGAAAAAAAAAAAAAATCATCTAATTTATGGTGATTTAATCACACTGTACCTGCACTGCCATTTGAAAACCATGATTGTAAAAGAACTATAACATGAAAAACGTGGGGAGGAATTTATTAAAGGCCAGGGCACTTTAGCAAAGCCAAGATCTGAGCTGCCTGAAATGTAATGTGGTGCTTATAAACTAAAGGCATAAGTTATTAACTTAACCTAAATGATTTCAGATTTGTGTTCAATGGACTTGGTAATTATACCAAGGAATTTAAGCTGACCTCATCAAGCCTGCTTTCTCTTTTAAAATGTATTTCTGTGTCAATTAAAATGCCTGATTATAAAAAGCAAAGTTTTTATAGGCCTAGCCATACAAATTCATTATCGCGCTATTATATACTTGGCAGTCTACAAATATGCCAGTGATTAACTTAGTGTGCATTAGCTGCCAGTGTTGCAGTGTTTCAGATAAGTGTGGCTATTGTCTACACTCAGTTGACTGAAATTGCCGAGGATATAGACCTTGGATATCCTGGAGAAAGTAGGTCCTTCCCAGCTGATAGTGGCTATCTGCTAGATGAAGCTTATGTTGGGTATGGAAGCATCACAGTCAACAGAGAGAGAAACTTCCCTGGAAAAGGGACTCTGAGGAGGCAGATTTGCTGGAGGGCACTGGACAAGGATGGCAAATTCCCAGGCTGGGATCAGTTCTCGCCTCTGCCCATGCATGGCTGGAGAGCTTTAGTCAACAGCTTCCCTACTCCATGTGTTTCCATCGTTATATTATTCCCATTTTGTTCCATTTATATGTCTGCTTTACATTGTAAAGTTTACGGGGCAGGGACTGTTTTATGGGTGAGTGTTATTGTATTGTAAAATATTATCAGCTAAGCTGAAATTTCTCTAACACTTGTTTCTGCTCCTCTGTCTTATCATTGTGATAGAGTGGTGGTGGGGAGATGAAGCAGATCACCACTGGACACCAAGATACAGGGAAAAATACCTCCTTTCTTTCCATCCCATCATTTAGGTGGTAGATAAGGCCAAGAAAAGCTCAGCACCATGCCCAGGGGACACCCAGGAGGGCAGAAGCACAGCAGGGTACACCCCAGCCCTCCAGCATTGGAGTTTGGTGCCACAGCTGTAGACATATCCTTCCTCTCTGTACCTTCAACATTGTTTAGTTAAAAAAACACAATAATATCTAACACACTTGGTAAATATTTCAAAATACCTAATATAAAACTCAATAAAGTTATAATGTCAATAAAGGAGGAAACTCTTTCCTCAGGATAATGGACTCTTTCTGTCAGATAAATGCTGGAGCAAAGCCTTGAGCTGTGATGGCAAAAGACACCAGGGCAGACTCGGGGGAGAACTGTTTGATGCTGTGACTGGGTATTTTTTCACTTGTTCTTTATGTGTTGGCATCTGGGAGCTTGTTTTCTGGAGGTGCTGAGCAGCCATGTTCCCTGTGGGAGATTGTGGTGCTCAGCACTTCCAAAATTCAGGCCTCTAAAGAGGACTCCTGCTGACCTTGGCTGTATCTGAAGGTGAGTGACAGCTGCTCAGCGAGGCCTTGTTTTGGAGTAAATCTCTGAAGGAGATGCTGTAGGGCTTTTCTTCTGCTGTTTTTCACCCTTGGGAAGAGCCCCGTGTTTCTGGGTTCCAGTTGGAGCAAGTCCCAGGAGGTGAAGTGGGAGAGACAAACCTTAGCCTCAGTGGTTCAGGAGGCCAAACTATTCTTTTTTGCCTGTAGTAAAGGGCCGTCAAAATGCAGACACAGTAATCTGGGGGAGCATGAGGTTGGGGTTCTCAAGCTTGACGTTCTCTTCTCCTCCATCAGAGGCAACTCTTGGCTCCACATATTCCCTTGAGATGAATGCATTTCTCATCCTGCATGTACTGCAGTTGGGAAGCCAGTCCTAGAGAAGCCATCTGGACTTCACATCAATGTCTGGGCTTCATGTTCATGTCAGGGCTTCAAGACATCAGTAGGTAAGATGAACCCTGCTCTAACTTTAGCCTTATGAAGATGAGAGACCTCACCTAGACAGCTAACCAGGTCCCTCTTCAGTCAAAAGCAAGGGCAGCTGTAATGGCAAGGCAGAATTTGTTCAGTTCTAACTCAAACCAGGACAAGCTTAGATGCTGTTTTTAGGCTGCCAGTCCTCTGGAGGTGCATAGGTATGCAGGAGAGAAACCAGGACTACTTGCTAACATTAGAAACTCAATTTCTCTGAAGGTATAAGATGAATTCCACCTTGACTTGGTTAGTTTAAGAATTACCAGATGAACTTACCTGCATATGATTAGACTAGACCATCTTGGAAGGAGCCCAGGGATTTCCATCCCAAGTTGTGTATCGTTTTAGTAGGTCTTGCTTTATATTTCAGGTAATGATGGAGCCAGAAGACACTGTTAGCCAGTGTTGTTAATATTTAGGGACACTGCAATATACATCCATACGAAGCTTCCACCTGTAGGCCATGGTGATCATTAGAGTCTCCTCATTTTACTCCACCTGCAAACAGTCTCTTTCTGGAAAGGCTTCCTACTTAAGGTAAGCTGAAGACAAGAGAGAGCTGGGAGGGAGATGTGTGCATTATTATTTTGTTACAGCAAAACAAATTAGAGAAAGAGATGTTTGTGGCAAAGGCAATGACTAAATGCAAATTTCCTATTTTGCTTCAAGCATGAGACAACTTGAACATCACTGTGAAGGAGACCAGTCCCACTTGGGAGCTAACACACTTTGGGGTCACAAGCATCTTTGTGGGTTCCTGCAGACAACATCTTGTAGCTTAGGTGTGGCAAATTCCAAGGCATGAATGGAGGGTGGTTTGTTAAAGGTCGTGCTACATATATTACTCCTGAGCAAATAAAACTCAATTATTGAAGTTTTTGGAATGAAGGAGGACAATTATGTATGCAGGGGAATACTTAATGCAGCTAGACATGTCACAAAATGAGGCTCAAACCGATGCATTATTATTTAATTAGTATTGCTTCATTTAAGCAAGTCCATTTGTACTTGTACATATCACAAGCCCCTAATATAATCCATTCAGGCACGATAGTGGCACAGGAACTAACAATTAAAAAAAAAAAAGGTACCTTTTTGTAAATGGAATAGTAAAAAGTCTGCTCTGGCTCCAGTGAAATCCTTGTCTCTCAACTGTGGAATTTGGCAGTACCCACCAAACAAGTCATATAGGGAATGTCCTGTGGGTTTGGATTATTTAGGTACTCAGGGAATGTTGAACCTGGTACTTCAACTATGACTCCTTGTGCTAGAGGCTTGGGTCCCAAAAGTGGATGCAATAACATGTTCATAACCCATGTGTTGTCCTGTTGTCCTGGGGCAAATCCAGACATTCTTGAACATACCTATAGATTTATATCTAAGGTAGATCTGACAGTGTCCCGACTACAGTGCTCTCAGAATGGGGTCATATCTCTTTGAGGTACTCATGGCACCATCTCTGCTCCCCTCTGTGCTCAAATAAATCTCTGTGAAACACAGTAGGGGGAAAAGGTGGGAAGATGACCTCCAAGTCACTGTCTTGAACCACCTGCAGGTCTACTGGGAGGAGTTCTTGGCTGAAGGGATTTCAGTTGTGTTACAACACAAAAGGTAGAGACCTGTTCATGTACCTTAATCCTGCATAGATGTGTCTACATGAACCTGGACCTTCCTTTGGCTGTATTTTGAAATGCTAGAATTCTATTTTACACCTAAAATAAACAAAAATGGTCTAGTCCTTATCACTGTTGCTCTTACCAGACATGAATTATACAGGGATGCTTACCTGAGTCTGAAGACAGCCTACAGATAGCTCCAGGGAGACACAGAATATGTGTCAATTTAAATCTGGTGGTAGTGCTGCAATGCCATGACATTCATGTTGGTCTTGGTATTAAGAACTATGTAACTTATCAAATTGTCTACAAAAAGAGGGTGCAACTGTCCCTGTCTTTAGGAGGGGAATGGTCAAGATCCTTTCCTGTACTACTTTCTATGACTTTTCTATGAAGACATGCACTCTATGCTAGCAACACAAGATGGAGAACCTAGGAGAACATCACCATTTATTTTTTCCTCTGGGAAATCATGAACTACTTTTATTTTTTTGCCTCTACAGCCATTCATTATCCTTGCTTAACCTCCCTTCTCTCTGTCTGCTGTGGGAATCAGTGAGGAGATCAACAAGATGGAGAAGCCCTCATGTCATTTATATTTGATGTAATAGCTTGGGACATGTGGATGGTTTTCCCCCCAAACTAGAAACATGCTGTGAAAATAGATGCCTGCTAACTCCCTGCCTGCTGAGCCAATGGAGCAAGCACAAGGGAATGTTTGCTAATCTAATGGGCTTCTGGCATAGACCCAGCCCCAGTTCCATCCATGTGAGACTGGATCTGTCCCTGCTGCTGCTGCTTTGGCTTCAAAAGGGCTGGGTAAGAGGGACAGACTCCCTTTCATGCATTTCATCCTCCTGACAGGGAAGAGACATGGAGGTAGTAAGTTATAGAAGGGGGATGATTGTGCAGCATGCTGGAAGGAGAGGGTGAAGCACAGTTAACTTGGCTGTTGATGATAAAAGCGCTCAGAATATCTCCCCATGCCTAAATCAGTGGCACTTATAAGGCCTCAATGAAAGTACTGCAGTGCCATGACAGGTGAGCATTTGTTTTCCCAGCCCAAACTTGGGCTATGCTGTGAATGATCTGGGCCAGAGACCTGGCCTGACAGCCTTGTTTGTCATTAGAGAAGGTTGTGACAACATCCATTAATCTTTTTTAAATTCTTCTCTTACCCACGTATTTTTTTAAGCAGGGGCTTGTAGAATGAGCAATTTTGTCTCTATTTCCAATGATCAGTCTCTGTGAAGTCAAGCCCTTATTTATTTATATAGGGTTAATATTTGTGAGGCTCATCAGTAAAGTGGCTGATAGCTTTCTGTCCGGTGCTGCCATCCATCTCAGCTGGGTCTTTCAGAGGAAGCAAGTGCCTGAAGTGAGCAGTGATTTTTCTTTTCCTTTGTAATAATTTGAGTGGCGATCAAAAAGATCAAAATTTCTCCTTCATTAAAATAAAAATTACTCAGCTGTATGTGAGAAAGTTACTTGTACTGCCATTGAGTAATGCTTCTTTCTCCTTTCCACTGATGATACACGCACCTCTAATAGTTAAACCATCTTGATTGCATCTCCTCTCCACCTTGACCTGGGCACCAAATGAGGAGGACACTTCATAGAGATGCACTAGCATGACTGCCATGGTGTAACAGTGGCATGTTTGTTGATTATCAGTAAGCAATAGTGTAAGTAGTGTTTGCTACTAGAATGAAATTGTGGTTACAGAGACCCATGGCAGCTCCTGGCTGGCTGCTCTTCGTGTGGCAGTATTCATGGAGATCCTACAGCTGGCCACAGAGTGCACCCAATAGAGCAAAGTTTGCTTTGTAGAGAAAACATCTCCACAAGCAGGTGCTGGATGGTTGAATGGATGTCGCATGACTCTGAGATACGTTGGTTTTAGCATTGGTTCAGGCACTGGAATGGGTTGCCCAGGGCAGTGGTGGAGTTCTCATCCTTGGAAGTATTTAAAAGATGTATAGATGTAGTGCTTAGAGGTATGGTTTAGTCGTGGACTTGTCAGTGTTAGGTTAATGATTGGACTCGATGATCTTAAAGGTCTTTTCCAATCTAGATAATTCTGTGAAATAAAGCATGACAGCCAAGAATAGTGTAAATTGAGATACTAAATATAATCAGCATGGAGTTTGGCTTAAATATTAATCATCAACACTAGCCACCATATTACTGAAAAATATTAAATATTTGGCTCACCATATGTGGCTCCAGTCAGAGCCATCCTGTATACACTGCATTTATGCTAACCATGTGGAAGACCTGGAGAGGTTCTAGGAGAAGGAGCCATTGAGGGATCTGTCTCTGCTAAATATTAGGTCTGTTGTTGTTGAAGACAGTCAACTTTGAATGAGTTTTGTGCAGAAATATTCTGAGGAGGATCTAGAAGTCCACAGATAGTTTACTTTGGGATTTGTGGTATCATGGCTTGATCTTTTGACAAGAGGTGTGAGAGATCATTGAGGCACTCAGCTTCTCTAAGGCGAGGGCAGCAGCAACTTACCTGAGCTCCTGAGAGAATCTGTCAGGCTGGAGGTCCAGGCCAGGTCCTCCTACAAATGGTGACACTGCAATGAAGGGAAATGTACTCAAAGGGTGTTTGTTTTTCATAATTGTTTGATTGCTTTGCTTTTTTTAGAAGTAAAAGTGTTTGGGGATAGAAAATTCCTGTGGCTCACCAGCATTTGGACTTTATTGCCATCTAACTCTAAGGAGTTCGTTGAGAAATCAGAGCTCCAGGCACCTCTGAAAGTAGCTGAGTGACTGATGTCTCACTAGAGCTGAAAGACTATTTCCAGGCTGCAAAAAGCTGGGCAGTGTAGTCCAATATTGTCTAAGTAAGATAAGCGGCCATGATCTTGGCTTCAGGGTGCACTTGCATTGCAATGCGCTGGTGGCCACTGGAGAGGGAGACAGGACCACTCTGGGACTCTGTTTAATCACACTTTACATCTCCCATCAGGGCATTATCTGAGCACCTTTGTCCTACAGCTCAAAGTGCTAAAGGTTGTGCTTCTGAAGTTCACAGATTGTCTCAGAGCCAATAGGACTTCATGTTGCCCACACACCCCCGGGATGATCATCTGAGACTGCCTATCAATGTAAAACGGCCACATGATGCAATAAGTGTGGCAGCGATGGCTGGAGACCATCCTGCTGGTTGTCATCCAAACCATGTGGACTGTAGTCAGTTGTTCATTGCCATCTCCTCAGAGTGCCATTATTTACACAGCAGGTAGGTTTTGCCTGGAACCAGCACCTCATTTGTTCCAAGCAGGGAGTTGGGGATCAGGAAGGAACAGGAACCATTAATGTGGTAGGAAGTATAACTGGGTGTCTGGGCATGTGGTGGCTCAGATCCTATATGGTGCTATGCTCTCTGAAATCCTACTGAAATAGGGGAATTTTGGAGGATGTTGGAGCTCTGGGAGATTAGTTTCACTCTGTGTCTCTTCCATAAACTTTTGGTGATCACCTTGAGTAGCTGATTGGGTTTAACATTTATACTTCTATTGGTGGTTCCCTTGCATTCGAATGCTGTGTGCATGGACAGTTCATCCAGTCATGTCCAGTAGGACTGATGCAGGCTCCAGGGAGCAACTTCAGTCATTGATGAGGCAATCCTCTTGGGTTTACTGTTGCCATGGACAAGGACAGCAGTCAAGAAAGGAATTCTTGTCCCACAGAGATCACACAGCTCTACCCTCTGTGCCTCTGTGCCTCTTTTCTTCTTTAAAATGAACGTGATGCTGCTTTTCTCTTTTCTGTTTAGATTGTTGGCTTTTGAGGCAAGGGACAATTCTCACTCTTTGTTTACTGCTTTGTACAATATTTGAAGGCTATTCTGCTGTGCCTCTTGTTATATGTATATGAATGACCTGCTACAAAGGGCATCAAATTATTCAATAATAGGTACAGCAGAGATGTTTTTCAGTACTGCTTTTACCATATTGATGCCAACAGCTGGTTAAATTAACTAAAAATTAAAGGGGGTTCAGAACTTAAATCCAAGCAGTGTGCAGAGCACAGTGGTATTGCTGAGGTGGGCACTGCTGGGCTTTCATGATGCTTAGACTTCAGCAGCTCTCTGCCCTGTAGTCTGAATGCTCCTTGGGGGCAACCACAACCCCAGGGCTGAGTTTTCAGTGGTGGCCAAGATGGCAGGTGCTGCTTGATTATTACTCATTCCATTTTTTATTGCCTTTGACATGTTAAAATATTGTTTAGCGATTTACTCCACTTTGTATTTAAATGTCGTGATTAGAATATCTTTTTATATTAGACTGCAGTTTTACTTTGAAGATGAAAAGTGCCATGGATTAAATTATAGTGCAATAACTCATGGGTCCTGTTATTCACTGTCTGCATAACCTGTACTTGAAAACCAGCAAGTTGGACACTCTCCACATGTGTACCTGGATGTTTTTGTTGCTCCTATGATTGCATTTCTGCACAGAACAAACTGAAAGCATAAAGAGTATGTGGTCCACCCGTACCCTCAGAGATAATACCAGCAGGGCCTTTATTTTGCCTCCTGAAGAAAGAAGAAACCCAGCATTCCAGAAAAACCATCTCTCTCCTTTTTTAGGAGAAGGTCACAGACTAGGCAGGCTGAAAAGGCCATTCAGCAAAAATAAACAGAGGGAAATATGACCATCTGTGCTCATCTCGGATGAGCAAATGGTATTTGGCATAGTCATAGTCACAGCTGAGTACCATTACCTTCTGTCCCCTCCAGAGAGGGAGTGTGAACTTCACCATTTAAGCACCAGGAGGTTTTGCAGTTGAACTGGCACCATGAGCTGTGAAACCTTGTCGTGTGAACTGCAGCCCTCACTGCACAACTCTCCCTGACTGCTTGTGACTTTTCTAACCCTTGTGTGTATGTAAAGCAGACAATATGAACCATCTCTGGTGTAACTCCATCACCTGTTATTGCCCACAATTACCCTGATTTTGCCCCAGAGGACTGGCAGTGTGGCTCACAGCCACCCCAGAAAGCCATGAAGCTTGGCATTACCAAATAACTTACTCAGATACTTACGGCAGAGTTGGTGGCCAAACTCTAGACAGCCATCTTTGAGCTCTTGTCTTTAACATGTGTTTCTTCCCCTCTTCGTGGTTGGTTGGTAACATGCTGTCTTCGAGGAAAAGTCAAAATATAGGGGGGAAACTCCATACCTGAAAGCAGAATGGTGTACAAAGGGAGCTCTGGTGAAAGATAGCATGTTTTCCTGTGGCGTGATGCCTGACTCCAGTTAAGCTCAAATTGTCATGCACTCTTGGCTTGCAAGACTCTGCATTTAACTGATGGACTCCAAGCACCTTCAGGCATGAGGCACAGGCATTTTTGGTAGCCCGTGGACTTGAGCTCTCCTGGTGGTAGTGTTTGGTTCAGCTCTCACATAGTGCCTGAGTACAAAGTTTATGGTGTGAGAGCTAGTCTAAGGCTAAGACACTACTTTCAGCACAGCCACCTTGTCAACTTATTTGTACTCTTCTTAAATTCCCCACTCCTGGAATCATATGGATAAATCTGAATCTCAACTTTTAATGAAAGTAATGAGGAGTGTCTCTATAGAAAAACTGCCAGGATGAGTCTTCCTCATTCACAACCACAGGGAAACAATATATAAAGTAAGATAAATCTGTCTGACTTTGAGGTGCGGCCTGATCTCTGGTTAAGCAAACCTGGATGGAAATGGCTCAGGCTGTAGTTACAGTTGTCTTCCAGGATTGCTCATCCTTGGCTTCATCACCTTCTCTTCCCATTCTCTGGGGGCTTATGGCTGGCGTGACAGCACCTAGTCACCTCCTTGTACTATACTTTTTGCCAGATCTGTGAAATAAAATATTTAAAAGAAAAATAAATCTACCAAAAAAAATACCATCATGCCAGATGGTCAGAGGTGTACATAGCCAATAGTACTAAAATTACTCCCCAAATTCACCTGCTGACATGTACACCTGACTGTAGCTTTTACAGCATCTTACATGATCACCATGGGCATGGCTCAGTTTCCTAAAGTCAGCATTTAGGCAACTTTTCATGCTACTTGAAGTTCCCTTGGGTAGCTGAGATGTCCTCATGGGTTGAGCAGATCTGACTCACTGGAGAACTGTGACTCTTTGCAGTGGCAAGAAGGTCCAGACAAGATAAGCCAAGACAACTCAGAAGGCTGCAAATACTTAGGCACCTAAACTGTACCTGTTGTGTCCACATTATTTCCATTGTATAGAAAAAATGATGTGGCTTTTGAAGTACACAGGCAATTACATTGGTACGAAGTGGCTGGATGTGACTTGAGCACACAGCTGCATTTCCATAGCCAGTGTGTGCAATCTGATGTTCATGCTGCCCATCTACTGACCACAAGAGAACAAAGATTCTAACCTGGATGAAAGAATATTGGCAAACAACCCATATCCGGCATAAAGTCTTCCTGGACTAGCTAATTCCCTTAAATACATTTAGATACACTTGAATCTGGGTTTGGCTGTGGTGAGATTTTTTTTTTTTTTTTTTTTTTTGGGGGGGGGAGGGTGGTGTTTTTTTAATTAGGGATGTTTTTGATGGAGAACTAGATACCCTAAAATTCAGTTGATTGAGTGGTTGAGCCATGACCCATCTATATTGGCATCAAGGACAGGACATTTTTATAATTGTGCAACTCCATCTGCACTAGGGCATATGCCAGTGAAATATAACTGCTTCTAAATGAAAGGATCACATGGATTTGCATAATATATGGGGATATAGCACACAGGAACATGAAAAGTAGTAATGGGCTGATCTATTTCCTACCTGCCAACCAAGATACCTGTGCTGCCAGCTCTCTTCTTCCTCAGGTCAACACCAAACTCAGCAACATCCCCTCAGCATAATTTCATCTTTTATTCTTTAACTGCTTGCTCTTCTCCATCTCAAATCAAGGGGGAACACATCACTGAGAGAGAGCTCAGCAACCTGCCCCCAACAGGAACTCTCTCCAAACTGACCAGCTCCTTCTTATTTCTTGCTTCTTTTCTCCTGTGTTGCTTCTTTCCAACTGGTTTAGTTCCTGATTAATATATCTCTAGCCTTGACCGCCACCCCAACCACAATCACCTGGGGGAAGGTAGTGCCTCATACAGGTGGGAGAGGTTCTATCTGTGGGGCCTGAAACCACCTGGGGAACAAAACATGTTGCTGGGTTGTGACTCATCCATAGGTCAACTCCAACTTGGGGCCCCCAGCCCAGGCCCCAGCACTTCAATACCACAGCTACCTTTGTGTATATTCTCTGCCTAAGTCTGTTATGAGACCTGCAGTTCAGCTTAGTCCTTTTTCACTGAGACAGAAGCTATTGTGCTTAACTCACAACAAGAAGCAATTAGTTACCTTGCCAGTTTAAGATGCTGTAACTCAATTGACTGATTGTGTCCTAGTGTTTTAGACCAAGTCTATCATGGCTGCAAATGTTAACTTAATTTAGGCACTCACCAAATGCTTGTTTCTGGCTGGGGTCCAGCTTTCAACAAATGTTTCAATCCTGAAAGATGTATTCATGGAGGGTTGCTAATTCACAGCCCTATTAGTTAGGACTCTTTCTCCAGCAGGTGCTTCTGCTGCTGGAAAGTTTTTCTGCTGTCTAGAAGCTATGGGAAGGATACTGGAACAGCACCAGCCCCCAGCATACCATTCCACCCTCTGCTCTGCAAAATCCAGGGCTCTAGAGAGCCCTGCTAGCTGTGTAAGCTCATGCAGGCTTCAGATAACTCCTAACAGCAAGACCTTTACATGGATTTGGACTTTGCATGGATTTGCAGAGATTTGGAGTAAAGCTGCATATATGCCTCAGTCAGCTGTGATGTGTAGATATGACTCAACATTGCACCATGCCCTGGCTGTTAAGTTGTCCTCTGGTGAACCAAGAAAACAAGAGAATTTTGGGATTTAGTCCCCCTCAGCCAGAGCTGCTTGCTTACTGCTCGTGGTTTTCCTGGAAGTCACTGAGAACTTCTTATGCCTTGCATGGGGGCTTGAAGTGACAAGTGACTGGGTGAACCCCCTCATTAAAGAATTACATGTGAGATTGAATATGTTAAATTACACCTTGAACAAGAAGCCAGAATAGACTCAAGAGCCTTTGCAGGGAATGTTATTCTATGGTCACTGTCACCCCTACAGAGGATGGGAGTTTCTACACAGACTTCAAAGGTGGGTTTGGTTAGAACCATTTTCTACCCCAAAAAGACCTTTGCTGAGCAAGGGGATCCGTGCATAGCACCAAGGTGCTGGCTTCTTGAAGAGCCTTGCAGCACAATTGGGCAGGACTCAGCCTTTATGGAACACATCAGGGCTCAGATGCAAAGTCCAGAGTGGACATGTGGACAGAGTTGTCACTGGAAGGAAAGGCTTTCCAAATACAGGCACAAAAATGGGATTTGGGGCATAATTTGAGCTTGAAAAGCATCTCCAAAAGGAATCAATGCAGGAGCACAAGTGAGGTAGGGTCAAAGATCCCATGCTGGAGAAAAGCTCCAGGACCTCTCAAGTAAGTAATTTTCCACAAGAAAACCACAATTCTTAAAGCTTATCCTGTTTCTTCCCATGTCCCAGGGTATCCACTGTGTTGTGTCTCATGAAAAGGAGAGGAAGATTTTCCTGTCCTGAGCAGCGAGACTTCCACTGCTGCCTTTGGGAGAGTCTGTGCCAGAAAATATTTAAGGGGAGCATTCAAAGCAGCAGCAGTTCTCCTAGTGTTTAATTTCTCTAGTGAGAAAAGCACAGGGTGGGCTGCAGATGATCTAAGCATGTCAGTTGTCAGATGAAAGCATTTCCAAATGGCTTTCTGGTTATATTTATGTCTTCTGGCTGAAAATGCATTTGATATTTTTTTCAGATGAGGACTTTTTTTTTTTTCCTGCCTGTCTTAGAAAGGGAATTTACTGATTAAAAGTCACTGCATTGACAGCACTGGAAATTGAAGTTCCTTTTTTATCTACAGAACAGGTACAGCATGTACAGAGGCAGCACAAACCCGGGCTGCTGATGTCTCTTAGCTCTGTCCTGGGCTTAACAACATGGAAGGAAGAGGGAATAAGCTGCTCCTCACGGCCCTGTTAGGTTGTGCTGCTGTTCGAACGGAGAACCCTGGCTTTAAATCTGGGATAGGAGGTTTTGTTAATAGGATTGTCTGTTCAGCAGGAACGCGGCTGAAAACCTCTCTCAGTGGATTTGCAACGAAGGTAACTGGATAGCTGTCAGGTACTGACAAGCGTTGATCTTCTGAGTTGGATTTGAAGGGCTCAATGATCAGCGAAAGACTGCTCCCACTTCTGAGAAAGTCCCTTTAAGAGGAAAGTGGTCTCCGTTGGACTGCAAAGGAGATCCCATTACATATTCACAATGAGGATATCACTTTACATACAGGTTTCATTCTTTTAACAAGCCTCTGAAAGAGGTCTTTGTCTTCTGATTTAGTAGGGTCCACTTTTTTTTTTGAAAGATCTGTGCCAAGAGCTAAACATGTATAAACTGATTTGGGAAAAATAATTCCCCAGCAAGGTATTTGGCTGTACGGTGAAAACCAAGGGTTGCCTTACCATTTGGTATATAGATGCTGCCTCTGTTTGCAAACTTAGACAGCAGATATTGCAAAAATAGACCTTTAGTAAGCAGCCTCCATTTTTCTTCCTCTAGTGAGACTGAAATACCTTGAGAACTGTTTTCTTCTTGTAGACCATCAGGACACTGGATGTCAATGTAGTGCATGTAGAAACAAAAATCTAAACGTGAAATTAATGGTCATTGACCTTTCAACAGGTACCTGTGTGCATGTGAGAAAAGATAGGAAGTGTATTTCTAGCCTATTTTCCTCAGGAAATAAGACTTATACGAAGGGAAATAAGACCTGTATGATTTCCAGGTCTGTGTATATATCCCCTTGCTGCCTTCTAAACCTGCTGGCCTATTTCAATCAAATTTGACACAGGTCTCAAGATATTTTATTCTTACAAGTTTCATTAAAATAGACAGTGAAGAAGCCAACTCTCTGAATGCCTTCCCTATAGAAAGGTTGCAGTGTTAGCATGACTCTCCATAGACAGAAAAGAATGCCTCCAGAGATGTCAAATTTTTGGGTAAACTGACTTCACTACTTTTGTTATCTGTGGAGTTATTATTTGGTGAATTATATGAAAAGGTGTCACTGCAAGACCTGCTCTGTATGTCATTCTGTCCCTGGGAAGGGTTGACTCAGGAGCTAAAGCACAAAGAGGAGATCTAGGCAACATGGATAATGCTCAGCCAACAGATTCTCACTGTGGTATCTTCAGGGAGGGAGTGGCTTTGCTTTTCTTTCCTTTGTTTTCACATGAAACTTAGTGGCTACAGTATCTCCTATGATTACCAGGACCTCATCAGGATATGTGTGTTAATCAGGTTAGCTTAGGTTCCTTGAAGTCCTTGGGTTGTTGTTTTGTACCAAGGAAACATTGTATTTCACCAGGCAATGCAAAATAATAGAAGAAGAAATGTTCCAAACTTGAAAATGCTAATGCTCAAGAAAAAAAAAAGAAATACTGAGAGGAAAAATATCCATAGTTTCACTTGCTGGAGAACAGATGCAAGTTTTTGAAGCTTTCTCTCTCAAATGTTGAAAGGTTTTTTTTGCAAAATGTTTCTTTCAGAGCTTTCCTTTCTTCTTCATCTTCTTTTTTTAACTAGCTCCAATGCAAAGAACTTAAAGTCTTTCAAATAAGTAAATTCATCATTAAACCTGGATAGCGTTCTTTATAGAAACCATTTTTCTCTTGAGCTGGCAAATTAAGTCCAAATAATAGGGAGAGGTTTTGGTTGAGTAATCTTTACATAGCATGCTGTTTTCATTCTGAACATAGCAGGGTATTAAAAAAAAAGTGATGGTCGAATACCTAAGGTGGTACCTTGCACACATTGCTGTTGAATTGGAGGGTTAATCCTCTCTTGACAGTAAAGGTCCAGTTCCAACTCTAATAGAGGCCACAATAGGACCTTTGGTGGCTCTGCGGCACTTGACCCAAAGTGGTAATTCTCTGAGATGGCAGCAGTTGGAAGCAATTATCTTCAGTAGGTCCAGAAAGGATATCTGACAGAATTCCATCTCCTTTTCAAAACATCTCCCATGCAGGAGACAAGCCCCATTTTCCTGATACCATGGTTTGCTACAGAAGGAAAATTTTGGCAAGGTAGAAGATCTGTCATGTTGTATGTGACTAGAGGCAACGCAGCACTGTCTGGGGGCTGTTTTCATGCAAAAGCAAAAAAGTTCCCTAATGATTAATAATGGAGAGGTGTGGGGAAAGGGGAGAGAAAGGGACCAGCTAAATAGTTTCAGCTACGCAAAATTCAT
The DNA here is from genome assembly GCA_013401335.1 of Brachypteracias leptosomus. Classification (NCBI taxonomy): domain Eukaryota; kingdom Metazoa; phylum Chordata; class Aves; order Coraciiformes; family Brachypteraciidae; genus Brachypteracias; species Brachypteracias leptosomus. The sequence goes on along the minus strand of VYZX01007292.1, from coordinate 571,935 downwards.
GTGGCAGTAAATCAGTTAATAAACCTGTCTGTGGGAAATGCCCCGGCTTACGCTGATCAAAACGTTCCAGCAGGCAGTGCCTCCGAGACCTTACAGCTCAGCAGAGAATTGCAAACTGTTAATCTGAAAAATATTAAGAAGCAAAGCACAAAATAAAACAACCCTCTCCCCCCACCAGCCCTGAAGTCAAGTGTCTGTGGTTCTAAATGCACTTTGTCTATGTCACCCCAGCTGCTAAATGCTTTCTATCGATTTCTCTCTCACAATCTTTTTTCCCTTGTTTTTTCTTTCTTTTTTGTTTTTTTTCTCCCTTCCTTCTTCCTTTACATTCAATCCACTTGTTCTATAGGTGCAATAGCTTTAAACAAAGGCCACAGAGTGACCATTTGGAAGATCACAGCCCTTTCTGTTGTCTGAGCCAGCAACACCTTGGGAAGCAGATGCATTTTTGGTTTCAACAGGGGATATTCAGTGCAGAGACTAAGCAAGAAGTGGGTATTATCTGAGTATCATCCCAGATATACACTTCCATTGCTTCCATCCATCCCCTTGCATATGGGAGGGAGCAAAGAGAAGGGCATTTCCATCCACACCAGTCCTACCACCACCCTTGCCCTGTATTCTGAGACCCCCAAAAGGTCACACAACCAGACCTTGCCTGCTGCTGTATATCCTTCTGCTGGCTTCACTGGGACTGGGAATCAGTAAGTAACCCATAAAACTGTGCTCTTTTGAGACCAACATGGAATGGTTAAATGACAGGGAGCTTCAGGAACTTTCATGCAGCAACAATCTAGTTTGAATGACTCTGTGGCCCATAGCATTGTGTAACTGTTCCTTCTTCTCCCTCGCCTACTTCCCCAGGGAAGGAGCCTGCAGAGGTTTTCCAGCTGTGTGGGAATGGGCAGGGGAGCACTGGCTGGGTGACATGTGAAGCAGTGAGCTTCAGTCCGGGTTGGAGACTTCAGAGGGGATGTCTCACAGGAGGAATTCCAGCTCCGGAGGCTTTACTGTTTGTGTGGGTTGTTGTGACTGCTGTTGTTTTCTCCTTTGTTTTCTGCAGCTTGGAATATTGTTATAATACAGCAGGGCAACATGGGAGTTGTTAAAAAAAAAATGTGTTTTTTTTTCCTCCTTTTAGGAGCAAAAGGGAATACAGTTCCTCTAAGGTGGAGGTAAAATGTGGTGTGCAGAGGTATGAGCCACCTGGCTTGAGGTATATGGGCAAGCAGCTCTCTCCCTGCTCTCTGCTTTCTCACCATCCATCAGCGTTGATATCAATTCAAGTGTCTTGGCTGCAAATTTGGTTAGTGAGCAGGGAAACTATGCCTTTGTTCTGATGCTGGCAAACCTCAGCAAGCTTGATTATCTAAAATAAAACCATCTGCAACCACTCTAATCAATGGCACATGCATAGCAGCAAAAGCTCTAAGCTCATGGCTTGTGTAAAATGTTCATTACATCAGACTGTTGTGCTGCAGGAAAGAATTTATGGGCCAGAGCAAGTGGCTTAATATTGCCCAAAGTTGTCGGTGGGACACATGCCACACTGTACACCCTGTGACACTTGTCCCCTCCAGTGGCTGTTCCAGCTAAGATGAGGCTACAGGAGCTGTGAGTGCCAGGGTTGGTCCTGTGGCCATGCAGGTCCTGAGTTCAGGACTCATTACATGGTGATGTTTTCAGGCAGGCTTGGGAAACAGAAAGGAATCATGATATTTGCTCATATTACATGTGGGGTGAACAAGATTACACTAAAGATGTCACTGGATTTGCAGGAAATGGGTTAATCTGTTTCTCCATGTGTTAAATCCCCCTGCAAGCTGAGGGCTCATGTTCAGCTCCTTGTCTCAAGGGTGAGATGCAGCCTGCTGATACCACAAACCATGTGGGTCTAACTGATGACCATATTCTGGTTCATAGAGTAACTTTTTAGGCATCCTTTCACAACCTGGAGCAGATATCCAAGGTGGCTCGTCAGTATAGGAGTCAGCAATGAAGTATCTACACATCCTTTGTCTTTTAAATAAGTGTACTAGCCTGGACCAGAGCACATAGGAAGATCTTTTTTCTTGAGGAGCTCAATGCAGGTACTATATCTAGCTACAAGAGAGTTTTCTTAAAAACTAATGGCAGATCAAGGTCAGGAATAAGTTCCCATGCTACTCCTATAATTCCTTTTTCCTACAGCCTTGTGCAATGCAGCTAATGATGCACCTGCCAAGACCAAATACTTCCTCAGGAATGGAAAAAATATATCATTTCACCACTGGAGCTCACCTACCCTCATGTTACAGAAGTTGTTCACTCCCATCTTCTCCCATTTGCACTTTTCATGTCAAACTATTGTGCCAAAATTGACAGGCATGGCAAAGCTGGGATGCTGAATCCATTATTTTGCTCGTGATAATCACAGCATCTATTCCTTTGAAAAATACAAAAATTTGGTCCCCCATAGTCTCTTTGGAGCAACACATAGCTTGCTACTCATTAAAAAATTTCTTTGACTTATCTTTTCCCTCATGTTTGAACAACTCTTGAGGCTGGGAGATCCTCTCTGAGTTTGTGATCTTCCTGCTACAAAACCCACCTCTTTGTTCAGCAGTACATGAAGCGGTGGTAGACACAGTTGCTTTGTATTCTGAGGCAGCACTTAAAACCAGCCTTTTCCCTTCAAAATCTGATACGCAGGTCAAAGGGGCCACTGGTCATGTGGTTTCATCTACGTGTGCCTGACAGCTCCCATCCTCTTCTGCATATTCATTGCCGCCTCTTTCACTGCAAAATGATGTACTTGAAAGTCTAGTCCACATCTGACCACTTTGGGGACTGATTTATGATAGCAGAGGTTTTTTTCAAATTGTATTAATCTTTACATATTGAATGTGGCCCTGGGCTACCGCACATTGGTTTTGGGCTTGCATGCTTCTGTTTTTTGAAGGGTTATTATCTTAGTTTATAGGAAAGATTGATTTAATCGGACAAAATCTCCCAACCTAGAACCAAATCCTAATTTAGCAAACCAAATCCACTCAGCAATGCATGTAAGCACACTCTCTTATGGCAAGAAGTGCTTAAATTGCGATAGGATCAACAGGTTTGAAGGATTTTCTTAGGGAGCTCTGATGAACTGGGTAAGGAGAGTGGAAGAGGAAATCTCTGCTACTCCTCGCACCAAAGTTAGGTCTCTCAGGTACAGTGAAAGCAGTGGTGGGAGCTCTGGTGATCAAAGGCAGGCTGGCTTCTTGTCTCTGCTCATAGAGACCAGTGCAGTATTGGTGAAGAAAGCTTGACAAGACTTCTTCCAGTTCCACCAGCTTTAATGCGTGCAGTTGATCTGAGCACTTTGCAAGTAATTCCATTGCCCCTGCAGAATACGCTTTGCCAGGGTGAGATCTTTAGAGCAAATAGGGTAGCTAAGTGGAAAAATCCCTTCCAGCCTCAGACACAGGAACAAGTCACCCTGTGATTGCTAATTTGCATCCATATGAGAACTCTTAGCCCACAGCAAGAGCAAGGTAATCTGCTAGTTTAACCTCCGCTGAGGAGAGGCTCAATTAATCCAGGTTGCCTGAGCCTGAGATTGTTCACAGGGGCAGCTATCATGGATCAACTGTTAGGCTGAAATTTGTCACCCTCCAGTAACTTTGCTCATGTTTCCAAGCCCTCAGATTTGCTGCAGGTGGAGAGGCAGCTTTGATATTTACTTTCCTGTGACACCGTTTGACCGTTCACCAAAGGGAGATTCTGGATTTGACAACAGCGCTCAGCAAGGGTGTGAATTTCCAAGTTTTGAGCTCATATGTGCAGTTTGAAATTCATCCTGCTGTTGGTTCGTTACATAAGGCTTTCCAGGGAGGGAACAGGAGCGTTACCTTGACGTTCCTACAGTGAACCCACACAGCGTGAGCTGCAAACTGCGGCTGCTCACAGCCTATCGCTCAAACGAGCCACAGACTGATTATGATTCACCGAAGAAACCTGCAAATAATTTTAGATGAAGAGTCCAATCAAGAATCTATTTGCAGACAATTCACAAACACAAAAAAGAAGAGAGATTCATTGGATAAATTATGCAGTATGAATTATTCATCCAACTCCAGTTAATGAGGTAAATGGTACTATCAGTGTTTAAAGTTAAGCTCATTTGTATATATTGGGCAGATCAAGGCTAAAGTAAGAGATGAGGTTTTGGGGGAGTAACCTGGGCTCTGCAGAGTTCAACAGCAGAACCTACTGATTATATGTGCAACCAGGATTTCATCCTTCAACTCGAACATAATGGCTTGTCTGTGCTTTTGAACCAGAGGAGCAAAAGAGGGTATTCCTAGTTCCAGGTTAGGATCTCCATATTAGATGCCGTTCTGTGGTACTTGCAATGAAACCAAGAAAGAAAACATCAGCAAGGAAGGGAAGCTTGTGGTGGCTTCTTTAAAAGTTTTGTGATTGTTTAATATGAGGATAGGCCTGAGCTGGGAATATTGAGTCTTGACTGACTTTTTGCAAGAGTTAAGTGATATCTAGGCATCCATCTGTGTTATGACATGGATAAATCCCATTGAAGGAGGATTCATGAAAATTTCAGAACGTTCTAAAGCTTTTCTGTTTAAATGAGTCTACTTTAACCAGCATTTTAAGACTTCCATACTTAAACCTTGGCTTTAGACCAGCAAAGCACTTAAGCACATGCTTGACTTTAATCACATGAATAACTCTGCTGAAATCAAGGGGAATTCTTCTATGACCAGATGTATATGTAAGTCCATTCAGAAAATCCAAGGTTTGGTTCTAGCCACTCAGAGATTTAATCAGAATTAAATGAGAGGTCGAGTGGATATGAATTTTTTCCAAAACATTTTTCTTTAAGAGTCTCAGGGTGGATTTAATACCTTCATTTAATCACCTAAGTTTAAAAGTTTTCACTTTTAATCTTCTGCAACCTCAGGTAGAAGAATTTGGACAATTCTTCATGAAATTGATTAATACTTTACTGGAAAACCCCTTAATTTCAAGTCCAGCTTTTCCTTTGTATTTTCAAATTTTGAATTTTTAAAAGCTGATTTCTCTTTGCTCTGGGGCCGAGATTTTTTATATGAAATGACATTGTCAAAAAACAGTTTTTTTGACATTGCTACACTAAATCTTTAGCAGGTAACACTTGAAATTACAGGCCACAAATCTCAGTGAGTGCTATTTACTAACATGATAATTGTGGAACATTCGATGATGTGTTAAGTACCATGGAGTGGCAGTATAATTACAGTACATGGCACGTTACAATATAAATATAAAGTAAATACATGATTATTTCTGGCTTAGGTCACATGGTAAATACTAAGTGCAATTACGGCACCAAGTAATCTGCAGCAACATGTAATTACTCTTGGGCTCAATTCATTTACAAATCCTTGTCCAGCTTTTCACACCACATGGGTTGTGGAAACTGTGGAAAACAGATTATTCATGGCTGCAATGGCCTCCTTATTACCACAGCCAAACCTTATATATGGAGGATGGCTCCTCTGCCCTCTCCCGTGTCCCGGAGGATGGAGGTGAAGATTGGCATTATCAAGGCAGCACCATGTAGCCAGATGTCCATGGGAAGCTGGGCCAAGAACTCTCTCCAGCTCATTTGAAAAACTCAGCTGATGTTATCTAATAGTTTTCATCTTGCCAGTTTTGCTTTAGTGAGATCATCTCACCGCATTTTTGAGTTATCCATCAGCAGTGCAGACTCTGTTTTACTCTGCATCCTGGAAGTTGAAGGCTGTGGCTAATTGCTGCTTATTGTGCACTGGTCCCAGTCTAATTCAGGAACCTGCCCTTTTGTAATCACTATTTGGATCCCTCTGGTCTATTAGCTACTAGGTGTGAGGGGCTGAGTGGGATAGCTTGGATGATTCACCCAACATCTCCACAGGCTTCAGAGCAAGAGATGGTAGAAGAAGCAATCAGGGTATGTGGGAATTCTATACACCTAATGGAGACCAAACATTTGATTCAGGTGGTGCAAAACAGTTGGTTTATGGACAGCCACAGTATATGATACTTGGAGAAAAGTCTATTAGAGAAAGGAAAAAAAAATAGAAGAAAAGAAAGTTTAAGCCACCAGAGAATCGTTCTGTTTATCCAGCCAGAAGGACAATGTGGTGCCTCAGACATCATTGGCTGCCTGTTCTCCCAGGCACCTGGGGCCTCAGAGAAGGTGATCTCTGCTGTATTTTGCTAGGCAAGATTATTAGTATTAATCTTACAGTCTGTCAACAGGATTTGAACCCGGGACCTTCACTGTTAAAACCCAGATCCCCTGAGATAACATTAATGACTGCAGCTGTTTGCCATTAGCAAGTCATGCTCTCCGGGGACTGCTTCTGGGGTAGCTGGGATTTTGGCTTGTTTCTTTCAGGGTCAGCTGTGAAGCATTTGAAGTAGAGACGGGAGGTGGGGAACCAGGCTGGACGCAGCAGGAAGCAGCTTGGTCTGTGCTGCTTCAAAATGCACAGGAGGAGCCAGCTCCTGAACTGAGGAGGCTGACACTTGATAGGGCCTGATGAAAAGAAAACTTCCTGAACTCAGGATGGACATCTCTTGAAGCTTTGAAACTCTTGTGACCTCTGGGTGCATGGATATCCCAGCTGCAGAAGAAGGTACAGGTTGGCTAAAGGGCAATGTAGCTCTGGAGAGAGTGGGAAGAGTTCATAGCAGACACCACTGCATTTTGGCTCCTTTCAAGAGCTAAAATGATGGTCCTTGTGTGAAATTGGCTTTCCTGCCCTCAGCAGGCCAAACACAACCCCTGAGCCTGGGGAGGTGGATTACCCCAAGGCACAGCAAGTAGCCCATGCTGCGTTGCTCTGCCATGATCTCATGCTTCCCTCTCCCCTCGGCTGTGCTGCTGGAGCAGAGATGAAAGGATGTGATCTCTCAGTATTTTATGCTTCTACACTCCCTTCTGTTGTGCTTCTTCAGCCTTACGTGGTTCAGTTTTTCTCTCAGTCTCCCTTGGCCAGAAGAGACGGTGAAATAACAAACAGCCTAAGGAAATATTTCCAGTTGTGTTGCACACACTGCAGTGTACAGGGATAGTTAAATGGAACCCTGGGGCTAAAACAAGGGAGAAATAAGAGAAACACCAATGATTCTGTTCTAAACTCTAAATGGGTCTATATCTTCCCAGTAAAACCATTGAAAACTCCTCTAAGTTTCCCAAAGCTTTGGATAATGTCTATGAAGAGGTGCCAGATAAAAATTTCTGCCTCGTATTAGCCTGGAATATATAATTGTATATTATATGATTATGGTGTCAAGAGAAACTCCAGAGTAAGAACCTTCTTATTTGTTACACATCATTTGCTTATCATGAAATATGAAACACACTTACACCGTGCTACAGCCTTGAGAAATCATTATAAAAATCTGTCATTGCAAGCAAAGAAAGACTCTCGCTTACTCTAAGCACAGCAAAGGCAGTAACAAAGACATGAATTACGTATTACCTAACTGAAGAGAAAAGTTCCTTGCCCTAGTTCAACAGACTAGTATGATTTTTCAAGATGCTGCATCTAATGCTAAGCATCTGAACACTCTCAGGTTGTTTAGAATCAATTGGCTTAAATCTTGTGTAATGAAAGTGTATTTGTCAAATAGGCTCGAGCTTATTGCCATGCAAATTAACATTTGCAGGGACAAATTTCTAAGTCCTGCCTCTCTTTGTTGCTTCCAAGATGTTACGGATACAATTTTGCACTTGCAGTTATGTGTGGGTGCAGTTCGTGTCATTTAAACTTCTAATTATGGCATCTGATTGCACCCACGTATCTTATCAGCTAGTTAGACACGTCAATGACACGCATCATAACTGCAAATAACTGGGGGTACAAAATTGCACCAGCAATTATTTGCACCCACTGAAGGAGAGGATGGATATAAAGCAGGCCATTAAAGTGTTTAAAATACTCCTTTTACAGGAGCATAAACCACTGCTACAGGGCTATTACCTGCAGGAATGTAGAACAAACATTAGGCTGAATTTTGAGCAGCAGCTGGGTTGACTTTGTAGCAGGAATCTAACCAAGGTTCCCTTTATGGGTGCAGAGTGTGGCGGCCAGGTCTGAGTTTACTTACCTGGCTCCCTCTCTTAGCTCTGCTCAGGATCCTGATAGCACCAGCACTGAAACACTTCCTCCAGTCCAGCTGAAGCCAACAACCATCCCTATACTGCACCCTTCAGAAAATGTGCTCTGGCAGTTCCTGAGCCGACACCTGCAAATTCAGTGTGAGCACAGTCTGGTTTTTTAAGCAGCCTCAGGGCTTCTCTTAGCAGCCAGAGGAGATATGTCAATGGGGCTTATGCTCATATTTAAATTTAAGCTTGCAAGTGCTCTGCTGAATAGGGGCGTAAATGGAGTGAGAACAGTTTCAGTAGAAAGAAAATTAAGCTCTACACAGGATAATAGAAAGCAGCTTTATGACCTTCCTATTATTAATCCAAATAACAAACTGTAGTCATCTATGGGGCACATCCCTCTGCCCCGATCTCTGTGGTCTTGCCATTATTTCCTGGAACCCTCAAGAAATGTCACCAGCACCATGGCAAAATGGAGCAAATACCATGTGATCGTCCTACAGCTTTGTGTTAGCCCAACCCTTTGTACTTGGAAATGGCTTAGAGACTGATCCTCCACCAGTGCAGTCTAGAAGGAGGGCTCCTGACCCAGCAACCTTCCAGGCTGGTTCAACTCCTTGTGTCAAGCATGGGTCATGCAAACATCATTTGTTCTCACAGATTCAGGAGTGGCTGAAGGTAGGAGAGTTACTAATAGGAGCTGAAACACTGGTGGTTACATTTTGAGCGCAGCTTTTAATGTCTGGTTTAATGTCTTTTTTCTTTTTTTTTTTTTTCCCTTTAATGGGTATCTTTTAAGTGATAAACATCCTCACTCAGCAATAGTGAACATTTTACCAAGGATGTTTTGCTGCCTGAATTGAAAACTCCCACAACAACCTAGGTGTACGTGTCTTCAGATATTTTCCCTATCACAAATACTTGCAATTATTCAGGATTAGGTCTGAGCTTTGCCAAGCAGCTGGGAACATTACAGGAGCTGAGTTGGACAGGGGTTGCTCTTAGAAAGGAGCCCTCTCAAAAGCAGAAGACAGTGAGGAGCACAAATATTTACATCCACACAGACACCAGTGGTGATGAAGAGGCCGTACGTTGGAGCTGTACTGATATTAGCTTCTTGGGGTGTGGCCCTGATTCTTTTTCAGAAAGAAAAGAAAAGAAACAGAAAAGAAAACCTGGAAGGATTGTCTTCTCTTCTCATTTACCCTGGGGTAAATCCAGAGCAAATTCAATGATCCAAATGGAACTAGTCCAGACTTCTGCTGGCCTAAATGAAAACGTTTTCATATACTAGTGGGGAATTCTGCCTTCTCTAATACCCTACTTTTAAATTTTGCTGTCACCATGGGACACTGAAGTTTTATTTTTTGGCTTATATTTTAGCCATGAAAGAATTAATTGCTTCAGCTTCCTAGAAATCATTGCATGATTCAAATTACTCTTTTCATGGCTTGTTCGAAAGTTGGGCTTAGTTTTCACCACAACTGCTCCCTACTCTGAAACATTATTTATATCCATAAACTACTGCATGTAGGGAACAGCCAGTGGAGAAGTAAAATAAACACAGTATTGCCTTTTAGCTGGAGTTGCACTCTGCTCTCCAGAATGGATAACATTTAGAAATCAAATACAGGTTTAATTAACCTTCCGTCTTTGCACAGGATTACAAGGGTGGGCACAGTCACACTGACTTGAAGATGCAAGATGTTCAGAAGACTACTTCACAAAATTTCAGGAATTCAAAACAATAAAATAAAACATGGTTTAATAAACAAAGGTCTGGGTTCGGGGCTCTGCCAGTACCGTCCCAAAGCCATAAGAGTCACAATGAAGTTATTTCAAAGTAGCACAAGATCAGAACAAGGTACACAAAGTGAGTATTTATGTTTTTTACATCACAAAATTTTATTTTTTTCCCTAGATAAAAAGAAAGTAATATATGTTCTGGCATTTGAAAGGGGTTTGCATATACTTTACCATCTTGCAGTCTGTAATCACACACACTTATCCTTAACCTGTCATTTCAGTGAGTGACACCACTGTAGTCAGAACCTCATTTCTTCCTATTGAGAGAGAGAGATTAAATTCTTCTTTGCTTTGATAAAATGCTGTATCCTAGTTGAAAAGCATTCTTCCTGGGAAGCCCCTCTTTGTGCAAGTAGGCAGTTCAGTACCCATCCATAGCCTAAAATTAACAGTTAGTGTAAAATCAGTCAAAGAGGGTGGCAGTCCCTTTCAGTGAAGTTAATTAGCCACATTAATCAAGACTTGGGTGCCTTTTGAGAAGAAGAGCTCTAGCTCAGTCTCAAGGTGTGAGTGTTTGATGCAAGAAGCATGGGGTGCATTGCTGGGTCTGTCGCAGTAGGGTTGTGTGCGATGTTCACACTGATTCCTCTGGCCTTTAAACTCCAAGTCTACCATCTCTGCCTGTGCTGAGAACACTTTCTTAGAACATTTGTGCTATGAATAGTGTCATTTGAATAATGTTATTTCTAGTGGCCAAAGAACAGACCGGCTATCTACAGATCACCCCCTTACATTCTTATTTTCATTGCTGTGTCTCTTCCAGCTGCTGGGAGCTCAGGCTGCAGAAATACTCTGAGCTTTGTTAGAACTGGTGCTAGCAGTGGAGCAGATGCAAGAGCTTTGTCTGATGTGGATGGGGCATGAATATTTCCAGAATCTCACTGAAGAAGTCTGCAGATAAAGATTAACATTGATGAAATGTCAATCTCCATTTTCCAATTGACCCAGAACTGATTTCCACTTGGCAAAGCCTGTAATGAAGGTGAGCTGATACCTTTGCCCAGAAGCCTTAGTCCATGGGATGGTTTCATTCCTCCACACCCCCTGGGGACAGCATTGGTATCATCAGGAATCAGCTTGGGAAAGTGTTCAGTACTACCTGGGGGCCCTGACAGGGCAGAAGGCTCTGCTTTTTATACTGCAACATGGTAGTGCCTGAGAATCAAGCAAAAAGTCTGGGTCCTGGTCCCCAGGGCTAGGAAGAGCCCCAGCAGCGAAGGAAAGGAGGGGGGCTGGTGGCTGATGAAGAGGGATTTACTCTTGGGTAAGAGTTCAATCTCACCCTGATATCCAGTTAGAGGGAGAGAAGTTTCTAGTTCCTCATTATTCTGTCCGGTTTTGGATTTTGAAAATCCAGCTGGCCATTTCACTGTGGGTCTTGGTGCACTAGCCTGGCAGGACACAAGACCAATCTTACTTGACTGATCACTGAGGATGCAGGGCTGCTGGTCAGACACCTGACTGCAGTTCTTAGCTTTGCTGAAAGATATTTAGCAAAGATTTTCCCCTCTCAGTGCTCCAGTTTCCTACCTCTTACCCATCACAATGCTGCTGTATTACCAAGAGTTTGAGGAGCAGCAATCTGCTCCCATTGGAGGACCCTACTGCCAGCTGAAGCCCCCAGCCTCCCTGGTAGATAGAGATATATATATATATGGTATGTAAAAGAGTGCAGTGCAGGGCACAGAGGTAAGACATTGGTAATCCAGCTAGGAGTCCAGGTAGGAAAACCACTAAACAAATCGCTCTGCAGTGCACACGTGTGTGTAAAGGACATGTTCATTCTAACTCCATTTTGTGTTTCTTCTCCCCAGTGAGCATTGCTGACGTCCGATCCGTGTTCTTCGCTTGTTATTTCCAAGGAGTTATCAAGTTTAAATGCTGTCTTTTTCTGTCTTACAAGAAGGGAATGCTTGAGCCTGTTGATTAAACACATCCCTTGCTTTTCCCTCTTCAGGCACAAATTTCCAGACTCAAACTCTGAATGTAATTTCTATTCCACCCACACCATGTACATGTTTCAGAATTTTACTGTTATGTTCCAAATCTTGCAGTAAAAACTTTTTCAAGTTATTAACAGACAGGATGAGTCCTTCAGCTTTGACTGCTCTAGTCTTTTGGATTGGGCTGAGCTCTTTGTTTTGTTTTAAATGAGAGATTCCAGCCCTTGGAGATCCAGAGAAAAATGGGCTGAGGAAGAATTGCATGGATCAGTCACACTCCCTTGCACCATGCTATCAATCAAGGTGAAACACAACATCCTGGTTGACCTTGAAGAAGTTTATATACCAAAACGGATAAGCATGTCACTCAGGTGAAAAACAGCAACCAAAAAGGTACTGAAACTATCTTATCTTATTACAGTGTGTCCAGCAAACTGTGTATTATGGTGCTTGCGGTGCTTTGCTACTACACAGGTGAACATGGCCATGATACTGTGCAGTGCACACATTATTTTTAATTCCTGGAAACACTAAATGGGAAGCCACTAGGTACAGAGCATGTCTGTGAGCAGAGAAACGATTGACTGATTTGCAGAGAATCATTTAGAGGCTCAAAATAATTCTCAGGGCCAGGCTGTGAACTTTGTTCTCCAGGAGATCCAACACTACTACATGTGTAGCCTCTTTGGCTTTGCTGGAATGACTCTTGGGAATGCTCACCAGTGGGAGTAGGTGGTGCACAGTCTCACTGCAAATGCTTGTTTCTCTGGGTTTCTTGCAGCCAAGTAACACTGATAATTATAGTCACCTGCAAGTTTGAGACATGTAAAATGAGGCACTCAGGGGCCCTTCCTGGTACAATTCTGCTCCAGGAATTATGGTTCCTCCTATTCAGAACATGGGCTTCAGGATACTTTCCTGCCTCCCCATTCAGTCTGGATACTGGATTTTCTTTTTCAAAGAACTTTTCTGATTTCCAAGTGATTGATAAGAGAAGGTGGGAAACAAGGGCTTTGCCCTCCATACTAAACACATGTCCTGTTGTGTGGTCCAAAACATGGAGTATGTCACCATGGCATCAGCAACCTCCTCACATCTGTTTCTGTCCCACCATAGTGCAGTTGCTCTGGGGTTTCATTACAAAGAATGATGGGAGCCTTCCCTGCATGATTTGTATCTTCAGTGGGCTGAATGCTCTCTGGAAATGCCTCTCCTTTGAGTATAGAGGGCAACTAGTATGACTATCTTCATGCCACACTCAGATGCTTCATGGGTCTCATAGACACAAAATGGGCCATCCTAATGCTCACAAGGACCCCTCTGCCAGTATTAGTGAGAAAGAAGAAAAGCCTGAGTTGTCCATCCCTTATCTGCAATTCAAATATATACAACAACTGGGCGTTCTTGATATGATAAAACGAACACCCGAATTCAGAAGCAGGGTGCTGGGAAACCACTGTGCTACTTAATAGAATCATAGAATGCCAGGTTGCAAGGGACCTCAAGGATCATCTAGTCCAACCTTCCAAGATAGAAAAATACAGTTTAAATGAGATGGCTCAGCACCCTGTCAAGCTGAGTCTTAAAACTGTCCAATGTAGGGGAATCCACCACTTCCCTTTGGGAGACTATTCCAGTGTTTAATTGTCCTCATGGTAAAGAATTTTCTTCTGGACTCCAATCGGAATCTCCCAAGAGCAACTTGCAGCCATTCCCCTTTGCTTTTTCCATGTGACTCCTTGTAAAAAGGGAGACTCCATCCTCTTGATAGCCACCCTTTATGTACTGGTACATGGTGATAAAGCCTCCCCTGAGCCTTCTCTTCTCAAGGCTGAACAATCCCAGTTTTTTCAGCCTTTCTTCATTCGGCAGGTCTTCCAGTCCCCTGATCATCCTCGTGGCTCTTCTCTGGACCCTTTCCAGATTGTTCGCGTCTTTTTTGTATAGGGGAGACCAAAACTGAAGGCAGTACTCAAGGTGTGGCCTGACCAGTGCAGACTAAAGTGGGACAATTTCTTCTTTATCTCTGCTGGTGATGCCCCTTTTGCTATAACCCAGCATCCTGCTGTCTCTCTTTGCTATTGCAGCCACACTGCTCACTCATGTTGAGCCCGCTGTTCACCAAGACCCCCAGGTCCCCCTCCACAGGGCTGCTCTCAAGCCAGATGGATCTCAGTCTGAGCTGCATTCCTGAATGGAGATGACAACTGCACCAGCAGTGCCTGTATAGTTACAGCCCAGAGTGACTGATTTGGGAAACCAGAATGCTGTCAGCAGAGGGCTTCTGCCAAGCGTCTCATTGAAGGCAAACCCCCTGATTCTTCTGTAGGGATCAGCACTGTAGGGCATGCTTTGGAGACAGTGCTGGGGCACCTCTGAGGAAGTGGCAGAGCAGACAGTGCTCCAAAGGAGACCCCAGAGAGCAGCAACCCAAAAGCTGATCTCTGGGACAGACCCTTTATTCAGTCCTTCAGCTGGGGATTGTGCCAAGCTCCTGGGTCTATAGTGTCCTGTAGAGATGAGTCTGGAGCTGGCACCAAGGGTAAATATCTGAAGGACCATATTGCCCCATTATCTTCTCAAGACTGAAAGAAGACTAATGCAAAGAATGCTTCCAGGACACCCTGGAGTTACAGTCTTCACATTGCTGGCCTCCAGAGTGCTGGGCACTTCCTAACTTGACCCTGCTTTTCCACCTCCTACCACTATTTTGACCTCATAAATCTTCCAGTTCTTTTAACTCTTTGCACTTACTGCTCAGGATTAAGAAAATATTGCACATCAAAGAGTCTCCTGGAGGAAAATGTCTTCTCTGGAATTGCACTGAGGTTGCTGATGATTTTCTATCCTTCTGGTTAATATATTCAGCCACTCTGAGTCTTTGGGATGAAGTCACTGGCCACCCCAACCCTCTCTTTCCCAGGACAACAGCTATTCAGCTGCACAAGTTAGAGAGAGGACTAGTTGGGGAGCAGATGGAAACCATGTGCAAATCCTCAGCTACGCTCCTGCCTGAGCTTTGGGCCAGAACCAAATCCTGTATTTGAGCAGCCTTCTGGCTGTGGAGGTGGCATAGACAAGAAGCCGTGCAACTCAGCTCACAAAGCCAGAAGGCAATAGCAGGAGAGATTTCATCGCTTCCCCTTGGAAATCAAGTTTCTCTTCTTTTGATTCCTCTTTTCCTTTACGCTGCTCTCACCTCCCTTCACAAGAGTCCTGTGTGGCAAAGGGGTGAATATCTTTGATATCTTCCTTTCCATCAAGCTGCAGATATGATGAGAGGGAGATTCACCACAGTCTAGATTCATCCATCAAACTTCAGGCATCTCACCAAGGCTCCTAAATTAGAAGCCTCATTGTACTGACTTACTGCTGTTTGTGCCAGCAGCATCTTGAGAAATGGAGAAACACTGGCATCTTGAGAGCATGATTCACCCTCCTCAGATGTGAATCCCTCTCCTGAGGTGTCTTTCTCTTCTCTGTGACTGTAGCTGGCACCCAGATAATGACAGTCCTAACTTCAGTGTCTCTGCCTACTATCAGGTGGGATGCATCTGAGCCGAAATGCCAGATAAGCAAAACAGCCCATCAGAAGTACAACAGGGAATACGAGCAACAGGACTGGTTCAGTCTTTATTGTGAGAGGAAAAAGGAGTTACCAGAACGCTTTAAATCTACTTCTGGGATGATAACGGTCCATTTTTCACCTATCTTCTTGCAATAACCTTCTGGTGACCTACTTTGAGCAAGAGAAATAGCATTTTTTTAGTGTTCACCTTCCAGGACAGCCAAGGAAGAATACTCCTACTCTTCCCTACTGCTGACAGATGAGATGTCCCCTGAAGAAATCAAAATAAGCCAAAAAAAAAGAAAAAAAAAAAAAGGAAGAAAAGATAAAAAATCTCCAACCCCCCTACCAATAGAAAAAGTTTAAAATAAATGGTAGCTACTTTCCAGGAATAGGACCTAATAGGAAATATAAAACCTCTTGAATGACAAACCTATATCTACCTTGCTAGCAGGTACCACTTTCCCAAAATATTGATGCTTTTAAGCCTTAATTCATCCGTCAGAGGTGATAGGATACTTTTAAAAGGAAAACACTGCTCCAAGCTATTGGGAGGAAAATAGAACGGAGTATGTTAGCAAGATGTGTTACCTGTCTTCTGACAGCTAATGCATCTTTCTTCACATCGCTGCGCCTTCGTCCTCTTCTGTTGCCAGATAAAAACAGAATCGTTATGGATGTCCCCAAAGACAGCTTGGTAAACATGTATGATAAATCGAGTTCTAGATTCTCCCGGTGGGATCTCGTCATAGAACAGCCTGAATGGGGTCCAGGTACTTCTGCTCCATGGTTGTGTCTGGAGCCAGTGAGAATGGCAGGACCTTAGATTGAATAAGGGGGTTTCTTTCTCATTCATAACAGTTCACTCTTGTCTTTTTATAAGGCTTTTCTGCTTGTGTTTGTGATCCACCAAAGGCAAGGTATTTTTGACTTTTAAAAACCACTTAAGCTATTTCAAACAGAAATGATGAGCTGCACAGGTTAAGGCACCATCCACACAATGTTATGGTCAGAGGAAAGCAAGACATCACATGGAAAAGATGGTTTCAAAGAAGTAAAGGGAAGTGCATGGGTTAGCAGTTGAAGGAAGAAGAAGGGGACATCCTATCAAGACAACTTAGAAACCTTCTTCTGATAACCAAAGAAATGTAATTTAAAAAAAAATAAAATTACTTGTTTGGTGAAAGGACAGTGTGAAACCTTACAAATAAATCATTCAGAAGAAGACAATATGAATTTAACCATCCAGATAATGGTTTTGCATAATTTTCTTTTATTGGAAATTAGGGTTCAGGAAAGACAGAGGAAGAAATAGGCTATGCCAACAGAAGTGTTGATTCTGCTTTCAGGAAAAGTTGCTCTCAATATCTTCTCACAGACAACTGTTTTCAGCTGCATTTTCCATTATCCACCTGCACAAGTTTTTCAAGCAATTTGTGCTCTGTGATTTGTTCTGCTGTCTGCTTGAGGGCATGGTTCCAGGTCACAGTCATGTGAGATTCAGGAAG
Organism: Brachypteracias leptosomus; assembly: GCA_013401335.1. NCBI lineage: Eukaryota > Metazoa > Chordata > Aves > Coraciiformes > Brachypteraciidae > Brachypteracias > Brachypteracias leptosomus. Next base: position 554,985 of record VYZX01007292.1, on the reverse strand, counting down.
AGCAAACAGTCCCTCAATGACATATAAAGAAAATGCCTGGCTTGCTTCCACCCTAAAGAATTGAACTGTGGCTTTGCAGGTCACCTGCTGCAGTAGGGCATGTGTGTTTGGGTTCACTTTCCAGCTCCACTGCAGATGTCCTGTGTAGTTCTGCGAGACTGACTTTGGAGCATTTCTGGATATACCTATGCTATTTAGTAAATCAACCAAACTGATTTTATCAATCTCTTCTGGCCTTAAAATTTGTGCCTTGGCTTCATACTTCCATATTCCTTTCTAAAACATCCCTTGGGCTGCACTACAGGATAACACAAAGCCGTTCTTCAAGCTGGCTTGATTTTGCCTTTATGGATATGATCAAAATTCTCAGCAGGGTTTAATCACCACTGCTCCAGTGTAGGGAATAATGCAAAAGGTCTTACTCCCTTAAATGAATGCAAATCTGGGGTAGTTTAAGACAAAGTAAGCAAAGAATTATACTGGTAGAAAAGTAAATACAGAGTAAGAGGAAAGAAAAGAATGTTATTTGTTACCTGTAGACAATGATATGATGGGGTTTTAAGTGGACTTACTTATTTCCAACCTTGTGTCCTTTATGATGTTACTTCCACCTTTGCAGAATGCACATAAACCTGCAGCAGTTCCGGAAGGTCCCTTTCATGTCCAATTGTCACTGCATTACAAAGTGCTTTAAGATGCAAGATGGCAGGAAATCCCTGCACTGGAAAGTCTTCCCCTTACATCCTGACCCTTGTCACATTTTCTTGAAGGCAGCTCATCCTCCACATCCTTCCCAGAGGCCTCCTACAAACTTTCACCAGCCCAGCTTTCCTTCTGCCTTCCCACTCTCCACTTGCAACAGAGCTTCTGTGTGGCTCTTGTCTGCTTGCCCACCTCACAGACTCTCGTATTCCTGAGCTGCTGTTGGAAAATAGCCATGAGAAACCCTTCCATTAAAATATTATCACATGGTCTCTGAAAATCTTCTTGATATCTGGTTTTATTGTAGTGTCTGGGACTTTGCTTTCCCTCTTTCTTCCAGCTTTTCACAGATCCTTAAGACCTTTCCTTTCCCCTTTTATATCTCTCTACGACAAGTTCCCTAGTTTCTTGAGGAATAAATTAACAACGCAAAGCCTCTCACAGTGGATGTGAAGTGATTTTTTTTTCCTTCTCAGCCTCAGTCTATGACTTGAAAAGAAGCTCCTGTGAAGGCTACAATTCCTACTAGAAATGCAAGGTTATTTTGGGCAGCAGGGCATATCAGCCATTGATTGTGGCTTTAATGTTTATACACACACACACGCTCACAATGCTGTCCTGGAGACTATTCCTTGTGCACATTTAAAGCCCAAGTTAATCCTAATCGCAGGACTAATGGTCTGATATTGCAGGAGAACAGATTTTTAAAGACGTTTTGTGAATACAGTCTTAAGACAATGTTTGATAGCTGGGGAAGGTTCCTATCTGAAAGTAGCTGTGTTATTACTCTGTTTTGTGCTACAGGAATGGCCGTGTATAAAGGTATAACTGTACTGGCTTTCTGACTGGCAGGTTTCTGTGGGCTTTGGTTCCTGCCCTCAGGGATTCAATCCTATTTAGAGACGCGATCTGCAGCAACAAGAGACAGTCAGTGGCTATTGCATGACTATCTCAATTCTGGGATCTAAAAAAGATTGACAAATCAAAGTCTAAGTTTAGCTAGAAAGAGGGAAGGGGGTTTAAAATCCACAGAAGAAAACCTCTGGGGGCATTAGCATCCTTGAATAAGTTACAGAGAGGTGGGAAATAGTGGGTTAGAGCTCAGAAAGATTTGGAATCTTCTGCACTTCGTATGCATTAACAAATAAAAAAAATCACACTGAATGATCTTTTAGAAAGAGGAAAGGTTTATGGGTAAGTGGCATTTTATCCTCCTACTTGTTCTTAGTGAGGTCAGAACATGTTTAAAAATATTTCCTGAGGTGTCTTGTTGAATGTGTAGTGTCTGCACTTAGATCAAGGAATGGTCAATGAAATCTAGAGCTTTCCACCTCTCAGTGGTTTTTGATTGTTTAGAGGCATGGACATTAATATTGTGCCTTTTGGGCTGACTCTGTACCAAGCATACTAGCATATTTTGATTTTCATGCTGTATCACCTTGAAAAGCTCAGCCTTGAGTGTTGTCCCTAGGTCACATTTAGCCCCACTCTGGGAGAAGATAGAGAGCTGGCAGCACCAGTCATTGGGAGATATTGAGTCTCCTGCTTTGTTGTTGATTTTCTGTAGCAAGCTGCCCACCATCACTCACAATTTCTGTCTCACTTTTCCTTGTCTATGGACAAATGTAGTTATTAAAGCCTAGAGTAATTTCTATGAAGATCATAAGTTCATCAGGACAGGGTTGATGGCTCATTGTCTTCATATGCTGAAGTTAAAACAGTTGGTACCTGCCAAGAGCTGTGCTGTGGTGCCTGGGATGCCTTGAATTGACTTAAACTCTTCTTCCTAGTGCCTCTGCCTGCCTTTCTACAGACCCTTTGGGATTTGACCACACAGAGTGCATGAGCTTAATTAAAATTAGCTTAAAAACAGAAGCAGTTGAAAAGATGCGAAAGATGCTAGGGACACAGCTGGCAAATGCAGAGCCTCAAGTTAAACTGAATTTTAAAAAAATAGGTTTAAATCCACTGAGAGTATCTACACAAGGGTTTCTACCAGTTTAAGTTAATTGGTTTAAAAGAATGCTTTTAATTAATCCTGTGTGTTCCTATAGGTGGATGAGACCTTCCTTGGAGGCAGTAGAAAGTGGCCAACGTTCTCAGACAGGGGTGATTGCAAAGGAAAGTATTTATCCATCCATGTCCTCCTCCTGGGGGAGGAACAGATAGCCCAGGCACTGCACCAGGGGTGCTGATTCAGATCCATGAAGTACCATAAAACTTTTTCTGTCGCCTGGGGCAAGCTGCTCAACATTTTACCCATTTCTCTGCCCAAGAAAAAAAAAAGGTAATTGCCTCTAATTCCCTGGGGTGGCTAAGAATAAATATATATAAAGCATTATGAGGGGACAAGATACTGCAGTAATGGGCACCATGTTAAAACTACCTCTTTCTTTCTATGTGCTCTTTCTGATGATGTATGTTGGTTTGCAGGGTAGCTACCGGCCATCCATTACTTTACAGACAATGAAAGCATTAGATGTGTCACCAGAGCAATTACTGACAAATTTGTGATGTATCTTCTTATGAAATTTAAACATTTATAGTGCTCTGCAAAAATAAAGAAAAAAAAAAAAATTAAAAATCTACAAACCTTCACCCTTAACATCTTTCAACAGATCTTGTGGTGTTGGATGGAAAATGAATTTAACAGGATATTACTGTTCTGTTGCAATATTTCTGGTGTACAACAATATTATAGTTGGTGTTAAACTTTATTACTAGCCCTGTGATAAAATTAGTTCAATATTGGCTGCTTTTATAATGTGGTTTTACAATTGCAACACGGGATAATGTGATAGTACTAAAAAAAAAATAAAATCGCAAACAAACCCAAGCCCCCTAAACCCAAAAGCGTGGAGTGGAGGAAAGGAACAGAAAGTTACATAGTGGGAAGGTGCATGACAGGGGTTGCATTTTAATGTTGGGTGCTGTGAAAATTTCTTTCTGGAACGGCTTGAAGCCAGGAGCAGCCTTTTGATTATATTATACACAGGCTGATGACTGTCACAGCAAAAAGTGTCAAATGGGGAGCAGGCAAGAAAGGCAGGAGAAAAGGCAACAATTTCATGGCAGTGACTAAGCCAAGTTTGCCTGGAGGTGAATTTAGAACAACGTCATCGTGCTGTCATTGGCTTCCCAAGGAATGGAGGCTTCCAAAATGGGACTTTTTGAGGGTATTTGTATTGCTAAATTGGGTGAGCTTAACTTCAGAAGGGTTTTGTACATTAGGGTGGAAATACAAGTCTAGGCAGTGATGTTCAGACACCCAACCTGCAACACTGTGCCATGTTCCATCAGACATCTTCCTTCACTGCTGTTTCATTCACTGTTTCATTTATGAAGCCTATGAGCTCCTTTGAGCAGATATTGTCTCTTATTTCATGGTTGTGCAGAGCTTGGTGCAAAAGGATCTATTCCCTGATGTTATTTTTGGTTACTGGGTGGGCATAAACCCCCAGCTGGGGAGCTCTACTGGAGACAGGACTAAGGAGGCAGAGAAAGAGGGCAGAAGGGTCTGTTCATGGCAATGAAATTGTGTCTGGAAGTGATGACTTCAGAGCTGTGTTTAGGATTCTGTGTTGTAGGTATGTTGTAGCTTGTGTCCTGCCCTGTCCCCAGATCACACTTGTCTTGGGGATCCCCACCCTTCAGAGAGCAGCTGACTCTTGCTGCACCTTGTCCTAGACTAGGAGATGAAATCAGAATCATATTCTAGTTAGTATTATACTATTATATCATCTTTTTTGGTGAAAGTATGAATTTTACTTGTTGAGAATTATGGCATCTACTGGATGCTGCTATTAAAGCAAGGCTGAAGTTAGACAAACTGAAGAGCTGTGCTGCTGTCTGTGCAGAGCTGTGTGCTGATTTCCAAAGAAATTTCTGCTATAAAACTATTGAGCCAACCTGGCTCCAATGTTTCCTCTGCTTCAGCTTAATCTGTTCTCATGTTGGAGCACATCTTCAGTAAAAAGGAGTGGAAGGTGGAAAGAATCTGGAAAATGTATTGCCTACATGAGCAGTGCATGCAGCCAGCAGAAGCTATTCCTAGTAAGGAAAGCTGGGAATAGTTAGGAACACTCACTGGAGAGTATAAAACCCTTCGGGCTTTTCTAAAGATGTAGTGATAGAGATATGTGGCAGTTTCCAAAAGGAAAATACAGCTAATGGAAAGGGAATAGCAAAATATCAAAATTTGGAGGTGAAGTTCAGACATTCTCAGATTAGCAGCTAAGCTGCTGACTGTCTGTGGAAGCCTTGGCTGTGCTGGCCTTACCTAACCCATCGTGCACCAAAAACAGGGAGTGTTTGCCCTGGACACCAGAGCTGGATCACACTGGTACAGACCTGGTATGATACCCATTCCTCGGACTAAAAAGAGAGCAGGATAGTTGTAAGGACTTGCTCAGCAGAAGGACATCACCAGCAGAATCTGACTCTAAATAAGTTGTCGCAGTTTCTGGTGGTTCTAACATGCTTTAAACTCACTAAATTACCTTATTTTGCTGTTCCTAGGTAGGTAGGCATTTTTTTTTCAGACCAGTGTTTTTTTCCAGACCAAGCACCCTTGTCCCACTAGCTGATCCTGAAAGCCTCTTCTCTGAGATTCTTTTTTCTCTTCCAACCAAACCATGCAGAAGATTTGGGTTTGTGCATACCTTTTTTTGAAGCAAGTTTGTTTGGCTGCATATTGCCACATTCTCCAGGGCATTCAGTCCATTGCACGCAGCTGAGTTGCATCCTATCAGGTGGGTTTCAGAGAGCAAGGTGATGGATTGGAGGGCAGCACCATTCATTGCTCAATGATCTGGGTCTTTTCCAACCTAAATGTTTCTATGATTCTATGAACAACATTTAAAGGAGAACATAACTTTGCTGTGGACGATTTGCTTTAAAAGTAAGAGTGGATGAAGGGTACATGAACATGTAGGTGGGAAGGACTTAAAATGGTAATAATTAAAGGCTGCAGATAAACTTTTATCACTGTAATGGTCTTGCAGCTAATAGTACTGCTTCCACCCATGGCTGGAATTGGTGGGATGCTTAAGCTACACTGAAGTGGGGTAAAACTTCTTGAAGTGGATTGTCCTTCACTGTAGATGTATCTTATCTTGCAGCACTGTCCACTGCAGAAAGTGCAATATAAGGACAACCAGAAGGACTGGCTTCACTCCTTGGTGCCACTGGTGGACCTGAGCTAACTGCAGACCCAGGCTGCTGCTGGGTACCAACGCCCTCTTTCTGCTCCTCAATGTTCATCCAAGACCCACCTGCCTCCATCTCCCAGCTTTCATCCTTAGACAGAGTAGCTCCATCTCACTCTGGTGACCAAAGTCACCTCTGTCCTCTCTATCATCTTCTAAGAAATCCTGGACCATCCAGAAGCCTGCAGCCTGCAAGGGTAGGGACAGGGCTGCCTTACCTCTGGCCCCCAAATGCAAGCACCCCAGGGTGCCCACCACATCACAGGAGTGAGGCCTTTTCAGGGGTGATTAGGAACACAAAGGGCTGTGCCTGACAATTAGAGAGAGGCTGTGGGACTGTGACAAGCATGACTGGAATTTGGAGCAGACGAGCACTAAAATCATCCATGGCCACAGCCTCAGCTTCATGTTTCAGCAGCAGGTTTTAAAGTTGGGGGGACATGTTTTATTGTTTGTTTTGTGCTTTTTTTTAATGTCGATTTATTTCTTTCTTTCACAGCTTTCTCAGGCAGTTGAAAGGAGACTGTGGTACTGAATCAGCCTTCAGTGGAGGCAGGAGGTTTTGCAGCATTTAGATGTGGAGTAAAGAACCAGGACCCAGAAACTGTAATGAGAGCACGTCCTTTCAGAGCCAACCATCAGGGATTGCAAATCAATCATGTCCTGCCCTCCGCTGGGACCAGCGAGTGATTGATTCAGCTCCTGTCAGCTGCCCTTATGGACCGGGATGTGCATGAACATGAAAGGAGCAGAACAAAGGCCCCATTACCGCAGTGGGAAGAGAGAAGGCTCCCCTGCTGCTTGATGCATCTCTCCCTCTCTAAGCTATTGCAGCTTCCCCGTCTTTGTCCTCCTTCCTCCTCTAGCGCTTTGATCCTTCCTCTGCTTTCCAGCCAGCCTGGCCCCAGACCCTTTTTCCAGTTCCTCTCAACTGTGAAGTTTTCTTGTCAGGAGAGTCGTGATAACCTCACGTAGCGACTACTATTTCTGGCCAATCCTTGTGGTTACTCCTTCTTTCCCATCTATTTTCCTCTCCCCAGCCCCATTCATCCACGTCTTGTAGAAGGGATAAAAAACCAGGCTCAGACAAGTGTCTGGGATTCATTACTGGTGATGCACTGGTCTCCCAGTTCTTGCTTGTGGTTCCCAATGCCTCTCTCCTTTCTGGGAAGCTCCCATTTTTCTTTATTTATTTGTCTTGGGCAGGACCATGGAGCTGAGTCACAGTAGTGGAATGGAGCATGGTTATTTTGGTTTGAAGAAAGTTTCTGTCCCTTCCCACTGCACAGAGAAGTGTGAAGGGATGAAAATTTGCCTGTGATTTTTCTTCCCTGAACTTCTTGTTTTCACCCACATTACTCATAGTCCCTGGCTCCTCCCCCTCAGGGCTTTTCTGGGCTCCTGTTGCTGAGGCCCCTCAGCAAATTGATGGCTGAAGCAGCAGTGCCAAGACAGGGAGCAAAGGGTGTAAGGGGCATGGTGAAGTTACCTTGCTCCTCTGCTGAGTGCCTAGCATGGTTTTGGCACCTCAAAGATGGGGTGAAGCTTCATGCTGTAGTGTGTTAGGTACTATATGAGACCAAGGACTTGTGGGGGTCTTGTTCCAGCTCTGACTGTTCCCAGATGTGGGTATTAGTGAATATTGAGTGCATCCACCTGAAGTGCACAGGCTGTGGTAACTTGAGTGATGTTTTCTGAGGGACTCCTAGACTTCCCAAAGGAGAAGACAGATGCTCAGAGCTCCAACAACTCTCTGGTTGTCTTTTGGCTTGTGAAGGCAGGTCCTAGTGCTTGTTTTTCTGTTATCAGCTGTTCTTTGACCCAGGAACAAGCACCAAAGCCACAAGCATAGCTTCATAAGGCCAGGAGAAGATCAGACACTCCAGGATACCTGAAGTTCAATAGCCCTCTACTGCCTCCAAAACACATGGGATGCCTCAAGGTAAGGAAGAGCATCAATACCTGACCCTTCCTATGCTGATTCATGGAGAAGTCCTGCCTTTAGTATGTCTTTTCTTACTTATCTCTATTTAATCACCCCTCCATTACTCATTGAATCTGAAAGAAGTTTCTACTTGTGTTGAGTGAAGAATTTTTATTTCTCTGATCCATATGCCCAAGCAAGCTCAGCAAAATCCACTGGTACAGAGTGGCATGGTTAGTATTCTGCAGCTCCATAGGTAGGTTTTGAGGTGGGTTTTTTTTCCCTTCATCTTTGTATGGACACACACACAAGGAGAGGGCAAAGGCTAAAACCTCAGAGGGGCTGCTTACAGTTTCATCAATATTTCATGATTAAGAAGGTGACAGAATTCTGCTTTATTTAATAAGAATATTCCCTAGGTAGGTCCTGTTTTCCCAGCCTGCTCCTGTAATTACAAACTGTTTGTGCATTAGCTGAGCAGCTTCACTGAATTTTCTCCCCCTCAACTGTTTTAAATTAAAGGGCTGACTTTTGCCTTGGTCAGGCCCAACTTCTCCTGGAAACCAGTGACATTTTTCATGGCTGATTTTAAATGAATCAGGAAGGAAAGAAAAGAAAGTGAGAGAGAAAATGGGTGTGATTGGAGGAGCTGAATTTCATCCTCTCTGAGCACAGCTTGTGAGCATCAGGCCATAGTAGTCAAAATGTCAGAAGAGACTCTCTAAATTAAGAATCTTAACTGGGGAGCAGAAGCACCCACCAGCTGGATAGAGAGTGGCCCATGTAGAGGTGGAGATGGAATCATGTTCACCACCACTGCAGCTCTTTGCAGCAGAAGCTGTCACTGACTGTGGATTTTCACAACAGCAAGTGGGCCACTCCCTGGTTGGCTTCTCAGGGCTGCCACAAACTACCATGTTAAGCCCAGATCTATTTATTAGTATGCTCTGTGTTTTGCAGGTCCCTGGTATTTTACAGACAAAGGACATATGGGGAGCATGGCTATAATTTGAGCTCCCTAAATGGAGGTCAGAAAGTGTTACAGAAACACACCCCAGGTCCTTTGACCCCCCTGCATTCCTGCAGCTCAGGCTGGAGATAGGCACAGCTCAAATGTGAAATGGGGACAGGTCATGTCCATGGGGCTGTGGCCACACCATGGCAGTATGCAGTGGTGCAAATAAGGGGAAAAGGAAGGATTAAGACTCCTTAGGACTCCCTTTCTCATCTAAGTAAATTTGTGGCAGGTTTAAAAGTGTTTCTGTTGCTGGGTCTATGATTGCTCATTTCCACCTCCTGATGCTTTAGAGCACAGGATGTGTCACGGACAAGTACAGGGGCTCACGCTGGGGGCTTTGATCCACGAGGAGCTCCTCTTGCCTGGTGTAACACACTTTCCCCTCAACTTATGGAAGAAAAGCTTATTTTCTGCTTGGACCAAGTGATGGACTTCTGGGTCTTACCTAGCAGTTCTGCATCCCTTGGGATTACCCTCTTTGGCAGGATATGTTCCATTAGCATCTCCAAGGGATGCTGTTGTTTTTTCTGGAAGTGTCACCACAGGAAGGCTCAGTCCTTCCAGGACTTCCCAGCCCTTCCAGGGCTTCCCACCATGCCATCTGCTTTAATTCATGCAGAGCAGTCATGGGTTAAGTGAAGCAGTGTTTGCAGTGTGGACCTGGCAGGCAAATGACAAGGTGAGCCAGAGAGGGCTGAGGGAGGACATGGGCAGAAGGCAGGGAGGTGGCTGGTGTTGTCCTGCCTTCTCACATTCATCTGACTTCTTTGTTCCAGCCTTAGGAGGGCAAATTCCACAGGAGATCAGCAATTCAGCCTTCGGCAGGATCAAAGCAGCCTCATTTCCAGGCTTCATGTCTGATGTTTGGATTCTCTGGCATGGGGACAAAGGATTTTCCATCAGCTGGGGCAGTGAAAGCTGTATTTGTTCATATATGTGTATGTCTCTGTTTTGCTTCTCTCATGTCTAATACTGGCTGGAGGTCTCAACCTTTCCTTCTGCTTGAGGATCTCTCATCTACCTGGCTGCCTGTTTTAATGAAACTTGGAGGAACTGTTCAGCTTTGGGAATGCTTCATCTCCTTCGCACTGAGTGGAAAGTAATCACTACATTCAAAAGTTATTTGGGATGAAACCACATAGGCCATGATTGCATAAACAAGCTAGAAGTTACCCTTCAAACCACTTTACAGTGTCACAACTCCCAGTTTACTTCCCAACAGGAGCCAGAGTACATTTTACAAAATCGGGATTTTTCTCCCCCCATTTAATGGACTATCTGAACACATGTAGCTGGAAATACTCAGTAAGTATCAGGAAGATGTGCTCTGAGTAAAGGAAATGCATCTGATGTGAACATCACTGCTCACTGTTTTTTCCTTCTGAACATGGTTCATCACGATGATCCCTCCTTCTCCTGGGTAATTTTCCCTCAGCCAGCACCACATGGAGTCAGTGTGGTGCAGCAATAGGATCTGAACAAACGGGAAAAAACCTAATGTGTGCCTATATATCCTAAAGAACATTTAAGACATCCTGAAAAAGGTCTTCTGGGGCATGGGGACATCCTACAGTAACCTTGAACATATGGACATCTTGTGGAGCAACAGGACAGGTGGCTCAAACCAATGGGCAATATTATGGTCCACAGCTGCCTACATTAACTGGGACTTGGGTGATGTGGGCTGAGTTTTCCACTCTCTCTGAAGGTCTCCTTTGGTAAAATGATGTATTGCTACTGACCTTCTGTAAGGTGCTTTGGGGTCTTCAATTGGGAAACATCCCATGAAAATGATGTATTATTAGGAAGAAGAATAAAAAGCATTAAGTTCAGAAGATGTCTAGCAGAGCTGTTGGCAGTTCAACTGTCATTTGTGGGCAGTGATACTCTGAAAACCTAATGCCATTAAATGGATATTGTGATGGCTCTGAAAGCTGCAGCTGAGCAAAGACAAGAAGAGAGTGACTCTGAGAGGCTGCAAAGGCTTCTCTTGTCTGGGGCAAGTCACAAGTTAAATGTGAGGTGGGATTAGACAAATTTACTGCTCTGGGTACAGAAAACAAGTACCAGGTCATAGAGGGTAGAACATGCCAGGTGGGGGAAATGTCTTTTCTTCTGAGACCAAAATTGACTAATGAGGTTGTCCTCAGAAAAGTCATCTGGGTGAGGTCTTTCACAGGCTCAAGTTCAGCTCTTGTCTTGCCCCAGGACACGGGTTCACTTTTAATGGAAGCCTTGAAACTAAAATCATAGTAATAATAACAATAACAACAATAATAACTGTTTGCCTGCTGTTTATACTCTAGCCAGGAGCTTATGGCTCTAGGTGTTTGCCCTTATTTCACAGCTCATTTCCCTATATTTCTGTATGTGTATGTATTTACACCATTCTTTATGAGCATGTTGGAAGTGAGGAGGCAGCTGGGGTCGCTATGAGCCACAGGCTGTGGGGTGCTGTGGCAGAGGAAGCTCTGCCTCACAGTCCCTTCTTACAAAGGGGAACTCCTCCTCTGCAGCTGAAGACCTCTGCAGTCATAGGAGTACCACCAGCAGCACAGGACGCAGAGGAGCAGTGACTGGTGCACACCACCCCCGTAATCAAGATACCCAGCGAGCTCAAAGCTTGCCCCATTGCCTACTACCCTTTTCAAGTTGACGCTCCATATTCTCACCTGCAACAGAGCCTCAGCACAGATTTTCAAGCTGTCCATGGCTATTTATAGAGACATCTGCTAAAGGAGGCCGTCTATGGAGTGACTCCAACATATTGGCCCCCTCTCTAGCTACTGCTGTAGGGAAGAGAAAGGATGCTTATGGGTATGTTCAATCCTTGAATAAGAATGAGGAAGAGTAAAAAAAATTTTGGGGATGTTTATGTACCTGAGTTAGGAGCTTGAGTTCCCTCAGGGGCAGAGGAGGATGGATGTCGTTCTGCAACAGTTGTATAAGGGACCTCCAGTTTAATTAGACTGAATAGCCCCTTAGCAGATGCATAAGTGGCTCAAGAGTAGGAGGAACAGCTGGACTTCATGCACCCAGGTGAGATGCAGGATGGTGCTCCAGAGGCATGGGGAAGCCAGAGGATCTCCAGAAGTTATGCATTTTGCTGTAGGGGTTTTCCAAATTGTCCTGTAGCTACTAGTTCCATTGCTGATCTGCAAGGTCAGACTGGCACATGCTCCCAGGCAGTACAGGAAGATGAATTTGCAGAATTGGAGCCTTGGATGTTAGGGGAAAAGAGGGAGTCTGTTTGCTTCCAGGCACTGGGTTTGTGGGGTTTTAGTCCTGAAAACTCATCACTTGTTTTGGCCAACTGAGATTCTGCTGCATGGTGGAGCAAGTCACCAGTTCAAGAGGGCTGCCCCTGACTTGGTAACAGGGCTAGGTGCCCCAAACAGCCTCTCTTGCACCATATGGCACCATGGCAAGGTCTGAAATAATTGACTGGATCCATGGGTAGTCAGGTCTCTGATCTCGTGGAATAACTCACCATCCACTCTTCAGTTCTATAGGAACTAAAGCATCTGTAGAACCTTAAAGAGTTGTCTGTCCTTCCAGGGAGCTGCTCAGCCTCTCTGTGTTCCAGCTGACTCTGGGTCTCTCTGAAGAGGAGCCTTGGTGCTGTGCTACAAAGGCTGAAGGATGAGCAGCAGCACTTGTGTATATGCCAGTGGACACAGCCCATCAGCACCAATTACTTGTCTCATCCTTCTCAGACTATTTTTTTTCCTGATTTGAATATACAGACAGGATTTTTTTTTTTTCTGGAATTTGAAATCCAGCTCTGACTGGACTAGAAGTGGAGCAACCAGGGTATGTGGGTCTGTGAAACTGCCTGTGGCCTAGACAGTGAAAGCAATGGCAGAATGGGGGCAGCTGGGACAAGTCCCCAAAAGATGGGTAAATATTTCCAGCTCTTCCATCAATGCCTGTCTCACACTAGTCGGAAAACAGCAAAATTATACTGGGGAAGTATCAGGCATCCATGGAGTTCCCTGTAGCCTTTTAGAAGGACAGTCTAACCAGAAAGGGAGAAGTCCAAGTTATTTTCCTGTATAAAGATGATACAGAATAGTTGGGTCTCACATAGTTTGTACCCAGCTCCGAAGCTCTGTTTACGCTGATGACTCAGGTTCCTGCAGTGATAGTCACTGGGAAAATGAAAAAACCCTCTTAAAATATCATTTCTGAGGAGAGGTGTGCTTACCTGAAAATCAGCTGTTGGTTAATAAAACTTGATCTACTGAATCATGTCTTTGTGCAGGCTGGGTTGATCTGCTCTGACCTAGGGAGGTTTTTTGGATCTGAATGCAGAAAGCTCTGGCATCCCTGTGCTGCTACAGAATCCTTAAAAACAAGTTTCATCAAGAGCAGTTGTTACTGTGAAAAACTCTGCTTCACTTGCAGTATGTTTCATGCAGTTGAGGTCTAGGAGAAAGTTATACAGCAGACAGTAAATCCCACCTACGTTTCTGGTATTTTTTTTTTTCCTTTTTACAGACAGATGTCAGTGCCTTTGAGTGTATGTTACTTTTCAAAGTGGCTTTGTAAGCTGATAACACATTCTTCCGAGGCTACACAATACTTAGCACTGCTCTAACAATTTTTATCTTCAAAGTGCTCTCCCCTGTGCAAAAGGCAAGTCAGTCTCTTCCCTGAAGAATTTCAAACCTAAAAAGACAAAAAGAGGTTAGTGGAGAATGGAGCTACATGAAGCAAGTTCTCAGGCAGTAGTTCACTTGCCATAAACAAGTCACTTTTGGTTAAACTGAAACTTGGCAAAATCATGCCATATTTTCAAGGATTTTCATCCCCAAAGAATGAAAGAAAAACATTGCAGTCCTGCACCTTACTGTTTGCAAAACCTAAACTTTACATCGCAAATCAGTATTTTACTTGGAAATGTATCTAATTATTTTCTTTTTAAAAAAGTATAAAAATAATAAAAAAAACACACAGAGAATGAAACAGATATTTCATTTTGGATAAAATGAAATAATCTTTATGTTTCCTGGTTCAGCCACTGAATCAAGAAAAATGAAATCAATGCTGGGAAGAGCCTTTAGAAGAGAAAAACATTAAAACCCCTCCAGTAAAATGGAGAAACTAAATGGTAGTGGATATCGCTGCACTGATTTTTACGGTCAACCTTCTGGCTACCCTTGCCCTTCCCAGACCCATGTCATGCATCAAAGCCAGCTATGCTATACTCATGATTTCTTAAGCGCGGTGCTGGGATGCAGCTGCATTCCTTCATTTCACAGAAACCAGGACCCTTGCAGGAATGGGTCTGCAGAGCATTTGCATTTCTGAGCTTCTTGTGCTTAAGGGTCAGCAGACAGCAGAAGGTATATAGAAGCTCCTGGAGGTAGTAAAAAATAATGTGGGTTGGGTGCTGCAGGTCACTGTTGTGGTATGATACTACCTGGTGTGGGTAAGTAACGAACACCACAGAGGCTGCGTGGGACAGTACTAAGATGTGGAACATCAGCCTTCATCATAGGAGAATCAGGTTTGGGCTGGGCAGCCACTGAGTGGAGAGTTGTAGGTTTCTAGATATTAGCTTGTAATTAATTTTAATTATCAGTGAAGACACAACAAATAGCTGGGTTGGTTGGAGGGAGAGTTTGGACCCTGGATAAGATCCCAGTCTACTGAGTTATGGTTGATAACTACATAAGCTGTTTTCTGTAAAGAGTTTGGCAATGACAAAGGGAACATCTCCTTTGTGAGGAGGATGAAGTGTATTCCTTGCTGGAAGAGCGTGGAGAAGGTGAAGAGTACCCTTAGATGCATTGATTTGGGAACATGCCACCTCCTTGTATGCTTTTAGATGTCACCAGTGTCCAGGTTGTGGATCTCAAGTTCTTTTGGCTCCCCATTTATAGCTGAGGTGCTTGAAGGAGCCATAAATTCCTCTGCTTCATAAATTCCTTGAAGGAGGAGAGTTTTGGGGATCTTCCCATTCCACAAAGGACTCATAGTATGCAATACATCCTCCACTAGTGTTTCCATGCCCTGTTGCAGACAGAGGTTGTACAAAGGTGCTCGAGAGCGTGGTGAGGATAAGTAGTGGGACTTTCCCTTGCCTTGCAGCATCCTCGCTCTGCACAGCACGATAACAGCTCACACTGCAAATTTACAAAAGAAGCAATAAAAGATCACCATGAGTACTCTGCGAAGCCCCAGCATAAGGCCTCAGCCTTAAAATAATTAGTATTGATTTGCTCCAATAACTCGGGCTGAGCGTGATAGTTCCACAAGCTACATCTGCCTAGAGGCTTTGTGCTCAAAATAGCTTCCTTTTCCACTCTCCTTCAGCTCCTGTTTCCTTCCCTCCTCCAAATCACCGCAGAGTAGCATTCTGCAGGGAGCTATAGGGAAAATCCCATTATAGACTTGTGTGGGAGCTCATAAGACATTCAGAAAAGTGAGCCAGGTTAAGCTAGGCTTGAGCATTAGAAGACAAATTACTGAAAACCAGGCCACACTTCTGTGGTGTCTCGCAGCAAACAACCAAAAGCAGTGCTGACAAAACCAGCTCCTTTAAAACTTTGTCTGAGCAGAGTAAACACCCTGTTTTCTGCAGGCACTACAAAGCTGGCTGGAAGTTTTGGTGAATAACTTTTAAAAAATTCCCATAACTTACCATTACTACACTAACAAGAGAATGATAATCCCTGGTCTTATCTTTTGTGGATACAATCTCTGCGGAGTGAGGATCTCTGTTTGAGTTTTCCCATTAACGACTAGCACAGTGGGTGCAACAGAAAGTTTAATTATGGTTGGGTTGAGGGAGATGAGAGAGCCACAAAGGGGAGAAAAGGTTCTGTAACTGGTCACTGTTTCTCCTCCTCCTCCTGGTTTCTCAGAAAACTTCAGTCAAATTTCTCATGCTTCTCCCCGGGCTGAAGGGGAAGGCTTTAAAAGAAAAAATTGGAGGAGGTTGGAGGAAAATTAGTTCAATGTGTTCTGTCAGTTGGTCTCCTTATGCAGCCATTACTCTCTACATTGGTTACCTTAAAGTTTTTCTGACGTGTGCAATTACTGGCCTCCAGAGAGACTGAAATAACACATTGCACGATGTGATGCTGGGGCCGTCCCTGGGCTCCAACTCCTTCTTCCCATCACTGGGTACTCCTCAACCCCCATGTACATTAATATGCTCCAGAATGTCCCACAGCAAAGATCTGGGAATTTTTCCCCCTCCTATTTTTCTATTTGCAAAGTCAAAAGAAATGAAATAAAATAAATAGAGGCTCAAAGCTCCTAATAGAATGATAAAAATCGTTGGACTGCTGTGTAGTAAAATAGTCATGTCCTGAAAAACATGCTTATACCATTCCCATGCTTTTTGAGAAAGTCTCACTCTCCAAAAGAAAGAAAGTCTCTTCCCAGGATCTTCCAGAGATACATGGCCCCCAAAAGGAGATAAAATCCTCCCAAGCAGCTAAGGAGAAGCAAAATTTAGGATTATGATTTGAAAAAATGAATGCTTTGATAGCCAGACTTACCATGCACATGAAAACTTAGATATGAGGTTGGAGAGGATGGAACTGCACCAGCAACCAGATCTCAAGGAATAAAATAAAGTGGGAGCCAAGTATGACATTAACTGCTCAGGGCAGACCCGTTTCCTCCTTGCTTGAAAAGCACTTTATTCCCGAGGGACATAAGGGACACAATGACATTGGGAAAAGGAATAATTAGCATATTTCCATTAGCGCTCTTGCCTGGAGGATGATCTGCTGGATGTCAGCATCATGTGGGACCATGTGTGGTTGTGTCTCCCATGCCGTGCACGTGTAGATCTATTGCACATACACCAAACTCCTGGGTCTGAGCCTTCCAGGCTTGCAGGTCTGTTTTCAGACTCCATTTTACCTCCATTTTTAGCCGAGTGGTTGGGGCATGAGGAGGTGGTGGAGCAGATACATTTCACCTGCTCAGCCTATACCTTGTTCAGAGGGTCTCAGCCTTGCCTTTGATCAGCCCTGCAAGTTTCGCAGCTGAACGGATGCCAAAATAGGAGCTCCTTTCTTGAAAATCTGCCTCCAGTGACCTGCTGAAGTGAAAATGAGGAGACTTTGACATTTTTGGGTGGGATTCAGCTCACAGATAAAGACACACAAATTTAGATGTCCGGCTGTCCAAATTCCCATTATAGTCAATGGAGGTCAAGGATGTCATACAGTTGTGCAAACTACCTTCTGGTATCCAGGACATTGCTCTGGGGTTGGCAAACACTATCCAAAAGCAATAGGAAGCCTACACTCCTCTGGAGTAGCAGCTGGGAACCAACCAGGACACCCTAGAGCCTCTAATGGTACCAGATGCCTCTTTTATTAAAAATAATTTATCTCCGATCAATATTACATAGAACCAATAAAAATGGACTTCTACAGGTGGTCAACATTAACTAGATCTTTATTGGCTATAAAAGAAATTAAGCATTTAGCTCATAACACATCTAAACTTAGGAGTCAATCTGATACTCGATCCCATAACCAAGAGCTGATTCCTTCCTTTTGCTGTTTATACATTTGTAACCCAAGTGGAACAGCTCTGGAATCCAGACTGGTGGCCCCTGTCCCAAACCCCAACATATTGCAGCAGAGTGGCTGGGAAACCTGTTAGGTTTGGTTCCTCTGGGGGCTCTTAGCTGGTTCATGGGGAGACAGCTACAAGGACATGGCCCAGGTGGCTCCAAAGGGACCAGTAGCACCTTGGAGCAGCCCAATAGCCAAGATCCAGAATGGCTCTGGCTCACAAAGCTCTGTAGCAGCCTATGGCCAACTCTCTATGTATATCCTGACTTTTCTCTTCTGCTATGGTCTGTTTCCATCATGTTCATATTATCCAGGTTTCAGGTGTTGGCCATGGTGCTTTCTTTCCCTTGGAAGTAAGTTTTTTGCTTAATTTTAAGGCTTATATAAATTAAACAGCTAAGAAAGAGTATATGAATATGACCTCATTTTTCCCTCCTACCTCCCCCCACACACTTCCCCAGTTGACATGTTTGTGCAAATGTTGGAGATGAATAACGTAAATAGACTTCTTTAACAGTGATAGCTTATTAAAATAGCATGGGTGTGTGAATTTCTATCGCTAACCGGGAACCCTGCTGCTTACCAGTTGCAATGCCATACATACATTATTCAGCAGCTGAAAAAGCCCATTGTTCCTGTGTTCTGGAATTAATCAGCTGAGTATGAAAATTACCTGTCACCAAAATATCATGTTTACTCAGTCCATCAAACCAGCCTGCTCTGACGGCACTTGGGTTTCCTCCGTAGAGTGTTAAGTGTTAAAATACATGTTTATAAATATGATAGAGACCTAAGGAGAATGCATGGAAGCAACCTTTTTTATCTCTCTCGTTTGCTGGAGCTTAAAGCCTGTTGTGGAGGGAAGAAGGATGAAATGCAAGGAGCAAGGAGCACCTGTGAGTTATAATTCAATCAATCTGGAATGCATAGTGTTATTGTGACAGAGCTAAATCCGACTTTCAGGCTTAAGCATTTTCCAGCTGCAGCAGAAGCATGTGAGGTCCTTGACTTCATTATTTTGCTTCCATGCCGTTTCAGAGCTCTGGTACTTTTCTTCACTGAAAGCTGTGGCCTTTCTTCCATTCCTCTTCTCCTGGCCCTTGACCTCTTCACTACATTTGCTCCTCTTGTTGCCAAAGTGAAAGTATTTGAACATCTGGCCTTGCCTATTTTCACCACACTGCTGCATCAGATTAAGGAGGCCCAAGGTTGAACTATGCTGTGGCACATCTCAAAAGACTATTGTGAACAGGATGACTGAACTGAGACCTCGGTGAACGATGGCAAAAATAAACAAACAAGCAAATCTGTAAAGAAGAGTGGCTTACCTGTTTGGTTTTTTTTCTTCTGAGTGTCCAGGATATTTGAATTAGGGAGGAATTCTACTTACACATGATATCCCCCATTTTCTTCATTTAAACACAATGTTTTCCCCAACACATACATATTAAAAGATCCATAAAATGGGATCCCAGATCTTCAGGTACGTGTGCAGTTGCACAGTCTCATCAAGAAACAAGTGGTTTTCTGAGCAAAGATGAAGGAGGCGGATGGAGTTGTCCGTGTGGTGTCCCCAGATCCTTGCAGAGTCCCTGCAGGGCAGAGGCAGATGTGCAGCAGTGAGGTGCTGCCTGACTGTCTGCAGAGGCAGTAATTTCAGTCTCTCTCCTTTAATTTGCCCAGATGCTACTTTTAATTAAGCTCCTAAAGTTTCATGGTCTTTGAGACCTCTTTCATTCTGCCAATTTTTGTTGAAGCTGGCAGGCAGCGTGATCACAGGCTTGCTTCCTCTTAAATTCAGGTGGAGGTTTGTGACTAGATAGGACTGGTTCCAAGCAGGGTTAATGCTTTCACTTGGGGTGTGAAATATCAGCGATGTTGCCTGTTTCCCATATGACCTTGAATCTGAGAGTGACTTGCCATATGCTCACTTAAGCTGGTTGCGATTTTTTTTCCCCCTTGTTGACTTCAGTGCGTGTCTGATCAGGATCCTAATCTCTATGTGCCTGTAATCCCAATCAGTAAATGAGCACACACTTTGCTTTATTTGAAACACAAGCTCCTCA
Source organism: Brachypteracias leptosomus (assembly GCA_013401335.1). Taxonomy (NCBI): domain Eukaryota; kingdom Metazoa; phylum Chordata; class Aves; order Coraciiformes; family Brachypteraciidae; genus Brachypteracias; species Brachypteracias leptosomus. The sequence goes on along the minus strand of VYZX01007292.1, from coordinate 535,519 downwards.
TGATCACCATTTGTACAGATTCCAGGACAACCTTGTGGGAGCTGGAGCCTTGCCACTCCTCTCCTAGGGATGTTCTACCGTGGCCATACTCCTATCAGAGACTTCCATAGTGTGTTGCTGTCCATGTCTTACAATCGTATATCAAAGCATGGTGAGGAGTGTAATGCAAGGAATAGGTTGGCCTTGTTAAGTGAGGATATGTCCCCTTGAAGAAAGGCAACTGTCTCCATGGATGTTTGCTCTTTACCAGATCAAATATTTGCTTTGAAAGAATGTTTTAAGGATGTCCTGCCATTCTTTAAATTTCCCAAGGAGAAAACCGGATAATTTTAATGGAAAGAACCCAAAGAAAGATAATGGCTTTAAAAAGTATTGGAAAAAAAAAAAGATAATGATGCTGCTATCAAATATTCCAATTAGCACTTTCAGAAGAAAAGCTGTTCTCCTCAGAAGTGCTTCTTTCATCCTTTGACCCATTTTGTCAGTCTGCATGTTGGTACCTTTGCTCTTACCATATAGAGCATGTTCCTGGCCTGGCCATTTGAATTCCCTAAGCTAGAAATGGCTTCATTCATTGCAAGTATGTCAGCCCTGCTCCAGGCTTTGTAATAATAACTCTTTCACTTCAGCTGGTAAGATCTAGATATCAATCTTGCTGAGGTCACCAAAGGAAAAAAATGAGCTTGGTCACTTCTCCGTTGACAATTCAACACAAACCATACGTCTGTGCCTTGGGGCCTCACATTTACTCCTTGTTTTATCCAAAATGCACAAAAAAGCACAACTGAGATTTCACTCAGTTAAAAAAAAAAAAAGCCTTCCATCACACCGTCCATTTTTGGTACCTACAATGTCACAGGGACAAGTGGCTAAAGGCTTCTCATTTTATTACTGCCAACCATCTCTAATCAAAAGAAGCTGTGAGGCTGACCTGAGCTTTCCTTGAATGCAAAGCATAAAACCCTCTGTACCCAGAGACATTATACAAAGCTAGTAGCAGCCTTTTCTCTGGTGCTTACTACTACTGAGTAGAGAAAAGGGAGCAAATGAATTCAAGTCTGTTTATCCCCATCTGGTTAGATGATGTGTTATTGGCAGGCCTGGCTGAATTTGCTTTGTGTGGCACCTTATACAAGACACCTAAGGCATATGTCTTCCAGATAAAAGCCAAGTCCCCTGATTAAAGGGTCAAAGCAGAGTGCTGACAGTAGGAAGATGAAGCAAGCTGTTACTGAGCTCTGCAGAGGGATGGGAGTGGAGATTTCAGAGCAAGACAGTGAAAAGCTGAGAAAAGGCGCGTTTCATCCAGCCAGAGACAGCAGCACTGAATGGGCTGCACAAGACACTAAAAATGTACCTGCCACTCACCTCCAGAATGCAAACTGGAGAGAAATCCCCCCCAGGACCCAAACATGGACAGTGGGGAGCAGTGTGTGAAGGAGATCTGGAAGGGGCAGCTGCAAGGTGTTCCTGAGGCAGCTCCCATGTTGGTGGCCTTTGCCTCCCCCCTCCCACCACCTGCTCCCGCTGCTGCCTCCCTCTCCCTCCTCACCCACTGCTTTGGGCTGGCTTGGGCACCCTGAGCTCATGTGCATGCAGGATTTGGGCTGACCTAATAAAAGGCACTGACCCTTATTAAATGGCTTTATGTCACCAAGCTGGACCAGCACCAGCAGTGGAGAGTAAGAGCAGTTAAAGTCGCCATCATTTCCCCCCTCTCCTGTCTGTTGCCCACTCCTACGGGACTTTGTGGTTTCACTTCTCTGGGATCAGAAAGGCAGCTTTTGGTATCTCCCAGAAGTGGAGAGCTGAACCCTTCCTGCAGGAGCAGTTTCCATCTCCACAGGCCGCCAGGGTGGCCCGTATGTCCCAGAAAGCCATGGCTCTGGTCCCAGGGACTGGCTCTTGGTGCCCCATGGAAAAAACTGCTGTACAGGATCCCTTAAGCAAAGATTAATTAATGAGTGTTTGCACAGCACTTTAAAGGTGTGAAGAGCCATATAGATGCTGCTAAGTATCATTGTTAATTATGATTAGGTGTAATATTGTAATATATCAATATTGTGCAGTAAATAGTGTGAAGAGCATGAGAGAGGATCTCTCAGCTGACACAGACATTTTATCTTCTTAGCTGGAGATGTATCTACCCATTGGACCCAAACCTGGTCTGGGAATTTGAAGGGTTCAAGCAGTGGGGGACAGAAGCCAAAAAACTATTTTGGTGATGGACTGACTTGTGTGGACTTCTTGTAGGGCATGAGGAGAAGGCAGAACATAACGACATTTTAAAACAAAACAAAACACTGGAAAAACTGACTATTGAATGAAAATAATTTCTCCAACCCACTTTAAGGAAACCACCACCTCAACAGCCTTCACACCTCACCAGCAGCAGTGTTTTTGCCAAGATGTATTTTTTTCAAAAGCAGGTTTTATACTGCTGAGCACTGAAGAGGGTGACTACAGTCCAGGGATTGTCCCCAGGGTGGTCGAAACAGCCATTTCCAGCTTTTCCCTCCCTGTTACAGGAACTTTGGTGGCTGTGGGGAGCTTCCATCTGCACTTCTGGATGGCTTTACCAAAGGTTCAGGTGTCCATCTGGACAGGCAGTGATATGCTTATAACGCCTGTTTCTCAGCTCCCTGGGTATTAGTTTGTCTGCGAGCATTGAGGTTTTTTGTGTGTCCACACACTGATCACCCAGAGAGACCAAGGTGGTTGGAGTGACCCATCATCTGTACCTTCCCATTGCCTTTGGCTGCCTCTGTGCTCGGGCTGAGCAAAGGGGCTGTAAATCTGAGGGTTAAGCTCTTGAGCCAACAGAGTTTCAGTTTTAGGCGGAATCCTGTAAAAGTCCAACACCTGAGTATCCCTGAGGCTGGGGCCCCAATTTCTCAGTTGCTCGCTTTCCTCACCTGTAAGTCTGAGGAAAATAATTCCCTTTATGAAACTGGCTGAGATGTATGGCCAGAGGGCCTGAAGCCAAGGAGAGTTAACTTTTATTAAGTGGATTCTGAAGGCCAGAAGGACCATTGTGATCGATGTCCATATAACCTTCTTCTGCACATTCTTTGTACCGATCCTTTAGCCTCCTTTTTATTGCTGATGTGTTGTTATTCTGTGCCTTCACTCACCCCTGAGACCTCAGTCTGCCTCCTGTGGTGCCACCCTGGGGAATAGATCTGGTACCTGGTGCTTCTGATACAAGGGCTGCCGTGAGGATGAGTTTGTTAATATTTGTAAAGGGCTATAATTTGATGGCTGAGGGCAGATATATTAATCAGTGACAAGTGAATGCTATTCGAGCCCAAATTTGCCAGAGAGAAAAGGAGTGAGTAGAGCAAGGAATTGGTACATGATAAATCTGCTTAATATACAAAGAGAAAAACTTGTAGGGAGTGAGCTGCTCTGCTTCCTCTCTTCTTTGTCATTCATGCCTTATTAATAATGCTTGTGATGTTAATTTTCATCTCACACAAATGACAAATAAAAAGGCCTGATGTATATTGTTCTTGAAATACAAAGACTCATACACAGCCTTGGAGAGAAACTCTGATCACTCATTCCCCCTGGTAAAAATAAATATTCAATAATTAATATTGAATTTTTGGAAGGCTGATCTGTTCTCTTGATCTCTATAGCAGCCTGTTGACCCTGTCATATGTTATAGGCAGCATGATATTGAAAACTGAGCCTCATCTATATCTACATATATCAAGTGAATCTATTCAATCCCAGTTAGAAGGTGATATATTAACCTCCTCTGAACTGCTGCCGCTGCTTTGCTGAAGAAGCAGCACCCTGACTATGCCTTTCATGCAATCCTTTGGAAATTGTCCTGTATTTGCTCAAGGGAGTCCTTGATCTTCTCTGTTCCAGCTTGCAGAGAGAGCTCTGCTTCATGGCAGAGCCTGGGTGAGATGGCAGGAGAGAAGAGCCTGGGTTTCCCTGGTTGTCCCTACTCTTCTGGGTTCTGGGTGACTTCCAGGTTCACTGCAACCCTCTATCTCAAATTTTCCTCTATACCATATAGGGGACATCTATGCTTTCTCCACCTCCCTGCAGAGCACCCAACCACCCTCTTGAGGGAGGGAAATGTCCTGGAGAAGAAAGAGAAGAAGCAACTGTTGCAGTCCTGGGGGGAATTTGGACTCGACTCCTTCCTCAGTGCTGCTGGGCAGGGATCAGCCTTCCTGGGAGTGCAGACAGGAGACCAGGGAGTTTGGTATTTTTGGCTGGTAGCAACCTTTTCCTCCAGCCATGAGGACAGTGGTGAGCAAAAGCCTGCCCATAAATTTTCTCTGCTCAGTGCAGCTCATTGCTTCTGTAATTGCAGTTTTTTAGATTATCTGCTCTGACAACAGGACATCAGCACTTCTTAAGGCTGGGTCCCCAGAGCCTAGGCCAGAGGGTCAGCTGTGTTAACTCACCGAGAGCCAACCTACCTTGTCAGCTGTGAGAAGAGGCCTCAGAATTTGCCCCTTTCCAGAATATCACTGCCAAAAAAGCCAGAGAGGAGGAACATAGAGAAATCAAAGGAAGGAATAGCTTCCAAAGCATGTTATTTTGGAAATGAACATTAAAGAAAACCCCAAACCCAACCTAAAAACCACCCTCAGCACAACAAAATCCCTCTCTGGACTCCCTAGTGGTTTCCTCAGAATTTCTTCCTTCTTGCTTGACCTCTCATAACACCACTGAACTATAAATAAACTTGTGATAGTTATGACACAAGCCAGCCTGCCAAAGGAGACGTGGAAAGTGGATGGAGATGCTATGAATGATCTCTACCATTTGAAGCGTTACTTTACTGTATTTCTTCCCAGTGACCAAGACAAGAGAAGGAAGAGAGAAAAACAGTTGAAAAATGTCCTCTTATTTTGCACTTTCAAAATCGTTCTCTTTTTTAAAAAAACTGCTTTAAAATGTATAGGCATTTTTCTGCCCGTAAATAAATGGCTCTTTTGTGCAATAAACATGTAAATTGGGCTATCGAGCATTTCAGATACAAGGTATTTCCTTTCGGGTATCATAAATATCACAGTGTAGCCCCTGCCTCTGTTAACAAAGTTTCTGTCTCATAGTCAAGCCATAGGAAGAATCATTCTCACAAAAACACCTTATTCCCTGAAAATGGTTTGTTGTAGATTACCAATCAATCCTTTAAGAGTCTGTAGGCAGATCCTTTCTTGCTATAAATTGGTGTCACTCCACTGAAGTCAATGGAGATTATATAAATCGAGGGTCTGACTCCCTGTGTGTGTCTCCCACTCCCTTACGCATGGTGTGTTTTAATCAGCTGAAGTAGAGAGCTTGCTGTATAACCTATTTGAGGAAGGAGGAAAAAAATAACGTTAGAGAAGTGATCTTCTTTATCTAGGGCATGGATTTTCTGTTTGAAGCTTTGGCTTGTGGTGATGACTGGGAAACAGCTTGTTGGTGAACGTTTGCAGGTCTGTGTGTGACTGAGAAGAGTACTATTCTTTTAAATATTCTAAGCAAATTTTCAGAGGTTCCTTGTTTATCAAGTGTACTTCTGCTGGTGGCATCTCTGACCGCAGGAACATTACTTGTCTGAAGCTGCACTCTTGAGTTCTGTCTGCTGACCCATTACTACATCAAAAACTAAGAGATTGAATTTAGTTCCAATAAAATTGCATTAAGTTTGCAATAGACGTCTTTCATTTCCAATTGGATATGGCAGCTCCCTTCTACAAAAAAGAACCAAGCACAGTGTTTCCAACAAAAACCTCTGGAGGTCTTATCTGTGACCTCTCCAGAACTTTTAGCAAAGTCCTATTGAATTAGGTACCTACTTTGTTACAAAACATACCTTTGAACTAGTATTGATAAATAATTCAGGGTTGACAACACTTAAAAATTCACTCTTGCAATGTAGCAGGACTCATAGGCCTGTCTGGAATACCACTGAGATAATCTTCTTTACACAGAGTGAAGAGACAATATACAGTTGGGTGTGTGATATCTATTTCTGTAAGTATCTATGGGGAAGGGGGATAGAATCATAGAATATATTGGGTTGGAAGGGACCTCCAAAGGTCAGCTAGTCCAACCCCCCTACAATAAGCAGGGATGTCTCTAACTAGGTCAGGTTGCTCAGAGCCCCATCAACTCTGACCTTGAATGTCTCCAGGGATGGGGCCTCCACCACCTCTCTGGGCAACCTGTTCCAGTGATCAACCACCCTCATATTAAAGAACTTTTTCCTAATGTCTAACCTAAAAACTCCCTTTCTAGCTTAAAGCCATTACCCCTTGTCCTGTCGATGCAAACCCTTGTGAATAGATAGTTTGAACACACTCTTGCTTTTGCATCTGAGTATCATCATTACAACTAGACATGATCAAAATATCTCCATGAGTATTTGATATTCCGTGTTCAACAATATTTTTTTTAAAACAGTTGTCAAGTGCTTAGTTTTTAAACTGTTTGTTCTGCACATCCATTACTTCCAGTGGATGATTGGCTGCTAATTGATTAAAAGAATGCTCTAAACAGGAAAATAATACGATACTGAATAGTGCATTACTGGATAATGAATATTATTATTTTATCCTGGCATAAATTTGGAAACATTCTGGCCATTGTGGTTTTTTTTTTGAATGCCCAAAAGTCATAGCTCTACGTTTACAAAGAACAAGCAAAGCAATTTCACAAAATACCGGGAATTAAACTCAAGCTGGTTTGTTTATACTTATTTACCAAATCTGTTTCCATTCTTTGACTAGCTCTCATTGTAACGAGAGTTTATCAACATTTTTCAAATGCCAACATTTCAGTGAAACAGATTTGTTTGGGAGAAGGAAATGTTCATTTCATTCCAAAAAAAGACGACTATTTATGAGTCAAATTGTTCAATTTCATTAAAAAAAAGCCCATTTTCAATTGCCCTTCCACACATCTTGCAAGTTTCTCAGCTGAATTAGATGGTTTGCAACATAGTTCCATAAGGCACCTAAAGTTGCTGAATAACAATTTCAAATTTCACTTGTTTCTATTCAGTGAGGGTGATGTTTCTGAGGATCCCTATGTAGGACAAGTGTTTCATTTCTCTTCACATCTCTGGTGCGTCAAAGTTTAATTATTATTTATTATGAAATTATCTAGAGATGGAAGTGTACATAGATGCCCTGAGGACTTTACAGAAATGCAGAAAGGATCAGAGCTAAGGGGGGCAAAATCAATATGTTCTTGTCATTACTTAGAAGGTGATACATGTCACGTTATTGGCTTCACCTCTTATCCTGACCTGCTTCCCTACCTGATTGCAATCACTGATGTACATGGTACAAGTAATCTGTAGCATAGACTTGTCTATAATTTCTCATTCTACATGATCCAGTAAGCCCAAAAGATTGTGCTCTGGTGTCAGTGAAGTGGTACCTGAGTTATGGTTGTGTTAAGAGCAGAACTGAGCCTGACATTCATGGCTGGGACTGCTGATCTCTAGCATTACAGATTATTTAATATCAAACACTTTGTGTCTGAAGTAAGTTTCCTGGTAGTTTGACTTAACAAGTACGGTCTGTACAGCCCACATACTTTTAAAATAATTATTTTCCTCCCACAGCTATTAGTGAAAACTGTGACATCTTCCCCTTGTTCACAGTGATATGTCATCTCTGCTTCAGCACCAGATGGTCCAGGAAAATGAGCAGGAGAAATAAGCGCGTCTATTTTCCCCTTCCCTAACACGCGAGAAAATAAATGTGAAATAAAGAACGTGTTACCTGTGCTAGGATAAAGCCTCCGGATGTGATGGCTCTCTCTGCCAATCTCCTCCTCTGCTCCTTCCTCCCTGCCCCCTCCACCAGTGCAGTCACTGCTGATCACTGGACCTTTTGTACAAACTGGTCCTTCCCCCAGGACCTCCTCCTGGAGCTCCAGGGGCAGGAAACACTTCAGATGTCTTTTTTATCAAAGACTGTTGCATATCATGTGTCCTACCTGACCTGTTTCATGATTAAGCCTCTCTGTTGGGATTAGGAGAACAAACTTTGGTTCCCAGCTTCTCTATGGAGATCCCTGATGACCTTAAACATCATTCATATTTCATGTTCCCCCAGTTGTCAAGAGGAGACAGTGATTCATGCCTTTTCTTCCTCATGTTTAGAGACAGGGTTCAACTCCTATGTCAGGCAATCAGATCAGATTTGCTCCCATGTCTGGAAAGGTGTTTCTTACCCTCACACCTGTGAAGCAAAACTCAGAAATGTGAACTGAATATAGTAGAGGAAACAGTATCTACGTACGTGGATAGGCAACCGACACAATGGTTTTGAAGATCACTACTAGGGAATCGTTATCGCACCACCAGAATCAGAGGCCACAATGCCTTGCCATCCATGACTTAGCTTTGTCTGAAAACTGAAGATGGCAGCAAGTCCCAGCAAATATGCTCTGGTTATTGGATTAATAAGAGATGATCTTTTATTGACCCTCAGTGCCTTACCTTGAGGGTCAAAGTAGACTTATTTTTCCAGGGGTGCTGGACAAGTGTTCTCCAGGCTGGTGTCCCAGCTATCTAGGACTGGTTTTAGCTGTGGTGTCTCCTGTTATGGTGTTCCCAGGCCCATATTTACTTTTCTCCACTCTCAGTGCTCAGATATGAGAGAGAAAAGAAAGAGTTGAGGATGTCTTTGCAGTTCCACTGCAGCTAGGGTTCTCATACATTGAAGCTGTTTTGCACAGATCTGACATGTAAGAAGTTCTTCACTCGGGCTGGAGTAAGAGCAAAGGGAAGGTAACTTGGACATTAGCTCTGGCTAGCATCTAGAGCTCCATCTTCCCATTGGGCTAGAAGATGGCTAGAGCTGCTAAATCAGCTTCAAATCCAAACTGTTCTACCATTTCTGCCTTAACCTGCAATGTCAGGTTACCAACCCATGCAAGGGACAGCTGCCATTTTCATGTCCTTCATGTCCTGGTGAGGGATCTGATCTCTCAGTCTGATCTCCCAGTCTAATCTCCTTGCATGGGAGGTAACAGCATTCACGAGGCTGTGAACATGAAATTCAGCTGTAAATTGTCTGGCCCCTTGTTTTATTTTGCTGCCTGCTCATCAAAATATTTATTAATCCTCACATTCCCTTCAACTTCTACACAAGTGATTATGTCTCAGAGTTTCCCAATACATATTTCTTGTTCTTTTTCTTGAAAACTCTGTCATTTATCAGATAACAGAAACAGTATGACTGAGATGAACCACAACCCAACAAGGATATAAGATATTCTGAGTGAGCATCTTGTGAAGAAAGAGGCCCTGAACTTCCTTCAGCAGTAGCTTGACAAAAACATCAGAATGAAGAGTATCTTTGAAAAAGCATAGATTGGATCAGAAGTATTTTCTGGACCAAATTACAGCTGTTTATTTCTCCTTATAGCTATCCATCACAAATGGTTTGAGCAGCCCCTCGCAGTTCTTAATCTTGGCAAAATGCCATGCTTCCATTTTCTCTTTGTTGCTGACCTACAATAAATTGTACTGATGTCCCAAAAGCCAAAGTCTCTCCAGTCCATTATCATTCCCTAGAGTCATCCTTTCAAATGTAGTTAAACCTGGATCTCTCTTGCCTCTGAGGCCTCTCTCCTTTTCAGAGCATTTTCCATTTGGATTGACTGAAGTTCTAAAAGGTTAAATGACTGGGCCAGGGTCATGCAGTGAGTCTGTGGCTGAGCAAGAGAGAGACCCTGCACATGACGACAGTTCTGACCTTCTTCCTATCCAGGCCCCCAACCCCAAGCCCTCAAGCAGTATAAAAGGATTTTACAGGCAAAACTTCAGCTCAGAAAATTGCAGACTCTTAAATAGCAAGAGTTTATAATGGAAATACTAAAAGAAACCTGACTGTAGCAGTGGAATAGTAGTAATGCATTACTTATTCCATTAATGGCTGTGTTCTTAATAGAAACAGGTTCATTACATGGTAAGAAGCAAAGTTTGCATTAAATAGAAACATCATTTGGTGTTTTATTGATTAAAAGGAGATTAGATTTCCATGATGTTCTTTAGCAAATAGGATGCCTCGGAGGAAATGTATATATTTATATTATAAGGAGGAGGGTTTTATTACAGCATAATGGAAAGAAAATGTATCTCATAATGATAGTTTATATCACACGAGGGATCCGATAACTAAAAGTTTAACTCTTAACCGAGCAGTAAAGTCCAGAAATCTGTATTAATGTATTAATGCAAAACTAATGTTTTCCATTTGGACAGCCTATTGTTACACGTGGCATGTGGCAGCAAGATTAGACCTTCTCTTCTCCACTAGAAGACCAAATCAAACCTGTCCCTGTGGACTGCAAGGAGCAGGGGAATGGCAAGAGCAAATTATTACACTGAAATATCAGCATCAGCAGAAACAGAGTCATCTCCAGTCAGCCAATACATGGCACACCCTTGTTTTGCTTCTCCCTGGATTCTTGATGGTATAAATATCAGCAATGCTAATTACCCACCAACTATTTCATTACTCTTTTTCAGACACATGTGGCTGTGAAAGTGCATTTTTTCTAAGCTTCTGGACTGTGGGTGATGGGCTGAATTTCAGCTGTGTAAGGGCCACATTTCTATCTGTTCCATCATTGCAGAGGAGTCGATCCCTGATACACCAAAATCACAACAGAAGTTTTTGTTAGCAGATTACAAGCATGTCATCTCCATCTGGAGAACATCCCAATGAAGGTCAGGGTGGGCTAGGGCACCTTGCAAGCTGCTCTGGCTTACACCTTGTACCAGCCTCCAGATGCCATGATTTATATTCCCCAAGGATTGCGCTGGATTCAAGCTGATGGATTTAAAAACTTAGAAGCAGGCACCTCCATGTCCCAATGTGTATTTCCAGTTCAAGCAGAGACACACCAGGTGAACACTTCAAGGGTGGATGAGATTTTTTTACTGATTACCTCAAAGTGGCTGGGTTGTCTGAAATACTTCCTCAGCATGTAGCCTTTCTGAGACCATATTCCTATAGTAGATGTCTCTATTCATGGGTACATGGCTTGAGCAGAAACCCATCACTTCTCTTTCTGCCATGAGTCAAATCCATCAGGTCAGTCAAGAGTTAATTGAAAAGCTCCCATTAACTTCAATGGGGCCAGACTTCACTCCTAAATAATTCTGAGGAGTTCAATTAATGTTAATGGACGCCTAATGCTGGTAACTAACAATCTACCTTTAACAACCTAATTATTTCTTGACAGATGTTGGACTAGTAAATAATCTAGTGGTCTTTGGTGATAGCTGTTTGACAGCTTTGGAAAAATGCCTCTCAAGGCAAAGTAAAAATGGTTTTCCACCAGCCGCCCTGCAGATGGTCAGATTTTACAACCTGGCTGTGTTTTGATGCCCTTTTTTCTTTTTTTACTGTGGCTGAAATATGCATAATAGGAAGGAAATACTGTAAAGGTAGCTTGGTTGGCTCTACCACTCAGCCAGAGCACAAGATTATAGTTCCTAAGTGCTTACTGGCAAGTATGACCTGATCATTTGTAGTCTCGTTTCTCTCTTAATGTCTGTAATATGGGACTGAGGAGTTCTGTGCCTGGCTACAAGCTTAACCCAAGAAGAAGGCAACAGCTCTGTCTACCCTTTCACCAAGTGATGTCTACAAGGATGCAGCTGTTTGGAGATATAGTAGTTCAGTGTTTCCAGATATGTGCAAGGGGTGAGGTGGGAAGAAACACCATTTTAGAGTCTCCCAAATCTTTCATTTCTTAACAAGAGAAGTGTCTCTTGCTTTCAAATAGTCATACACAAAACACATTGGTGGAAAGTTAAAAACACATTTATTTGGAAAATGTGCTGGAGAGGCTTGAGGAAATTGCAGTCTATTTCATTCATGGTCCTCTAGAGCTCAAGTCCCTGTTGTGTTGTCCTTTTGTGCATGAACAAGGGTTCCCAAAAGGTAGCTCACATTTGTCACGCAGGATGTAATCCAGCTGGTCTGTAGGTAATGATGGTAGTGATAGGAACGTGGAATAAATCAGAGACAGCTACAGACACTGCAGCATTTCTGGGTGAAAAATGACAACTTTCTGAAGAATTTGTGGAATATCTAAATTTCTGCTGAAAAATCAAGACTCTTTCATAAATGAGGATAGGGAAGCATAATTAGAGCTGATGATTATTGTGACTTTGCTTGTTTTCACCAAATGACCAGAGGGTTTACACCTATAACACACCCAGGCTGTGAGATCAATGCAGAATTCAGCCTCTCTTTGCATTTGTCTGCCTTCAAAGTGTAACCTGTATGGGAAACTCCACTCACAGAAACCTTTTTGACCAGTCTCAGAGGCTGGATCTGGAAAAGACCATTTCTGTAACCATGTCCACCTCCTCCCTGGCAGCCTCCCTTGTGCTGCCTGTCTCGGGCTTTACCTCCTGGCAAACAACAAAGCTCTCAATACTTATTGTTTTGATAGGAACAAGGCATAACGATGATATTTATATAGTCCAGTGTGGGTCTGATTCAGCTTAAATTGTGAGAGGATCTTGTTTAAGGAAATCGTTTCCTTTTGGAAGGCATTGAAAGCCTGCTCAGTGTGTTGAATGGTGCTAGACCTGGACAGGAAAAAGGCAAATTCTATACATCTATAAATGCTGTGTGTTCAAGAGCCTACTGGGGAAATGCCAAATAGCTTCCCGACAAAGACCTACCTGAAGATAGGGTACTTGTTACAGAGTGTGCTTGAAGGCATCAGTCCCCTGTTTTGGGGAGTTTGCCTGGCATGGGAGTTAGTGAGGTGGTCAGAGCAGAGGCAGAGGTTGGCACCGTGGGGTGCATCTCTTGTGCTTCCTTGCTGGCACCCCAGAGCAACCACCACTGTGGCAGCATCCATGGCAGTTTTTCACAAATGAGAAGAGTTTCTCCTGATAGGGATCAGGCAGAGGAGAGATGTGCATCTCACCCAGCAAGATAGGGGGCTCTGGATGAGCTGGTGACCCGTGGCTTCCTTTATAGACAGCATAGAGAAATAGGTGTGAGTTATCTCACCCTAAAGCTGTCTGCTTTAGAATGACCTGAATTGCACAATAAAAGTGTCTGCTTTTGTGCATGGTTATGGAGGGGTCAGGTCATTCAGCTCTGATGGAGACATTCATATTGCCAGCGCTAACGCTGGGTTAGATGAATCTCTCCCACCAGGCTTTGAACACTGATCTCACTCAGATGGCTACTATGTGGTGGATGGACCAAACAATGTTAGCCCAGGCCAAAGACAGTGATTTACAATTTGTCACTCAATTCTCCAAGAGTTGTGATCTTTGCAATACTGATCTGGGATGGTTCCTGCAAGTTAATTCTTTCATTTGTTGACTTTATTGCTCCAGTAACTTGGTAATAATACTCTACGTTTGCTTAGAGTATTTTAATGCAGCATTAAGACATGAAAGGCATTGCTGAGAGCAATCCTGGGACATTGAGTGGTTGAAGAATATTGGATGGGATTGGTTGAGATGCAGAGAAGCAAAAAACATTACAATTAAAGACATGATGTTTATGTCTATGCTCCTAAACAAAACATGCCAGGGCCTGTATTCTGGTCCTAGAAGCCACTGGCATCCCAAGGGTTGCATCTGTGCATCTAAACTCTCTTAACATTCATAATTAAGTTAGACTGAATGATCAAAAGATCTTTTTTCTTTTGGTAAATCAGCTGTGGATGCTGATGGTTTCCTTTGATTTATATAGGGGTGAAGAAAACATGAAGATGTGGTCTATGAACGTCAGGAGTAGGCGATGGGAGGCAGGAAGACTATATCTCTCTTGTAAGACATGGGAGAGGAGACATTGTTGGTAGCAGGGGAGGGACAAAAGTCCTTATGAAGTTTTAGGCATGCTGTGTTCTACTGGTACATGGTTATGCCTTTGGGTGAACTTACTCCTGTTTTATCCAGGCTTTCCTTAACACTTACAGCACTAGGGACTCCTCCAGGTGACAATTTTGTGGTCCTGCAAGAGTGCAGGACTCCATGGAGCTGAACTGATGTGGCAATCTACATCTGTGCAACTTCACATCTGGCCACTGGCTGATATTTTGAAAAAAATAATTCTATGGCCATGTTTATTACTCTGTGTGACTGCAGATGAGGATTAGTCCATTTCCAGAGTAAGAACAACTCAGAAGATGAGAAGCAGACATCAGAGAAGAGAATGGAGGCACCTGGAACTTGTCAATGCTGAAAAAAGTAAGGAGAGATTGTTTGAAGAAGTGAGATTTAAAGACAGATTTGGATGTGTAAAGATAGAGGCCCAGATTCTCAACTGCTCCCAGCTGCTCTTGAGATACAACACAGCAATAAAATTAGGATTTGAAGCTCTGGGTGGCAGAGAACTGGCAGGTCCTTGATTTTTTTAATGCTATTCACTTCAGGAAGAAAAAGTAGGAAATCTTGCTTGTTGGAGCAGTTCCTTAGGATCTCATGTATAAGTTGGAGAAACTCCACTTCTGATGTAACCCAGTCATTTATGCTCCCTTTGTTCATATACTAGAAGGATTTCAACAGGCCACAAGAATGTGGCTGAGGGAAACTGCTGCTGAAGAAGGTTGGATTATGGAACAAAACAAAAATGAGAGTGGGAAAATGTAACAGTAGAACTAAGAAGACCAAAATAATTACGGAAGAATGTGGAAAAGGGAAAGATGAGGTCAGAGACATTACAGAAGGAACAAACTGTATTTTCCCTGTCCCCTTACAGCATCTGCTAGCTAACACATTCTCTCTCCTTTTCTCACTTTCATTTTCTGCACAACTCAAAGATGAAACTGCTCATGACTTTATTTTTGGCTTTTCAATGTCTGTGTCCATATGAATTTTACTCATCTGTATATCTCAAATGAATGAGATATGAAATGTAATTAACCAAGTAAATTAAATTAGCATGATTTGTCCTGTCCTTGTTCTTTGCCTCAAGTCCATCTCTTACATGTTTCCATGAATTATAGTGTCTGTGGGGAACGAGATGGAAGGCCTGAAAAGAATAATGTGTTGAAATTAGCGTGGTGCTGATATGGGATCCTTGATTTAGGCTCATCACACAGTAACAACATTAAAAGGTCAAGCTCCATCCCCCTACACATTTTGAGCAGTGACTATTTCCTGAGCTATATTTACTTACAAAAGGAAACAAATGAGGAAAGGTGAAGATACATGGTGAATCTACACATATTGCTGCAATAAATGCTCTCACAGTTCAGCCCTGTGCTGAAACCACCAGGTGAATGGTCAGGTTGAGTGGGTAAAGCAGAGGAATGGTGGCCGGAGTCAGGAGGTCTTGTGGGTTTTGAAGTGGGGAAAAAAACTATAGGTGAATTTTGCATTTTCATCACACTCAGGGTAGCCTGAGCCCCTGGAAAGCTTTTCCCTTGCACTTTTCCTGAAGTGTTTGGAGCTGGTGACATGACTTGTATTTTGTATTTTGTATTTTTCTTTCTGTTTTTTTCTGTTTGGTTTCTTTATGAGGATGTAGTGTCCAAAACTGTCAGGAGCCTCCTGTTCCCATATCTATTTCATCTCAACATCACACATTTCTTTGGGCTGACAGATGATTTGTCTCAGCCCTGTGACACTACAGCGTTATGAAAACATGAACCTATGGGCCAGATCTGCCTTCCAAGTTTCTTAAAAGTGACATGTGGTCTCTAGCTCATGGCCCCTTGTGCCCACTCTCAGTGGCACTGTCTTCTGTTTTATTATTGGAGTTTATGATGCCAATGATGGTGAAAAGAGCCTAGAAGGGCAGTCCGTGACCTCCACTAGGTATTGCAGGAGACAGCTGAAGAGCCCTGCGGCAGGCAGAAGATGACCCTTCCCCTAGCCACATTCACACCTCAGTTTCCTTGGTTAGTCATTGCCTGGTGCCCTGTCTGGTGCATGGGCATGTCTTTCACTTCCACTTCACTCACTTCTAAGCTCAGTGCTTTAATTAAGTTTATGGCAAGTTTGGATAGTCTGAACTCTGTTTAAAAGGCTTTTCCCTCTTCCGCCTCCTTCTGAACTCTCAGCCTTGGTCAAAGCATCATGGTTTCTTGTGGTGAGACGTGCCATCACTGAATTACGCATGATGCCAAGTGTCATTCTCCTGTGGCCTTTTGAATTTATCCTGTGAGCTATGTGATACCTATTAGAAGTTGTATAGTCCTCGCCAACCTGTTACTGTTAAGGGAATACTATCACCTTAACCTAGACTGCCTAGGAGAAGAATGGAGAGCTGTTTCTGGTTCTCCACCTCCTCCTACTCCCAGAGCTGATTTTTATCTTTTATAGCCCCATTTTCCTATTTTGGGAGGTGATTTTTTTGTTCCTGATGCTTTGGGAGAGACCACAAAAGCACCAAGGTGAATTGCCTGACCCTGCAGAAGTGGATCAGGTCCTGGGGCACTTCTCCTGTGGCTCCTAAGTGTTAGGGATAATTACTTCAATGGTCTGTCTTGCCTCTGGGTTAGGAGATGTGATTTTCACTTTGGCCTTGCCTGCTTTCAGTTCTCCTGGCCCTGGGGCAGAGACAGGCTTTAAGGTGCTTGCTGCTAGAGAAGTGTTTGCTTGACTCTAGCCACTTCTGGCAGTGGTAACCCAAGGCACTGCTGTCTGTGACAAGCTCATTAACCACTTTACATATTGGCTCTTACCTCCTCCTGAAGAACTTCCTGCTAGGGCTCTTGCTGTGCATTAGCTCGAGTGCTGCTTGTGTGATGGAAATAAAGTGGTTCAGACAGAAACGTGAAGTGTCCTCTTGGGGAGTGCTTTAAACGAGGCACAAAACCCAATTGTGGCCGAGATTTGGTTCCCCTTTTGTCTGACACTAGAGGGGGGCAGGAGGAACGGGGTAATGGCCACCATGAACACAGCCTGGGTAATGCAGAGCAATTAACCTGTGTGGTTAGAGAAAGATGCTTTTGGTCTGAGTTGTTTGCAAGACAAGGGCAATGCCAGAACAGAGAGAAGACACTCCCCAAGAGTATGAGCGCAAGGTTATGGGGGAAACATGAGCAGAAGCATTTAATACCCTATGCAAGCAACTCCACGTTCCTCTTCATCATCCTGTCAAGAGAAATGATGCCACAGAGAACTTACCTTGGGACCTGTTGGTTGGTGCTCATCAGCCCTTGCCCACATGAGACATGTCTAACACAGCAGTTGAATGATGATGAGGAATGTAGAGCTCTTCTCTTCTCAGAAACACAACCAGCAAAACTTCTTAGAGGGAAATAGGACCCAGTGTCATGGCATTGGGTTCGTCAAAGCTCCTGAAGATGCTGGTCCAAGTCATCCCCTCTGCAGAGCTTTTATTGGAGACAGCAGCAGTGAGAAGCCCCAGTCAGCTCTCCTGCATTGAGTCTGTTGTGTTCTCCTGTATCAGAGGGATTTTCAGGTTGGCTTTCCACCCGAAAGGAGCACAGTGGACATTTTTTGGTTGTGCTACCACCTCCAAAGAAGTTTCTTCACTGCACTTAAATCACAACAAGACTTTTGCTTTTTGCACATGGAGCAATGAGCAGAGCAGAACTTTATGACCACAGTCAAAATCTTGCCTGGGTCTTTGGATGCTTCCCCATGAGGAATATCTGGATGGGATCCGTTTACATTGTTACTGGGAAAGTCTGTACAGTTGCACAGCTACTTCCCACATCCGAGGACGATGCATCAAACCAGCTCCTCACTTCTGCACCATCGCCAAACTGGAATCACTGGACTGGAATTCGTAATACTGTGATGGACTGAATGCAGGAGAGACAGGATTCATCATGGAGATCTTTTATGAAAGAACACAATGTGCACAAGCCTGGCTTGGGATCCTTTGGCTCCCAGTTGTCTGAGCAGGTTTGATAACTCATGTAATGTGGCTCAGACATTTTAGAGGAAAAAATTGCATCAGAGCAGCAAACTCCAGCAGAGCTTGCATTGCAGGGATGCTGATGCCTTTAAGCCATGTGCTTTACCAGTCTCTCACCTCTGCATAACTCTGCTTATGGTGTATGTGAGGACTGGGGTCACATATGAGCCTTCATTAATTGCAGATGGCAATGTTGTTACAGGAGTAGTAGATTTTATTTTCATTTTTCTGGGGAGAAGCTTTGTCTTGCTTTCACCTTCACACCACATCAATTCATCCCGATGAATCTCCTGATCCCCCCCCTCCACTCGGCCTCATTAAAATTGTTGCACAATAATTGTAAATTTTACAGCACTCAAATTAGATTATTTCCCTTGACACAGAAACAAACAGACTGCTAGGAAATGACCATTTCAGATTACTGGAAGAGTCACACAACGCTCTCGAACCCAGGCCAATTGCTCTTCTCAGTCGCACATCTGTAATCCCAGGAACATCATTTTGGGCTGTGCACATGAAAAGAGAGCGAGCATCATGCCCCAAGGAGCATAAATAGCAGTGGACCCCATCCTGTGAACTGCTGTCATCAAGTCCAGACTGCTGTGCTTATAAACCAAATACAGTAAATTTAATTAAAGGACGATCCCACAACAGTAATCAGATACATGTGCAGATCCTAACCACAGGATTTGGCCCAGCTCTCTTGGGGGAGAGACTTGCTTAATATTTTGGGGTCTGAAGAACCACAGGATGGGGCTTTGGGTTGCTTTGCTGCTGAACAAATGCACATGCTATGAAATGTACCCAGAGATTTTTGCTTCCTTCCCCATGATGTCCCCGAGGCTGGTAGCAGCAGCAAGCAGAGCTCCCTCCACCATGCCAGGCAGGCGGGTTGCCCAGAGCAGTGCCAGGAGGTAGGCTGCTTTGATCCAGCACCAGGCTATGCTCTGGGGTGATGATGGCTCAGACCAGCACTGTATTCACCATGTCACACAGCAGCAAGGCTCCCAGCAGTTGCCAACACTTCAAAAGGAATACCAACCTGGCATTAAGCCTGTTTGATGCTGTACAGGATCATCACTGCTATGGCCATGACATACCTTGAAGCCTGATACACTCTTCTCTTGGCTCCAAGGTGATGAGAATGAGCATAAAGGAGCAATTTGGGTTGGTGAGCATCATCCCCATAGGAACAGTGACAGCAGGAGGACATTGTTTGTTTGCATGTGAAGACCACAAGTTCCACACGGGACCTGCATGGATTAGGGGCATCAGGAGATGCAGGAGAGACTTGCATAGTTTTTACCTGTTCTGGGTTTAGGCTACAACCTCTACACTGAGAGCCTCTGCTGGAACCCCTGCTGTGTCTGCATCTGCTGCACTGATCCCTGTGATCTTTGGTGAAGGAGGAAAGGAGATGGATGTGCTTTATTCAGCACCTTTCCTCCTTTGGCAGGAGACTGAAGAGCCCTGCCCAAGTCTCTGTTGTGCAAACAGGAGCAGGGAACCCCATTTTCCATGTGCTGTGCACTGCAATGCTGCCATTAGCTGCTGTGAGGAGGAATCCAAGCTAATGATAGCAGTTATTCCAACAATGTTAATGATTTGTAGAAAGATGAATTAAGCAAAGAGAGAGAGCTGCACAAGTCTATTATTACCCTGTGCCTAACTCTATTAAAAAGAGCTGAGCTGTTCATCCATTTATGAGCCATTGACAGGGAGGCATATATCTCCATGAAAAAGGTCAGATTGCTCCAAAATGGTCATGGGCACATTTCTTTTCAAGGAGGAGCTTTCAGTGACAGAAAGTCTGTGTTTGGCAAAGGGTTTCCAAATGCAAGGCTACCTGAAAGACTTCTTTCCTGCCTGCTGCATGCACAAGGACTTACCTTCCGATTTTGAGGGGCCAAATAAGGGGCCAAGAAACCAAATTCAGCCTTGACTGCTTGCCTGCACCTTGCACATGGCAAAGGCTACAACCCACTGGAGGAGGAAAGCTCCACATTTCTGGTGCTGGGACAGAGGCAGAGCACCCATGAGGAAAACTGTGTGTTTTGGATGATTGTTATTCCTCTGCCCCACTCCAATCTAACCTATGGGTTTGTCCCTGTCTATCTATCTCAGAGTATTTTAGGAAGCTGTCATTGTGCTATTGAAGTGCCACTTGTTTAGTGTAGTCGGGGTAAGACAGATCTGAAGTTCCTTATTGATCTGCAGAAGAAAAACAGCCTCATCAGCAGTGGGGATAGCATTGCTGGTAGCAGCGTGGGGCTGCCTGGAAAGTGGAGGCAGCTGGCTGCAGGGCCTCCTGAGGTGGGGGAGCTGTGATGCTGGCTCCTCACATCATAGAGGACCTGGGCAAAGAACAAGACAGATTTGCAAGAGGCACTACTAAGCTCTGAGTCTGTTTTTGTGTAGCCATAGCACTGAGGCAGGTTAGCCATGACCACCTCAGTATGGATGCACCAGGGTCTATAAGTCCTGCCCTACAGTTCTCCCTCAGGCATGCAACTGCACCTGTCTGGGGGCTCCAAAGTCTACTGTTGTTTCAATTCACAATGACAGTCAAGTGACAATGGCTCTTACCTACCAATAAGCTACACAAGACTCAGTGGAAAACAGTGACCTAGAAGGAAAGCACTTAATATCTCCTTCTGTCTAATCACCTGGTGTCTGGTGCTGTTCTCTTCCTCAGAGTAGTTTAGCAATGAAGGCAAAACTCAGCCAAGCTGCAGGTTCATCTGTTGGAGGCTGTGAAACTTGTGCAACATGTGATGCTCTTCACAGGGTCTTCTCCTATCTTTCCTTGCCAACTGAAAAGAGATTCAGGAGCGGCTGTGTGCACGTCTTGAATTTTTGTCATGTCTTGATTTCAGCATGTTGTGTCACTTCTGTTATGTCGGGCCATGGTGTGTCAACCCCGATGTCATGACATTATTTGCTGTCTTCTAAGGAAATAAGATGGAAGCAGGCTTTCAGCTGTCACTGCATATTTGCACTATGGTCATGTCTAGACAGCTGATGTGAGACAGGGCTCTTCAATGACGGCAGCACAGCAAAAACAAGGTAAGAAGTAGACCATTGCCTGAAGAGCTTTAAGCTGATCATGAAAGACAAGGCATCGGAGGAAGGAAATATCGTGACTGTTTTTTCTGATGGCATCCTGGGCCACAGAGAAAACATGTCACTTATCAGGACCACAGGAGCCCTCAGCAGGGGAGCTGGACGGACCCTGCTCTGCCTGATACCACTTCCATGCTTCATTAAATCCGTCCATCCTTGTCTGGCAGTAAAAAGGGAGACTGTACCAAAAAAAGGACTCCAGAACCACTCTTTGCCCTCTAAAAATTAACAGTAGTCTGCTGTCTAGGCAAGGCACACAGGGCTGAATATTTCCTCTGATATTTCCTCTTATTGAAAATGATGGCCAATGCAGGGTGAGTTGCTGCTGAAGATCAAGTATTTTTCGTGACACGCAATCCAATTTGCCCACCTCCTGCTGCCAGCCGGAGCCATGCTGTTGTGGCTGCTTCATGCAAGGCAGAAAAGTTGCTTGTGAAGCTCCTTTCAAGGGACATTGAATCCAAACCAAACCCAGCATGTAGGTTATGGAAGGTCATTCTCTAAAACCAATGATGGGTGAACAGGTTTGCGTGAAACAAAAGACAGCCCCAAACCTCTCCTATCGCTCAGACTGATCTCGCCCAAGCAACAACCACCTCTTTGCCAAAGGAGTTCTGACCTTTATCTGCAAGCTTGGTAAAATTGTATTCAGAAGTTAGCATTAGAAGTTGTTATCTGACTTCTCATGGGTTTTTTCTGGGTGGGTGGGAAGGGTATATCTCTCCATCGTGTTAGCTCCATCCTGTTCACTTAACAGGTTTGACAAAGTCCTGTTAAAATCCAGCAGCGTTGCGGGGAAGAGCCCAGATTGTATCATCTAACTCCAGATCTTATCATAGCTTCTCAGCCCTCATCAATTACTGCAATTCAGACAAATGTCTTTTTTGCTAATTCAAACCAAATGGTCCTAGAAGATACTCAACTGACATCCTAACACATGTCATCTGCCCATTACTCACGCAAGGTTTGTCTGTAGTTCCCCCAAATCAATGTACCTCTGCCCCAATGGTTCAAAAGGGCTCAATTCTACCTCCACTCATTTCCGAGTCTTCTTAATAAGATCACCGTGATAAATCTTTGGAGACAACAGTGAAGGTTATATTAATGAAGATAAAAAGGTTTAAGAAGGGTTGCCTGACACCTTTGAGATCCAGCCCAATTTCCCCTCAACACATTACTTTGTGTTTTGTGAGTAGGAATTCATAAAGTAGTTAAACAAATTAAACAAAGCAACAGGTTAAACAAAACAGCAGTTTCCCAACTTAACTAAAGAGTTTGCTGTGACCTGAGAAGTCCTTTTATACAGCTGGAAACTTCTGGGAAAAATGGAGACGCTTAATGGAGAAAATGAGGACTGCCAGCAATATAGTGAATAGTTGGGCCCCTATTGTCTTTCAGAGCAGATTATAGATAAGAACGAACAGACACCAAGCAAAATTGATTTCTGTAGCAATTAAACCTACTCACCTTTGAGGAGTTTGTTACAACCTCAGAAAAGAGGAGATAAATGCTTAAAAGAGCTGCAGAAGATGTAACAGGGTATTGTGCACCACAGCCAAGCAATTTTGTCAGCTCCTTTGAGTTTCATAGTAGGATGAGATGATGTAGCTGAATATGTGGCAGAGCTGGAGGGGCTAATTGAATGTTGTTTGATTAGCAACCTCCTGAGGGATCTGCTGTGAGACAGATGGAATTTCATCATTACGAATGCCATAAACCATTGCTGATTGCTGGTGGAGGAGAACTTTACCTGGCCCAGAACAGTGATATCAGCAGCAGCAAGGGAGAAAACTGTGAAAGACTGAAAAGACAAG
This sequence comes from Brachypteracias leptosomus, assembly GCA_013401335.1. Lineage (NCBI taxonomy): Eukaryota > Metazoa > Chordata > Aves > Coraciiformes > Brachypteraciidae > Brachypteracias > Brachypteracias leptosomus. The sequence continues at coordinate 512,721 of VYZX01007292.1, read as the reverse complement.
TATTTAGAAATACCCAAAACTACTGAGCTGACCAACCATAAAATGGAAAATCTCAATGAATTTTTTTTCTACTGTGAAAGAACAGCTTGTTTAATAGCAAAATGTACATATGATGTAGCCCAGGGTCATATATGCCTCAGGATGGGATGTACAGACAAAAAATGCAATGGCAGCTCTTAAAAACAACCTCCTAAATCTGCTATTTCATTCAGGTAAAGGAAGGGAGTCGGGGTGTGTGCGTGTGTAATTTTGTTGAGGTGGGAGATGCAAGCAATACATGCTTTCTAAAAGGCAAAGATGGACTTGATGGTGTAAACATAGAGTTAAACTGCCTGTGAGCTTCCACAGAAGCACATACAACACTCACCAATGAGTATATATCCCAAAGGACAGAAGTGGATTGAATCACTTCTGAGTGCCACATTGATATGTGGGCTTGCTTTGGAGGACTTCTTCTGGTGATAGTCTCTTGGTTTGTTTCTCAAAAACACAAACACAGAGGTAAAATATGTATTACTCCTAGACACCTAGGCTGAAACCAAAACCTGTTAGGTAGAGATTGTTTGCAAGAACTAGAAGGGAGATGTCAAACTAGACCCCATAGATATACCACTTCTCAGTGAAAATGCATGCAGGCATTATAAAGGGTTAGGATATTTAGAAAGGAGAATAAGAGAGATTTATGCAGTGGATGGGCTCATGCCAGAATAGCTGCTAGTAGGGTTAGTTCCTCACACCCTTGGAGGAAGGAATATGGGGGTGTGGTGAAGGAGGGCATCACTCACAGCTGTTTTTGTCTGCCTGGATTGCACCTCAAGTCCCAGCATTTGAACCAGAAAAAAACACTTCCCTCTGCAGCAATTGTGCACAAAGCCACAGTGAATCAAGTCTCTGGAGAAGACAAGTGTCTTGTCCCTTGGACATGGACTGTCAAGGCAGGGCAAGGGGTGGGTTGAATGCTTAGTGGAGTGGGTGCATAGAAGCGATCTCTGCGGACAGGGTAGGTGAGCACAGTGAAGATCTGGGTACCTGGAGAGAATGGGCAACAAGAAGCCTTGGGAATCATCAAAGAGCAAAACATCACTGAAAGGGAGTCTGTATTTTACAGTGAGAATAGGTGATGCTGTGAAGTGCAAGAGAAGATATTTCAGTCACTGGGGGCAACAGGACATCATAAACAAATATCTGCTTTCTTGTAAAACCAGAAGTGTTGAAAAATCAGAAGTGCAGTACCTGGAGTAGCTAGTAGGCAGGGAAAGGATTTACCATGTGGCTGTTCACTTGTGGCCTTTCAATAGGCCAGCCAGTTGGGAGGCAACTAATTCATGAAAAACACTTAAGTTGGTTAAAAATTATTATCAGAGTTGCTCTTAAATATTTAAATTCCGTTAGAGTTGTCACATGAAACCCTGAGGTGAGTTGGTACCAGTGGAAAAAGGCAGAGAGGATGATGAGAAATCTAAAAAGCTATGAGGTCATGGGAAGTGCTTCCCTTTTTGACCCTTGCGAAGATCATCGGTGCCACATCCTGTGACATCTTGGTATGTAACGTGAAGGCTATTGGAGGGTGAACAGATGGCTTCATCTTCAGGTCAGTGACTAGAGCAGAAAAGACTAAATCAGCTGATGAAAGAAAGGCAAGTTGTTGTTCTGGGAATAAAACATCTCCATCACTGCCTAAATGGGAAGTACTTTATTTTTCTAGCCGATCATAGCCTGCTTAAAGGATTCTTCCATGGAAACAAAGGTGGTCTGACCAATGTACCCAGCTAGCTGCTCTGCTGGGTTTTATGCTTTTCTGTGTAGGAAACAGTCTATAAGGTGAAGGCTAATGCAGACATCCTTCCTCTGCTGTCACTGCAGAGATAGGGTCACTCAAAAAAGAGAGGACATCTCCTCCCCTAACAAAGAGAATGGACAGCTGGACACAACACGTGCTGTATGCACAATACATGCTATTGTACACTCAGAGCCCAAGGATTATATCAAACGCACCAGGCATTTTTCACCTAAAATCTTTCTGGAGGTGAAGAGGACCTGAGAAGACCATCAGCACAGCTTCTTGCAAGAAGTTATCTCCTCCTGCCCCTCCCCAGGATAACTGGGATGCTCAGCTTTTAGGATTGACCTCTCCTGATTTAAAAATTCATGCTGTGGGATAGGTATACCCAAAAGAGCAGGGATGTCCATGGTGACCTCAGGGACCTCCACTGCTATCCCCAGAAAGAGTAAACCAGCTGTGGCTATGCAGAAACAATCTCTAGGGATTGCAGAGATTGAAAGGTAGTGGGTGTGGATGTACTGAAGATATTCTGAGCAAGGACGGACTTAAATGTGCTCAAGCATTTTAATATAATCCAACTTCAAATGGTATCGGAGAGCTGCTAGAAAGGGGATGTGAAGGAGATGATTAATGGAAGCTTGGAAAAAGATCTGGATAGATTTCTTTTGAACTATGCCTCAAGTTACAATGGATGTGAGCCTGGCCTAGCTGTTGATGAGCACGAAGATAACACTCATTTGGCCTTAATCTATCCCATCCCAGGAGAAGAAATAAAGCTAGCCTCTTAAATACACACCACGCACTTTCATGCACTGTGTAAAGACCATCCACATAAAAATGTCAGTAGCTGACAGTCTACATTATCTCTGGGTATTTCCTCAAAGTAATTGGAGTCTTTCTGTTTAAGTGGTGGCTGAGGCTTATGATTGTGTGCCTACTGGGTGGTGTTCAAACATTGGAGCTCAGACCCCTCTTGCGTGAACGAGCTGAAACCGGGACATATGTGTTTGCAGTGCTTGGGCCCAAGATTGAGACAGCTTCTCAATTCCTTGGCTTGACAAGGAGGATACCTCTGCCAAGTGAAGGAGAGGACTTGAGTGCTATGGAGAACAGGTATGAAATAGGTGACATGAAAGAGACTTTGATTTTAAACATAAAGCGTATGAGCTCTAGTTAACAATCTTGGTTGTTAATGCAATGGAGGGATAGTATAAAGATATCACAGAAGTGTTAATATGCCCAGCGAGGTTGTGGAGTCTCCTTCTCTTGAGACTTTCAAAACCTGCCTGGACGAGTTCCTGTGCAACCTGCTCTGGGTCACCCTGCTTCGGCAGAGGAATTGGACTAGATGATCTTCAGAGGTCCCTTCCAATCCTTACCATTCTGTGATTCTGTAATCTGGGGCATTATGGGATGCAACACCCTCATTTTCTGTTTTCTGCAGCTCTGTGATAAATAAGGCAGCAGGTTCCCACCTGCAGTGCTGGGAGCGGAGTGTTTGGTTTTCTTCAACCAAACAGTCTCTTTGCTCAAGGAAGTGTTTTTTCCCCACCTTGCTTGAAGCCCTGAGGAGTCTGATCCTTCTCAAGTAAACTCATTCCTTGGATATATGAAGTTATTTCCTTTTACTCTTTTTTTTTGTTTGAAGAAGAGCAAATGAGAAAGGTTGGCCCAAAAGTCAGGGCACATCAGTCAGTGCAGTAACCCTGGGGATATTTTTGTGATTGCATGGGTGCCAGATGCATGTCAGAACCCGATCAACCCTGGTTTTGAACCTGCAAGCACTGCTGGGGAAAGATATCAGGAACCATGCAGGGAAGCAGAGATAATGTGCTGGTGGAGACAGGGAGCTAAGTGGAGTCTCCTCTTGCTTCCATCCCCATGTCCACAATAGCTCCTACCACTGTGCAGAGAGGTCAGGAAGAAGACCATGCAATGGGACAGCTTGAGAGCAAACTCACATTGAGCTGGTTTGTGTTTTCAGTAGCAATAAAGAAATCTCGAGCCCACTTGGTTAGGCTGGAAAGGATCCAGACAAGTGCCATGAGGAAGATCAGGGGACTGGAAGACCTGCCTTATGAAGAAAGGCTGAAAAATCTGAGCTTGATAATCCTTGAGAAGAGAAGGCTTAGGGGAGACCTTATTACCATGTACCAGTACCTGAGGGGTGGTTACCAAGAGGAAGAGGAGTCCCTTTTTACAAGGGGTCACATGGGAAAAGCAGGGGAGATGGTTGCAAGTTGCTCCTGGGGAGATTCCGATTGGAGTCCACAGGAACGTTCTTCACAATGAGAACAATTAAACATTGGAATAGTTTCCCCAGGGAAGTGGTGGATTCCCCTACATTGGGCAGTTCTAAGACTCAGCTCGACAGGGTGCTGGGCCATCTCACCTAAACTTTATATATTTTTATTATTTTTTTTTTTTTTACCTTGAAAGGTTGGACCAGATGACGCCTGAGGTCCCTTCCAACCTGGCATTCTATGATTCTATGATTAGTTGCTCAGCACTGAGCTTGCAGCAAGGTGTGTGTTCGTCATGGGCCAGGGGAGCACGGGACCACAGCCTCCTCACCAGCACCTTTCAAAATTGAGCACAGAAGAGCGCGGTTTGTCTTAGCAGCTGCTTTTTGGAGTTGTCTCTGGCTGTCATTTTTGGGGAGGGGCGGGGGCAGGGAAATTGGGTTGGGTGGCAGATGGTGCTAAACAGGAAGGGAGGCAGTGTTTGTTTGCAAACATGACGAGGTGTCGTTCCATTATTGCCCGGCGCTCTTGACAAAATCAGTGTGGGAGCTTTTTGCCAGCCCCGCGATGCTGCGCGGCAGATGAATCAACGCCAACCAGGGAGCAGGTCCCTGCCCCAAAAGTCCTCCCTGGGAGTGAGACGAGCAGGAGCAAACGTGGCAGGGAGCTGCTGCCAGGCACGAACGAGGACAGTGGTGCCCCGTATTTCAAGGCTATCGTGGGGTGCCGGCGAAGTGCCTTCAGCCAGCCTGCGTCTCGAGCTGCTTGTTTCTCCCCCTCGCAGTCCTCAGAGATGGAGTGATATCTGCAGGGAGAGAGAAATGCTGCCCGCCGACGTGCTGGGAGGAGGCAGCTTGCATCTCACTGAGCCCATGTGGCAGGTTCCAGGCGTTTGGGACCAGCAATCAGCTCCCACATTTTGCCCCATCCCTGTTACAGGGAGTGAGGCTGTGGGGGGACCTCACAGCCCTTCAGCAGTGGCATGGAAGGGGCAGTGTTCATGTCCACAGCCATGGTAGGTCCCCATCAAGAGGGAGGCCTGTTAAGGATGCCAATAAAGTCTTCAACTGCATGGGGAGCATCCTGCACCCTTAGCACCCACCTGGGTGTGCAGCTGCTGAAGCCTCTGCACCTTTGCAAGTAAGGTACAGCTTCTGACAGCTCTTACAGACCAAGGCTGGAGTCTCAGAAGTTTGACATGTTTAGGAAAGTCAGCTTTGCCATGATCACAAGTTTACTAATGATTGGATTGGAAAGGATGACAAAGGTTTTAGACTCCCTCTAAGTCCCTGGGTCACACTCACCCTGGCTCAGTGTCAATGAGTTTTGAGTGTCCATCCCTGGTGCCAGATGTGGGCAACACGAGGGTCCAGCAGTGCTCTTGATGTCTCCTTGCCTGAAGTTCCATGGCACAGTAGATGTTGGGGAGTTAATATCCCACTAAACCTGGGGCTGCAGTGGAGGCTGCCTCCACAAATACTGAGTGGGATAAAGACTAAAGAAGAGATGGCAGCCTCCTAAGCATCCTCCTAAGCCACCACAGACCCTCCTCTTTTTTTCTTTTTTTTTTCTGAAAACAGTGTTTTAGGACATTGCTGCTTGTACTTCTCCTTTCTTCTCCTGCTGGGAGAGCCAGGTTTGATGACTCAGAAATTACTAAAAACATCATGCTCAGAACTGCCATAATCAAAAGACTGGCTTAAAAATCATGAGATTCCTACCAAATAAGTTCTTTTCCCTTGTCATCTTATGCTTTTGACTTGGAGGTCATTATTCAGTCCTCAGCTCTGAGGAATGTTTCATTTTATTTTGTTATTTAATGGAGAATGAGGTTCCCATCTTGTCTCCAGAAAGGAGGGCTTGGGCACAGTACCAAGTATCATGCCTCTCCCATGAGAAATGTGAGGGTTGCCCACATCCAAGTGTAGGAAATACCAGGAAGGACAAATGCAACACCCAACTCTGCACAATTAGGTCTTATATAAATATTAATGACCAAGGCACCAGTGCAGTGAGTCAAGATCTGGGGAGCTGGGTTGTCTCAAGATCCTGTGACCACTTGCCAAGAGGAAAAATGAGTGAACTTTCATTGGCTGTTTTTCAGGACTGGATATTGTACTTTAACGAACAATCAGAAGGCAACTAGCTGGAAAATAACTAGACCTTTAACAGCCCTGGTGCTTAATTTACCATGCACTTTTTCTTACATTCTCCCTCTCATTGCTGATATTGTGTCAGCATGGCCGCTTCTCTGACACCGGTTTTACTCAAATATTGCTGTTTCATCTCGCCTCTACTCCTCACCGTGCTTCCCTGAGCTATTTCACAGGGTCTGCCTCACCTGTCAGAGTAGCCCATCACTGCCTCCTCAATCACAGCCCATTAGGAAAGGCTGCATGATGGACACCTCTACCTCTAGGCTCATGCTATACTCCAAACACCAGCTCCTTCGTGGGATTAGGAGCCGGTTACACCGCGGCTGAGCCCACCCTGCCTCGGCGGAGGGGGCCGTGTGTGGCGGCTGTTTGGATGGAGTCATTTAGATCCGTGATTTATGTGTTCTTCACACTTTAATTGCATCCAGGAATCTCTCACTCTGGCAGTGTCTAATCTCTCGACATTTCACATGCTCTGCCTGCACGATGTCAGAAGATGAATAGCCCATTCATATGGGGACTGCTTCACATCCAGATATGCTGACTTACAGTGCCGATAGACTGGAGCGGGAGATGAAGGATAGCAGCAGGGACTGGGTAACTTGTTGTGCCTACCAAACCTCATTGGTTCAAAAATAAAGTGTGCTCTATGTGTTTATCTGTGAATGATGGCATTTTTATTCGCATGGCTTTTTCCTTGCACCTTCCAGCAGGTCTCCTCCATATTTGCTAGTCTCTAAAGCACATCTTTGCCTTTAGGGCTTGCAGGGTGGTGTTCCCAGAGCCAGCTTTGGCAGGGCAGGCTATTGAGGAAACCTGAAAGCTCTCTTCAGAATATGTATGAGTATTGTTACTGTTTGGCACTGAATCTGTCACCTGAAATGCCTGAGATTTTCTTAATGGTGCATGCACATTTTGCTGGCTCCTTTTCTCTGCTCTCCTTAAAATGTGTTTCTTCTTGAATACTGTAGGGCTGAGGTCCTAGATTTATTTTTTGGGCATTATAACAAATTGTTCTTGAATACTGTAGGGCTGAGGTCCTAGATTTATTTTTTTGGCATTCTAACAAATAGGAAGAGAACACATCATGCCATCAGAGTGGGAGGCAAGAGGTGACTTTATCCTCATCTGAGGAACTAACAGGTTAAATAATTTGCCCAAGGTCAAACAGAAAGTTTTTGTCATCAGATTAGAGAATTGAAATAAGGTCTTTTTATCAGAGTTTTGATCACAGGATAAATTTTATCATCCTGATCTGCTATATTTTCACAATAAAGTATTTTACTTACCTCTAGAACAGGTAAAACTTCCTTACAAAGAATGTTTGTAAGGCATGTCCCCATCCAGTCAGCAGATCCAATGTGGATAACTCCCAGTTTTCTTCTTTAATTTGTGTATTTACATTGAAGATTTCAAAATAGATGAAGGAGTTCATCTGTGTTGAGATATGATAAAGTGCTGGAAAGAACAGTCATATCAGACAAGTTTAAGTTAATAAACAGATAAATAAAAGCACAAATCAGAAGCTGGCTGAGCTGAAATCCCAATGCTTTTAATCAACAAATGTGAAGGTTTGGGTGATGAAGGAGTAGAAGGGAATGTGTGTCTTTCATTGAAATCGTAACGTCTTGTTTATTCCGACCACCCAAATGATAGCTAGTAAATCTTATTTGATTGCCTAATAAATGCTAAGTTACTTGTACAAAAATGGAGCAGCTTTGGCAGAATTTGAGGCTTAGCCTAAAAGAGTCCCTGGTCTGTCTGGGACTGGCTAAAGGAGTCTCCTGCACGACTGCTCCTCGGTGATTGGGTCTCCAAAATTTTCAGTCTGGAGGTTTTCTGTCATGCTCATATGAAAAATTTTGGAAACATTCCTGAGAGAGGAAAATCAGTTTTGGCCCACATCTATTCTTGAAGTCTGAAGTCAGGAAACCTCAGATGGGATCAGAAGGGAGGGGTGATTCTTGCACTTCATTTGCAGTTTTATGGAGCACTTATAGCATGAAAAGGGATGTAATTAGAGTCATAGAATGCCAGGTTGGAAGGGACCTCAGGGATCATCTGTTTCAACCTTAATTACATATAGTTCAGCAGTTGTATAAGTGAAAAGAGGCCTGGCTGCCATAACCCAGGAGTGGACCAGAGGAGGATGTGTGTGTTTCAGCTGTCAGAGATGCAAACGACTTTTCACTTTAACCCACTGGCTGGAATTATGTTCCCAACATTCATTTTCTGGGTTGAAGTTTCTTGGACATATCTCTCTGCCACTGCATGAACTGGATATAGATTAAATGTTATCTTTTTCTTCTTCTGAGAGCACACGAAGATACGAAAATCTGGATTTTTTTTTTCATGTGGAAGTCACAACTGGAATTGTTGGCCTGTGTTTGAAGATAGGAATACAAGACAAGAAGACAAGACCAGCAAATTATTGCCTTTTAAGTGGAAGATGGGGCTTGGAAATGGATCTAACAGTAAGATTGCTTGTTTATCACTGCGACGAGTAACGTGATGAGATACTGTCTACTTTAATTTCCACTAATTTGGCAAGATATTGGAGTAACTCTAGGTCCAGATTTTCAGAAGATCTTGGAGGCTTTTAAGCGTGTCTGAAAATCTGGCTCTTATTTTAGGTGTCTAAAGAGGAATCAAACACTTATAAAATAATCTAGCCCAGTTGTGGTGCTGAGCACTTAGAAATCTGGACTTCAGTTCTTGAGAAAGTCTGGCTGCTAACATGTTTTAAGACTGAGAAAAGCATGGCTAGAACACCAAGCCAAAGGAAACAATTTGTCTTGTAATGACAGGGTTGAGAGGTAGATGATATTCTTTTAAATAAGTACAGTACCTAGGTCTGGATGATCTCTGCTTCCAACTAGATGAGGATATAAAGACACTGGTAATGAGATTCATTACAGCAGCTTTCTAATCTCTTTCGCTACAAAATACATTACATTTGGAATTTAACTGTGTGTGCAGCACACCAGGTGGCCAAGCTGCTTTTACTGGGAGAAAATAAAGAAGCTGAAATGCACTGCTATATAGTGCTCTTAATGCCTAATAATGTCATAGAGGAAGAAGTATGTTCTTGCTCTCTGTTGCTGATGACTGCCGAGCGAAGCACATGTTATACAAAGTCACATATGCTGGAGAATAACGCTGCTGCGGGAGCCCTTAGCTCACTGGTATGTGACACTGCAATGTGATTAGGAAAGAAATTACATACTCTCAAAGAGCTTTCCCCCATTTTGGGAGTGAGAGAGAAGAATTACCCCCTTGGAAATGTTATATCTGAGTGAATTTACTTTTCCACGGGCTGATGTTCTTCTAAGGAAGAAGGATGTGCTAGCTCTTGCTCAGGAGAAAGGACATTTTTTTACTTTATTGGTGGTCACAAGGTTGTGGACCAAATTCCACCTTGGGTGAAGCGGGGAGAGTTTCACCAGTTTCAGGGGAATTTGAGTCTGAGTTTTGTGTTGCACTAAATTTGAATATGGAGGCTTAAAAATAGGGCTTCTTGTTCACATCCCAGTCTTTGAGGTGTTCTTGCTAACGGTGGAGGTGTGTTGACATGGCAACTCCCTAAATCTAGCCCTGAATGCTGTAAGCTTAGCTCCTGGCCTACCAGGACTTGAAACTCTTCTGAATGAAAGACTAAGTCAAAGCTTTCTGTCCACTCAGGGTGTCACTTTATGATATAGATGAAGTTGGCCTACGTGGGTTTTTCTCCTAATCTCATAAAAACACTCAGAAATTTTGCATTTTAATTTAATAGGAATAGAACTGGGCTGCTCACCTGTAGTATTTGATCATAATAAAACTGTGTCAAACAATATTTCTCCCCTTCTACTACCTAAACATGCTGTGATCCAGAATTACTTTACCTTTTTCTTTCCTCCCTCCTGCTTTTTGATGCTGAGCAGAAGTTCTGGTTGGTTTTGGTAGGAAGCTGTGGATGGGCTGTGAAGCACAGTGTGAGTATTGAATGTTCTTCCCAGCTGTTTGTTGTGGATCAAATTCACCCTGTCATGGGCTGGGATCCAGTTGCAGGACAGATGCTTTGCAGTTTTGTTTATTGGATTTACTACACAAGGGGTTGTGCTCAGCATTGACAGGGAGCAGGTGGCTTGTAGAAATTAAAAAACCCACCACGTTTTTTGTATTTTTTTTTCTGTTTACAGATTCTTGTGACATACTGATTGCAGCTGGGTGTACGAAAAAGCAGGGCTAGAGGTATTCATGCAGCCTGCCATCACATGCCACTCAGACACAAACATTGATGCACCAGGACTTGTGTTTTCTCCAGAGCTTGGACATGTTCATTCTGCAGCCCATGGGTGAGCTTAGCCAGCTCATAACCTCCTTTTTCTTACCCTTCTCCCATGACTTCTTACTCCTCTGAATGTTGTGGACCATGTGGGTCTGGCAGCCTACCATGTTAGGTCCCACAAACCCTGGAGAACTCCAAAAGAGTGACTAAAATACACCCAACCTTCACCATGTAGTACCTATGTACACATGTATATCAGGTCCCTTAGTAGGTCTGCTTCCACCTCTTGTCATGTATAGGACACCTGCCTGTCATTGCATGGAGGACAATTATGTTGGATGTCTACTTAGTATGTCTTCACTCATGTTACTTAGAATGGAATGAGAAATTAAGTTATGGAAATATGTAATTAAATGGAGCACAGATTCAGTTGAAAAGACTGCAGGAAACTGAATAGATCACTAAAGTCTGATTTTTGGACTAGGCCACATATTGAACTGAGTAGTGGCCATGCTCCCTTCATAACCTTCTGTTTCCTCCATCATGTGACCAGACATGAGTCCTTGTGTGGCCAAAATTTAGGTGTCTCCCAATCCTTGCTGGATCTCTGATAATAACAGACATATAAAGGTACATGCAAGAAGATCCCCTTCCAGGACAGAGGGATACCTATGTGAGGACCATGTGAAACCCCACATCCTTGGGGACTCCAAAGGAAAGAGAAAAAACAGAAAAAAATAGACTAGATTGGGTAGTGATCCATGGAATTCCTTCACCATATAATTTTAAGGCAAAATCCAGGGGTGCTATAGAGGGCTCTCAAAAAATAACCACATAAAAGGCTGAGACATTGTTGTCAGGACATTTTCATGTATGCATGATTCCTCCGTGCTATGCTGGTTGTGCAGAGCACAACTGGCCAACTCTCAGGGACTTTTTCAGGCAGTGTTAGCCAGTTATGAAAAGATGCTTGGACAGTGGGACCTGTGTTCAGATCCTAACTCATATAAACATAAGCTGAAAAATCACACTACCATGTAGTATGACTGCCATTCTGGTGTGCTTGGCCATACAATTATTTCTGCATATTAAAGCACAAAAAAGCATATAAGAGCACTTTCACTCGTGAGTTTGTGCAAGGAGCAGTGATGAAGCCATGTGAAAATCTCCATGCCCTGTTCTCGGCTTATGCAATTGAAGGGTAGGATGAGACACTTGGTCCCAGCAGCGTGAAGAGCAGATAATGAGCCAGGATCCTTTTATTCATAGCTGAGATGATCAGTGTGTGAGCAACCCTGATGTCAGCATAGGTTTGTATAAACCGGTCGAGCTAATTAAGTGTGAATGGGTGCAGATTTGGGAAAGATCAGCCTCTGTTAGTGGCAAAATCCCAAACAGGAAAAAGAGGTGACTTTGTGACACTGCTCACAGCCAGCAGGTTGCCTGGCTCTGGGCATGACCGAACAGCTTCTGTGGAAATTTAGGAACTAAGGAAAGAAACTGCTTTACTTTAATATACAGGGAGGTTAACGGGCACCCACTGGAACCCTTTTAATTGACAAGTAGCCCCATGGAGGCTGGGACATGTTAAACAACCATCCTGGTAAGCCAAAGCACAGCTAGGCTGAAAGTGGTCACATCTATCTTGTGAATTCCTTAAATAATAAACACTGGACAAAGTTCAATAAACAACCAGATCAAATTTCACTGAGGAGGCACTAGGAAAGCAGCTGGACAGAAGCATCTATGGGACAATACTCTGCGAAGAGGAGAAATCACAGAGAGACGCATGCTGGAACTGATGTCTACTCTGGAAGGATTTACTGGCAACAGGAGGTGAAGTGTTTTGGGCAGGGCAGGTGCTTTTTATTCATGTTTTGAAGCAGGAGTTAGAAAACTTTTCCAAGGGCTGAATCAGCCTTTCGGACTCATTTGGTGGACCAGAAATGAACGTCAATCCATAACAATGCCAAAAAACAATGTGTCCATGAGCTGTATGAAATGAAATTGTGGCTTATGGAAGGGACACAAGTTCTCCATTCCCATGTCTAAAGTACGTGGGATTCAGTATAACAAATATCTTTTCTACAGCCTTCCTCAATATCTATTCGTTGGGAAAAAGTTTAGTGTCCCTAAATTACCATCAACTCAAAGTATGCCCTCACTGAAGCATCATTATCGTTCCTTGCTCATGAAAGTACTTTTCTAAACTCCAGGCATGAATCTGCCACACGATGCCCTCAGGAAACGCCATAGCTGGGATCACTGGACCAGTCAGCTTGGTCCCAGCTGAGTGGTAGGGATTAGATGCTGTGGCAAGACAAGCCCAAGTAGAGGCAGCTTGGGGGTACCCTTGGAAAGCAGCTGTAACCCATCCCATCCCACCCCTCTCTCTTGGTGAATCCCAGCCCAGGCTTGGTAGATAAGGAAAATGGGGTGGTATGGAGTGCTGGGAGGAGGCAGCTTGTTGTGTTGTGAAGTTGGGTGGATGGGCTTTTGGGGATTGTGATGGATGTAAACCATGATAGGATCTATGAGATGATACATAGAAGGGCAGTGGAGCCATGCATGGGGCTGAAGCAGGTGGGTAGCCCATAGGGAAGGGTTGTGGACTTGTATGGAGGGGTCAGGGTTCACTTACAGATACTGTATTGAGGTTCCTGATGTATCCTGGATAAACATTTCTGCGACATTACTGTCCTTGAAAAGAAAAAGGTTTCAGTATCTCTTTTTTAGCCAAAATGGAGGTCTCTGAGCCTTGTGGATATAACACCCTTGTCATGTTTAATGAGATACGTGTGAACTGCTGGCTTTCCTACAGCCTACCTGTGTTTTCAACTAAGCCTTTATGCCAGGCCCCTTATCATGCAACACTTTGCTGTTTGCACCTTGCTGATGGGTTGTCAAGACAGTGCACAGGAATGTCACCACGCAGTTTGTCACTGTGCCATCAGAGTGGAAACAGGCGGTGGTGATGTGCAGGTCTTTTTCCTTGCCCACCTCCTCCTTGCTCTATGGCTCACAGCGACATCCTCATGACTCCTTCCAGCACTTTCTCACCCCTTGCAGAAGGTGGACGTGACTGGGGGTGCCTCCGCATGCTCCAGGTCTCTCCCATGGGTCAGAGGATGGACTTCAGCCTTTCCCTGCCACAGCACCACAATTCCCAACCACAGAGCAGCAGCATGTGGAGGGGCACACAATCCCCTCCGCATTGTGGATATGGGTATTGATTTCTTCAGTGAAAAGAAGGAGAAAAATCTTCTCTTACAATCTCATTCTCTGCCATTTTGACCAAGTGTAAAACCAGTTAAAGAAGGAAATAGCACTGCTTGTCTCATAGCAGGTCGATATTTGGGCCGTCCAAGGCTGTTTCTCTTAGGATGAGCAAGCAGTGATGTGGGCCAGATACTGGACTGATATTATTTTGTTTATTCACCAAAATATGCCAACAAAATCCTCTTTCCCTAAATGCAGTGGAGGCAATGAACAGGCAGCCTCTTTGACCTAAGGAGCTCTGAGTGCAAGCAACTTGTCTTTTTGTCCCTCTTAAGACCCTGCTTTCATAAGACTTCGTGTTACCAGCATAAATTCTTGGCTAAGCATGTCCAAAAGCCGAGAATTACTCCTTTAGGAGGCTTTGAACCCAGCCAGAGGGAGCTGATGTGGGGTGAGCCCACGGGCAGCACTGCACAGTGCTCATGGATCAACACAGCTCGACCAAAGCCATGTCCTGGGAGAGTTCTTGGCTATGATGGAGTCAAGCTTGATATTTCATCCAATTCCTTCATATCTTAGTGAGTGGTTCCTCAGTGCCTGCTGGTGTTATCACAGCAAGTGGCAAGAGAGTTGCTGGCAGAGCGAGGAATGGAACCTGCATGTTCTGCTGCCATTCATCCCCTTGCCAAAGCACTTAGGTAGGAGCAAGGAGGACCTTGACTCTGCAAATGAGCTCTGAAAGGTGAAGCAGCAGTGAGCTGTAGGTATTTATAGGTGGAGCCTTGATGGAGAAGCAGCACTCATCAAATCAGTCAGGCTGCTGGCTGGGCTGGTTGTAAACAAGCTAATGTTGAATTGCCATCAAGTCTCAGAAGGACAATAGCATGAGTAAAACACCCATTTATGGTTGTGGTGGGCTTTGAATGAAGTGACCTGTACACTGGGCCTCTAGGAAATGAGACAGCTAGATGGGGGCTGGATCAGACAGGTTGAATATAGGGAGTATACCTTTATATTACACATATAAAGGTGACAGTGAATTACTTGCCATGATTTGAAACACTCTCTTGCCTGCCTCCTAAGTATTTTTAAAACCGAAGGAAAGCATCAGACCTTTGTCTTGCATGAAGAATGAGTTAATTTCCTATAGAAGTATGAACATTTTGCATGACCAGCAGAGCCAGCCTGGAAAGCACAGTTATCTGTACCACGTACACTCTGCTGTCTGCAGTTTGTCCTCCAGAAATGTTGTCTGTCTTTAGCTGCTTCTCAAACCTTGGTCCTAGGAAAGTCACAGAGATCTCTACTCCTTCATTCAAATGGGTGAAGATTCATGCTGAGGAACTCTTCTGCATGGGTCTAGCTCTGCAGACCATGTTTGATTGTCCCACACAGGTGGAAGAAGAGTGATCACTTGCAGGAAAGCCTTCTGCTTCTGCCCCTCTGCAGATGGTGTTCCCAGAGAGGGGAGTAGGTTCCTGTGTGAAACAGAGTGCAGGATTTACACCCATTTAGCTTCAGGTGGGATTCTGGCCTAGTTTATGCATCTAAAAGACAGTTTTAGATGCAAACTCGGACAGAGTTTGAGTTTGAAGCAGACAATCTGGACAACCTTTATAGCCAAGTGAAGGGAGAAAGGGAATCCAGCTCCCTCAAGAGGTGCTCACAGAGCCCCTGTGCCATTTAAGCTCATGTCTGACCACCATAAAGAGAAAACTCTGACCCAGATGTCTAATTTACAGAAGCTTAAGGTATTTGTCATCAGACCTAAATCAGATCTGTTCTCCTTTTGTCTCAATGGTACAAATTGGAGGAGGAAGCAATGTGTTGCTGCAAGAATAACACCAGCAGGATTTCTTTATTTCCTATGTTTCCTAGCTCCAGGGGGCCAATGATCGGCATGGGTGATGACTCAATGTTTCCAATGTTACCTTCCTGTGTCAGCATGGATCCAGTCAAGTGGAGATTTGGATTAGCTTGCTAGAAGGGTGAGAGTGACCTGAAGTGGACCTTGCTAAACGAAATTGAATGACCCTGGGGTGAATCAGCACCTAGAAGCTTCTTCACTCTTTTTTCTCTACCTAAATCTGGCCATTTGGAAGCATCGACCCATTGCATTACTGCAGGGTAGAGTCCATCTCTTCACACAGTGTAGCTCAGCCAGTCCTTCTCAGAGCTCACAGGATCTGTGTGCACTGGTTGCTGGACCAGTGTATTCATGTAAAAGTTTTGTCCTCTGTGGGATTGTGCAAATGTGTCTTTCTCAAGTTGCCCCTGAAAATTGGCCAGATCCCTGGATTCAATTTGCCTGGACCTAGCAGACAATGGGATGACGACATGAAGGATTTGTGGGATGTGCCTTGCACATCTCTGAAGTCAACATCCTCACAAGAGGGGCAAAATTTGTTCTTGCTTGCAGTAACCTCGGGCATGTTGCTGTATCTTGTAGTACCATCTGAGCCACACAATGCAAATGTTTATTGCCTTCTTTTCATGGGCCTGTGGCTTGTGTTTTGAGTTTCATGCAATGCAGTGAGGAGGGTCTCGGGAGAGCCGTGTTATAAAAGAGCCAAAGGCCAGATGTGTATGAGACTCCAGCCCAGAGAAAATCCCCTGCAGTTTGACTCTGTCAGGGCAGCGGGGTCTTGAGAACAAGGGAAAATTGAGTTGGCCGTAGGATGCCATCCGGTCTTTAGGGCGGACAAATGCATGTAATCTTGGTTGGGGCTGTAAAAGCAGCATTGCTAGGCTGGAGGAGAGGAATGCATGGCCGGGGAGCTGAGATAATGGAAGGAGGAGCTCGGAAGAAAGAGGAGAGGAGCGGCATTCGCCTTCCCTATCTGTGAACTTGATGCAGAGAGACGTTCGTAGTTTCCAATAAGCAGTTCATTTATCTTAACTTAATACCTTTTTACTCCTTCGCTAGAAGAGTGATCCCAATTAAGGCGGCACAGCAGGGCTTCTGTATAAACCTCCTAACACCGCCAGCTACGTTATTTGCTACAACCAGCCAGAGTTATGATCACCAGTGAAAAATAAGCTTCCTATCTGGCAGCTGGCCAGATTCATCCTAGCAAAGCAGCAGAGTAGAAGGACTGGGAAAGGGAATGCATTGAAATGTAAAACAGTTAACATTTCTACAATATATGTCAGCATCCACCAAGCAGTGTGGGCAATTAAGTAATGTTACATTGTACACTTCACCTTGGAAGAAAAGCTCATTTTGATGGAATAAAATACCCAAATGCCACAGACTCTGCTGCTGATTTCACATCTAAAGCAGTGTTTTCCCTTCTATGCACAACGCTTAGCACAGAATTAAGAGGGAAAAAAAAGCAGCATGATTTTAGACTTAGAAGATAAGTAAAAGTGTGGGCCCTCTGCCAAGTTTCTCACCATTTAGCAGCACTGAGATGGGATAAAGAGCAGATTTCTGACTGCTTCCCACAGCCACTTTTCTAGTTTTGCAGAGCTGTTTTATATTAGAAAATTGCTGAAGATCTTTCATTGCATCTTTTCTTTCCTCTGATTTAAGGGATCTTCGTGTCTCCTCCTCCCCCCGCTTTTCAGTGGAAGCAGCCTCTATAGGGGCCCTGACCTCGCACTGCATGGGAGCAGTTTGTTTGCAGGAATGATAAAGCTCTTCAGCAGAGTAACCAAGTAAATTGGTTGTGGCTGCATATGTCAGTCCTGCTGCACTCCTTAAAAAATAAGGTAGAGGTGTCCCAAAATTAAGTGTGATAGCACTGCTGGGAATCTTCCACATCATCCTGTGGACAGCCTTGAAACTGGGTTGTGACTGAAAAATAAAAACAGTAAATGTGCATCTGGGCCATTAGTCTGAACAACTGAACTCAAGAGATGAATGGAAATTGCCTGTTGCTCGAGTTCACCAGAAGGGAAAACCTGTCTTTCAAAAATAAAAATAAAAAGAGAGGAAAAAAAAGGATATAAGCAAGAAAATGTAGTCTCTAAATTCCTGTGGGTTCTATTAAAATTCTTCCTCTGCTGGCATGTTATTGGAGAGCCTTTAGCTTTGAGAACTGATTGTCCAGTACTGCTGTCTTTTTTTTTTAAGCCTGGATGTTGACTGGAACCAGATGAAAATTTTTAACTGAAATGTCTATTAGGGAACTAATTCTGGGAGAAATTCAACAGACTTTCAGGCTCATTTCTGATATACCCAGATGCCAAATTGGTAAGGAGATACTGCACATGCTGCAGAGCAGTGGAAGGAGAGGAATGGGGAAGGAGAGAACAAAAATTAAGTGGTAAAAGTGTTTGCAGGTCTGGGATGTGCTGGAGGAACATTTTAACTAGGTCTTATTTTGCCTTTGGTTCATGAACCTTGTGAATGTTACCGTTACTTTAGTCATTAAATATAACAGGATCGTGAGGTTCAAGGAAGAAACTTCCTATTTCCAGCTATGCTGAAGCTTCCAAGAGGTGTTTTAGATACACAAACTGTTGTTATGCAAATGTAAAATGGCTTTTTCTTTTTTTCTAAGCCTCTCTGTTTGGGGCATTGGAGCCTGGTGCTGCATCTTCCTTTGGTGTGGTATTTTGGAAATTTATTGGGCTCGGATTCAGAATGCAGGCTCTGCTCTTAACACTTCGAGGGTGTAGGAGGCTGGCTTTGATATTTTACATAGGTTCTGCTGAACCTATTTCAGGCTGCAGTTTGATGGTTTACACAAGAAAATATCCTGAAGAAAGTAACATTTAAAAGCTGATTGTTCATGAACTACCAAAGCCAGGAGAAACTGTCTGTAATGGGAGAGCTAGAATCCAAATTTTGTAGACGGTCCCTTCTGGTCATCAATTTTATGATTCTGAATAGTCTCTGGTCATCAGTTTTTCAGACCTCCCAGAATACCCAGAAGAGCAAAACTGGGTTTCTCAGGCAACCAGGACCAAATTACTCCCAACAATGCCATGTGTAACAGTGGGACAGTTACTCAAACGGCAACAGACATTCCCCTTATAAAGCATCCATGTAACATTAGGAACATCTGAGTCACAGGGAAAACACTGGATTCAATTGTCAAACACAAAATGTCCTTCTGCCACCACTTCAACCATGGGTATGTTGCCTCAACCTGCTAAACACTTTTCTGTTATGGACATATGTGCAAATTGTTTTCTGGGCTTTGCCTTGCCATTTATCTAAAGCTTTTTTGATAGCACAAAACCTCCCGTTCTTTGTTTGAGGAAGAGTTCCCACACAGACAAAATGTCCAGAAGGTCTAAGGCACCGATCCTGCAAGGACTTAGCCTCCTGAATACATTGACTTAATTGGGACTACCTGAGCTTTTTGTTAAGCATATACCCAACTCTTCCCTGGGCTGAAGCCTGGATTAGTAACCAGGACAATAAACTGCTGGTGGTGGCTTAGAATGCCAAGTAGCAGGTTTAAAATATTTAGATGTCTGGAACCTGAATCCAAAGAAAATAGATTCTCTATTTCCATATTCTGAACTGACCTGTATGACGTGGAGTCTTTTTTAGTGTTCCCGCAGCACTCTGTTAATCCCTATTCCTTGTATTAACTGGAAAATGAATGTACTGCCTGGGGTAGTAGCTTGGTTCACCTTCATGGAACAGCTCTGGTTGCACACCAGCTTTGAGCAACAGGCTAGCAGGATCTATGTATTTTTTCGGATTTTTTTCTGTTATGTTCTCTGTCATCTTACTTATCTCTTTGGCCTTTTAATAATTGCAGTGGTCATGTTAGTTTGCAGCAATATTCAACTTCCATTATGTGTTTCCAAAAATCTTTGGATATAAATCACTCTGTTAACTGAATACTGCAGTTGTCAATGTGTCCTGTTACACACAAATCATGGATGTTATGACTTTACAACCTCTTTCCAAACTTCTCTTTGTCCAGCTAATACCCTTTTAATGCCTTTTTAACCATCTGAGACTATTAATGGTGGCAACTCCAAGCACCTTTTCCTGCTGTTGTTTTCCATATGGCTTCTGAAATGGGACCCAAGAGCTTGAATGGTGCCTGGCTATGGCAAATCCCTCACACAGTCAATGGGAGTTGTTCTGTGGGGGAGAGTGGGTGATGGATCAGGCCAAATGAACTAGTCACTCACATTTATAAATACAGATATGGCAGGTTGGGGGATACATAGTTAACTCCTGCAGCTGTGGAGGACAAATTCATCCTCTGCCTGACCCTGGTGAGTTTTGTAGCAGCTCTGTATGTAGCTCCCTGTGCTCAGCTGAGTTAGCTCTGGGTAAAGCCAGCAGTGGGGACAGCCCCTCTGTCATTTGCTTAAGGATCACTGCTACAGGCACAAAACACTACTAGTGAAATGTCCCTAAACATGAAATCCTACTACATGTTCTGGAGCATGGATACAGAAAATACCCTGTGTAAGCTACTGAGTAGCCCAGTACTAGTGCCCTCAGTTTCAGTTCCTTGTGTGGTGTCCTGGCACTATTTTAGTCCGAAATAATCCACGATGACCTCTGTGAGCAAAAGGCTCTTCTGTGTACAAAAAGCCCATGCTAATCCATGATATGGAGAGAAAATTCAGCTCATGGTTCAAATGCTCTATGTAGTCTCTGAGTTTCCTGACTCCCTGTGAAATTAGTTAAAGCACATCTCTGACAGTCCCAGCACACAGTGGTCACCCACCAACAAACTCATATTGCCCTTGATAGGGAAGGATTTCACCCAAGATGTGGAAAGATCCCACTCCTTCTTGTCCCAGTTTCAGCAAGAAAGGAAATGTCTTTCCTCTCACTAATTCTAGTTCTCTTGGCTAGATGGGTAAAATTCATCTCCACTATAAACATCTTCAAATATTTACATACAATAACAATTATGGGCATTTTGATTTAAATGATTAAAACACCAGGCTTGACTAGACACTAATTGCTATTGATTGTTTAATGATATTGTGGAATGGTAATGCAGGCTTCATATTGACAGTCAAAAGCAATTGACTGAAAAGTCATTATGCATTTTTAGCCTTACAAGTAAACTGCCTGAATTTTGATTGAAAAATATTGTACTAAATGTAGAAAACCTCCTAAAGAAAAAGGATGAAGACTCTAACCTCCATATTATTGAAAGCATTTAAATCACTCTTCTGACCACATTGCGGGAATACAAGAAGAAATTTAACCTTCATTTCCAGAAGGAAGCTTTGACTACAGTCAGTGGTTAGAGCACTAATCTTTTGGTTCTGGGACTGGGATTTAAGTTCCTTCTCTGATTTTTATGTGCAGTATGTTTATGGCCTCATCTCACTTCTATAATTGGCATTGCATTTCATCACAAAACCATTATACATAATTTAGCTGTGTTCTTCATAGGTCAGACCCGAGTGGAAGGTCACATTGGAGCTACCTAAACCATATGGATTCTGAAGATAAACACTGAGTCTTGATTTTCATTTTGCTGCCAATTCTTTTTTTTTTTAATGGGAAAGGGGGAAGGGAGGATGCAAGAAAAATCCTGAAAAATGCTGTATTTTATCAGTAGCAGTATGCTTCTAGTATTCTCTGTGTATATTATTATGTGTGCAGCTTGTAGCATGATACAGAAACCTGCCAGGTAAGATCAAGTGTCCACAAACTCTGACCACGACCAGTATGGGAGTTGTTAATATACTATTGGAGGTAATGTTCCTCAAAGGTGTTTCTGAATGAAGGCAGAACCAAAGCAGAACCCTGGACTTACAGGACACCGAGCCATTGGAAGGATCAGAGCTGGAATAGAGCTTACAAAGAGCCAACCGGCTCCCAAATAATCCTCCTGATGTTGGCCAAACCCAATTTCTACAACTCATCTCTCCTACTCACGTTAGTGACTGCCCAGGTTTCAAACCATATCCAAATTCAGGAAACAGATTAATCATCCCTAGAGACGTGACCTCAGTGGAATTCAGTTTAATGGTGAGGTCTGCCTCTCCTGAAAACCAGAGTCATAGTTAACATATGGAACAGGGTTGAACCCTGAATTAAAGGCTGGATTTGAGGAAGTGAGGATTTCATTTAACCTGGTAATTGTAGGGTGGACACCAGCTAAAAGATCTGAATGTCTAGAAACATCCAGTAGTTCCACACACAGGCATTTTCTAGGACTTCTTTAAGAAGGGATCAAAACATGGATGGGTGTATTGCAGTGGTAAGACCAGCAAAGCCATAAAAAATTCAACTATGCATACAACATGGAGCCTGGCACCCAGAGAGGTATATCCTATGATCCTGTGATTCCATAATTCTGTGATCCTGAGTATTTCTTTGTCTTCTAGCTGTTTGCACTGGGGAGAGCTGCCTGCCATGCTTAGACTGTCTTGATCACAACGGAGAAAGCAGAACCAATAAACTCAGGAGAGAGAAGCACAACTCATGCACTTAAATTAATTAAGGCAAACATAGCTTTTCTATATAATTTCTCAGGAATCTTTTCTAAGAAACTGGGAACAGTCACTATTCTAATTAGTACACTGAAATCTCATCTTGTCTCCTTGTTCAAAATACGAAGCTATTTCATTACAACTCCAAGAGGATGGACTCCTAAATAGGATGTCTCAATCAATATTAAATCCCAACTGCTTTTCAGAGCTTTAAAACCAAAAATACAAACTTTGATAATTGCGTTGTGACCCCATTATATGACAGGTATAAACCACGGCTGCTAATGAGTTGTCAGAAAATAATATGAAAGCAACCAAATAAATTTATAAATAGTAAATATGTTTTGAAATAATTCAGAATGCAGTTTCCTAAAGGGAATATTCAAAAATTACCTTTAAATACTGCTTTTTTCAGGAAATATGGAAAATATATGCATATGCTACAATTAAGAAGGAAAAGGAATATTAAAAGGTTTTACCTGCCCACCAAGCACAAATTGTGACCTTCCAGCCTAGGAATGTTATGAGGTTTCCTTCAAGGTAAGACCAACGTTTTCTAATATTTGTTTTTACTGGCAGACTCCTAAAATCTAAACATAATCAAGTAAAAGTAGCCTGATTTTTATAAGATTGTTGCACCTTCAGTGGCTTTAGAAGCTGAGAACAAATTTTATACATTTTTAAGGCTAGAAAACCTTCAGAATCACTCATAAAAAAAAAAAAAAAAAAAAAATCACATAGTTAACATACCAGTCCTAGTGGTATATCCAGCTAAAAATTCTCTTCCAGAAAGAAATCTTGTTCTGGCTGGAATAACATAGTCTATGGAGAATCTTCCTTTGTACTTGGTACTCTGTTAAATTTCTTCATTAGTTGTTTTTTAGGAAAGGGAAGGAGCATGGGCATTTTTCTACCTAAAATGAGTTGAACTTCCAGATGCTGAATCTAGCTGATAAAATTTCTCTGCTAAAAAAAGCCTTTAGGACCTGGTATTCTTTCACAACAAAGATTGCTCAGTTTTAGGTTCAGTTCTGGAAACTTTGGTCCTTTCTGTCAACCTTGGAGAGATTGTTGCCTTATTTGGGAAATGAAAGGAAAACCACCTTCCTCTAGTGCTCAGTGGCACTGAGAAGCTGGGAATCAGGTGCTCTGCTCCCTGCTTTTGAATGATAGAAGAGATGATGCTGATCTGGGATGACAGCTTCTCTGATGTATGCAGTTCTTCTCTAACACCGTGTTCATTCCCTGGGTTGTTCTTATATGAAGAGCACACATGAAGCTGATGGGCTTCAGCGCTCCATGAACATTTAAAAGTAGAATGGAAAGTCACTGGCCAAGCTTCACTGCTTGATTTATATGCTATTTCATTGGCATTTTGGATGCCTCATCCTGAGGAGCAACAGAGGTGATTTAGTCCATGTTAGCTAATGTACCTAAGTACTTTTTCTTGTAATGGAGTCTGACTCTTCCAAACAACTGCAAACTAGAGTCCAGCCTACCTAATTTTGGTTCTTGCTTTCTCTATAGTTAGGAGACCTTCTCTGGACTGCACACAGGTTCTGAGGACAACCCAATCTACTTTTGCCTCTTTGCCTGACAATACTGGGAGACAATGAGAAGCCCTGGGTGACACCAGTCAGCAGAGAAGCTGATTTGCTAGGCTAAAAAAACAAGGACATGTGGTGGTGACAATAGCAATGATGTTATTTTTCATACCCACCAGGAAGAAGACCCTGATTTCCAAGTTGTGCTCAGCAGGAGGGAAATGGCACCCTTTCTGTCCACCTCAGTCTATGCCCAATAGTTTGGGACTATCTCTGCCTTTATTACTCTCCTAGGGCTGCAGAGCAGCCAGGACTGGCAGAGTCATAGGGCTGGCCAGAGACAAAGAAGAAATCTAACTTTAGCCTAACCGTAAGGGCTCTTAGCTGGAGGAAATAAGAACTGGGCTCCAGGCCCAGCTTCCTGGCAATCCCATGCAATTTTCTTTAACTCATCAATGGGGTAACAGTGAAGAAGTCTGTAGAAGGAGCCTGAAGCCTGGGTCTTTCTCCTTGACCACCAGCCACTCCTTTTCCTAGTTTTTACCTAGTCCTTGGAAGACATCTTTCGACCCCTTTTCTCTCCTGGAAATGTTTGTGTTCCTGCCTGCAGACATTGCCCAGCTACAAGGGAAGAGTGCAAGAGCAAGTACTTTTAAGCTATCTTATATGCTAGTGGTTGAGGACCTCTCAGATGATAGAAAACGGGTAGAAAGTCTTCTCTGACTGTGCATACATAAACTATGGCATCCTGCTGTGGGTGAGTGAAGTGCTGGGGCATGGGCTGTGGGCCCCAAGTTGGAGTTGACCTATGAATGAGTCACAACCTAACAATGTATTTTGTTTCCCAAGTGGTTTCGGGCTCCAGAGGCAGAACCTGGCCCACCTGTATAAGGCCCCACCTTCCCCCAGGTGGTTGTGGTTGGGGTGATGAGTGAGGCAAGGACTACATCAATCAGGAACAGATTACTTTGAAGAGAGCTCCTGTTGGGAGAGAGCTTTTGTTGGGACTGGTTGTAGCTTTCTGACCTCTCTTTATGTGGTGTGTTCCCTCCTTGGCTCTTGTAGTGGCTGATTCGAGATGGAAAAGAGTGAAAAGATGAAGAATATGTAAAAAATGAAGGTATGCTGAGGGGGTGTTGCTGAGTTCAGTGTTGACCAGTGGAAGAAGAGAGCTAGCAGCACAAAATTGGCATAGGCAGCAGGATTGTTTGAAGAAGGAGAGAGCTAGCAAAACAGAGAGTACTTAATTCCTAGAGAACTGGGACAGAGGCTGGTGACACCTTCACCACCACATAATTCTGTCTTTGCTGCAGCTGTAATCACATCTTTAAACCTCTAGCAAAATAAGACATGTCCAGAGCCTTCTAGATTAAGGACACCTCATGATGGTTGGTGACCGTAACTATGCAGCCAGTGATCTTTCAGGCTTAGTGTATATAGACATCTCCAGGGCAAGGCAGACTTGGTGCATACACAAGCTCTTTGGGATTTTTGATGCATTTCAAGTGCTCAGGTCTCATTTGAAGCAGGAATTGAGCTAGATAGATCCTTTTGTAAATGACTGAAACTGGTTATAGGTTTGTGCCTTAATATGTGATCTTTTGATAGGATTCACAAGTGTTGCACTGGGAAATGAAATACTTTTGAAATGCCTGGCTAGGAAAATGCAATGACTTTAATTCAAGTCACAGAGACTTTCTCTGTCAGGACACTCCATCACCACTTCTGGTATAATCCTATGCACACTGGAATTAGAGATGGAGATAAGAGCTTTATGTGTTTCTTTCCAAGATTTCTTTTTCTTAAGTGATCGGTACTCTCCCCTTAAATTGAAAAGTTTCTATTCGAGGTGTGAAACTTCAATTATGGGTAGTGATGTCTTCTGTATATACATTCCATCTATCTTTATATCTGACCTTTCTGGTGTTAACGAGGCTTACTAAGCACCTAATAGGTAAAGCACTCTGAAAAAAATCATGTGGACACTTTTACTACAGCTTTGTTTTTCCTGCAGATTGAATAAACTGGAATGCAGTGCAGATATTAATTACAATCCCTTTTGCTGTGTAATCAGAATAACATAGGAAATACCTTCCACTTTCTTGGCAGTGGCCCTGATCCAGCAAAGCACTTAGATGTAGGAATAGTCCCATTCAAATGGGCAGGAACTGTATAGTATCAGAGCCAAAGTGTACCTGAAAGGGATTTTTTTGTATGTGTGTGAAAACATTAATGTACACACATATAATCCAGATGAATTTTTTGTTGTTGTTGAAGTCTTAAAAGACAATTCTCTAATGTGTGATTGTTAGAGTCGGATCTAAAAGGAGGCAAATGTTACTATTCACTTTGCAGCTGTTACTGTGAGGCCTCTGTCTGTCTGATAGTACTTCTACTAACCTACATGCAGCACCATGCCAAGGTGGCCATATGACCTGTGGAAAAGAGCTGTCTGGCAGGATGAGTAGGAAGAAGTTGTTCGACCATCCATGTAGACATGCCCTTAGTCATGCTGAGTGAGTCACATTTTAAAGAAAAAAAAAAAATTAATTCCTAGATGAGAACATCCAGTTCTTTTGGATTTATGATAGCATAGTCTGAAGTTAGATCCAAAATTCATGGCTGACTCTTCCCTCCAACGATCCAGGCCAAAGTTCGGGACATGAATAAATGTCCTGGAACTCTTGGAGAGTTTGAGATCCAGACCAAACTTCTGCAACTCACATCCCTCTCCAAGGGATTGCAAGGTATTTTTTAATTGAATGGTTGTTTTCTTCAAACATAAGGCTTCAGAATTTGACCTTTTGCCTCTGACTCCATTCTGTCACTTGCGAGCAATCTACATGAACACAGCCAGGTCAGGCATCCAAGGTTTACAAATCCAGCTTTGCATACATATCTCTTTCCTCATCTCATCTTGACATAGGAATAAAATCTCTGTTTGCTAGTAAAGCTCAGGGAGCTGATGCTTGCAGTGGGGCTAATAGTACATGAGAGTTGTTGATTTTCATTCTTAGTTGAAAAAAAAATCCCAGGACTTGTATCTGTTAAGGTCTGATTGGACACCACCACCAGGGCAGGGAACAAGCATGGGTGATTAGAGATTTGACTTCCTCCCTAGACCTCTTCTGATTAATGATATAGATATCCCCTTGCAGTCTTAAGGTCTCAATCCTCCCAAAATATACAGCTTCGCTTAATTTTGCACATGGGAACTTGATATATGACAAAATCTGTGCAGAGTCAGGGTCCCAATGAGCAAGGCATTGATTGAGAGAAGTATAGTGAGGGAGCAGCTTGATCATGATCTAAATCAATTGGGAATAGCACCAGGAACAAAATTCTGTTCTCCTTAGCATCCCAAGTGACTCATTCAACAAAGAAGTGGTGTCACCCTCTCTGATGGACATTGTGTAGTACTGCTACAGGTGGTTCTCTACGCCTGGAAATGTGCAAAGATAAGCTCTGGGGTGGGACAGGTGGATAACTCAAAGAACTTCTAGAGATTGAGAGAGACTGCAGCTGATTAGGCAAGGTAGGAAAGCTGTCTTCTTGCTTCTGCAGAATAAAATCCTACATGACCCAGTGGAGTCCCCTAATTCAGTAACATCTGGCAAAGGGTTAAAGACTACAGAGGCTCCAGCCTAGCAGCCACGCTCTCTGTGAGTAGTTAGGAGCTCTTTGGCCCATTCTTCACACTTTAGGAGGCCCCTCTCAAAGCAAACATATGTCAATAGTTTAGAGGCAGAAACTATCAAGTCATGCTGTGTTACTCAGAAATGGAGAGAAGAAACTGGTATAATGGGAAAAAGAAATGATCTCACCTGCCTGGTGGTAGAGAGACATTTCTCACGTTTAATCTAAGAACTAGTCTTAGCCGCTGGCCATATCCATCATTCATCGTGACTTAACGAGAGAGGAATTGTCTCACGTTGGGTGCAGAGCAGTGCAACAGCAACAACAATAAACATTTTTGCACTTATAGTGGAATTCTCTTATCTTTCTTTTTTCTTTCTTTTGACATGTTCAGCACCACACAGCGGGGAACAGTTTGGCTTTGTACAGAGCTGTGCACTTGCTGTGTACTTTGCAAAGTAATGGATTGGTATAGAAGCAACGATACAGTTGTGCTGCCTGGACTATCAGCTCAACAAGGGCTCGCTGGTGGATGTGGAGCCTATGGAGATGAGGAGTGCTGGTCAGGGCATCAGACATCATTCTCCTTCAAGCTTTTCTGTGGTAATTTGCCAGCAGGACAATAATAAGAGTTGCAAAAATCCCACTGAACCTTTGTAATACTTCGCATTTGAATGCTGTTCCTGAGGCTGTGATGCAGATGAATGGTTTTTAAACAAGCTAGTTCAGGTACTGGATTCAGTTTAGCTGGAGTAGCATCAGGGTCCATGCAGACCCATAGCTATCTGCCTCTCCATCATAGTCCTACAGCACAGTATGTGTCTGTGAAGGGTCCTGGCTTTTCTGCTGCCGGACTTGGGACATGAGGTGAAATATCATACTTTGGACACTTCTTTTCCCTATGCCTCCTGCTCATTTCTAATAAATATTGAGGTGTCACCTTGTGTCTGAGCATGCTTCAATAAGTAGTGTGCTTTCTCAAAATCCTCTCTGTCAGGCCACCGTATGGTATAGAACAAGGTGCAGTCATGGCTAAACCTACCAATGTGAAGAGATCAGAACAAGGGATCAAGAAACAATAGTACATCTAAAAATCACAAGTGATTATAGATTACTATCATTTTTTGTTAAATGCTATCAAAAATGCCACTCCTCCTCCTAGATGTAAAGTCTCTCATCCTAAGGAAAGAGGCGATTGGGAGTCTTGGGGAAAAAAAGGACACTAATATTTAATATCAGTAAACTGGACTTTCCCCCTCTCTCTTTTTCCCCAGGGATGTCCTCAGAAAAATCTGGCCTGCTTTTGATCATACTGAAAAGAATCAACCTGAGGCAAACACTCAATGTGGAAAACCTTTTCTTATACCACAAAAAGTTTGCCGAACTAGAAGAAATGGAAAGCAGAACTTTTTAATGAACAGCCTTGGCTTAGACTAGTGGTAGGCAGTGTTAACTTCCCTAACAATGATATTGTTTACCTATGGATGAGATTACGAATAACCACATTTTTAAGTACAAATTATGGCATGTGCATAGGAGCTGCTCCAAACCCCCTTGAAATCCATGAAAGCCTTTCCACTAATTTCCCTGGATTTTCCCTTGGATCAAGCCCAAAGGCTGAATTTGTTAGAACAGCTTTAGACAGGAGAGTGTTACTTTGAGCTAAAATTTGCAAGGTAATTATAAAAATAGTTGGCCGTTGAAGTAATGTACAGGGAAACCACTGTTTGTTAATGAGAATAGCAATGGACTTAATATGTCTAACTGGAGGTAATAAATAAATCAGTCTCAGATTGAGAGTCTGGATAGTTACCTGAAGCCAGGGTAAAAGAAGCTCTAATGTTCTTACATATCCTGTATAATAGGGACTGAATTTGATGAGGATTTTTGAGATTTGTCTAGAGACAATGGAGTTTGAGTGCTTTTTAATAAACCTTCTTAAACTAAAGTTACTTGAATATATTACCGGATTACATGTATTGGCTGTAGATATATTTGTGAATAAAATATTGGATTTAAAAAAAGAAATTCTGTCAAGACTCAGTCTCACATTGTTTGACACAAAGCATCAAAACTCAGATCTTTGTATGTCCTATTCCTATATGTCTTGTATGTTCAGCCCTTTTGAACTTTTAGGTGATTTTGATCCAATTCAAATAGCTTGCTTCCTTTATTCTATAAATTTCAGTGTGTTTCAATCAT
Organism: Brachypteracias leptosomus; assembly: GCA_013401335.1. Lineage (NCBI taxonomy): Eukaryota > Metazoa > Chordata > Aves > Coraciiformes > Brachypteraciidae > Brachypteracias > Brachypteracias leptosomus. The sequence continues at coordinate 483,286 of VYZX01007292.1, read as the reverse complement.
ACTACTGGAATAGTACAGATTTCTTCCAGCAGATAAAACAGCTCCTTTAAATACTTGTGGGTGTTAAATGTCTACTGCCCCAGTGCTAGCTGTTATAAAAACTAATTCTAAGCTATGTTCCACCTTGGAATGCTTTCATTTGAAATTTCTTCAAGTCTTTTTTACAGTGAGCAGGTTATTTGGAAGTTTTTCCTTTTCATTGCCTGTATAATGCCTGTCTGAAGGCAGGTACAGATCTCACCCCAAAGGTGCCTGGAACTGATTCTTCAGAGCATCAGCTAAGGCTTGGCTTATTTGAACTGGGGTGACCAGAAGGAATTCTTTGCCATAACCAATGCAATGTCCAATACCTCCTGTATATTTTTGTATAAATTGGCAAAAATAGCATTAATTAGTGGCCAAAATATTGAGCATATATGGGTAACAGTTCAGTACAGTGTGTGGCCACAGACATTGGTGAGAATCTGATCTGCAGATATGAGTTAAACTTCATGAATATTGGGGTGGTGAACATAGTATGTTGATACTATGAACATAGTATGGTGATACATGTCCATGGTACATGCACATGTATCTGGATTTGTCCATCAGTTGGCTGGATGTAGCACCCATGGCATTCCTTATCTTTCTCTTGTTAGACACAGATGAAGAAAATCTTTCTGGAACATCCCAGTACTGCAACCCTAGGTGGGATTTATAGGCCACTGGTATTTGGTCTTTGTGAGGTCAAGCAAGATTGCTTGGAGCTAAGGCAGGGGACAGGAGGAACTGGGTACAATCCATCTTTCTGGAAAGTCAAGGGAAGCTCCATGTATCCAACAGATGCTGCATCCCTTCTCATGAACAGGGGATAAATTCAGCCTGCTCCCAGCTGAACTTGAGACCAACTCTTCTTCCTTCTCCTTTGATAGTCTTGGCCCAAAAACAGTGGAGTACTCGTGTCCTGGAGTTGTCTTTTCCATTTGTGAGCCCTACACGCACTCCCACAGGCAGAAACATGAAGATTACTAAATTGGGAATTTTCTCTCTTTGTAGGTGGGAGAAAGAAATGGGAAGGAAGAAGATGTACCTGGAGACAGGGTGGGGAAAAGCTAGAGAGCTAATTTAGGAAAGATGACTTACTTAGCACAGCATCCAAACACTCAAAGGGACAGCATGTGGAAACACTTACCATCCTGGGGTGGAAGAGAGAGCTCATTCTAAAAAGCATTTCCAAAACAGGACTGTGAGTGGGGACATAAAGATGTCCTTCTTCCTCTGTATCTAGAGTAGTTATCTCTCAGCCACCTTCTCCTCCACTGGGGTTTTTTAAGGGCAATAGTTAAGGTGGGTCAGGGAGAAAAAAACCCTAGCAGTTAGGATGGCTCAGGAAGGTAGAAGATATGCTTCTCTTATTCTTTTCTGCAGAGCAAGACAATGTTCAGAGGGGTTGAAGTTGCTAGTGGAAAAGGATGACTTTTCTGCATCTGCCCCAAGCCAGGTATATGGGATGTGAGGCTCTTTGGGAGGAAGAGATCTTAAGGCATTTTGGGACATAACTGATGCGAGGTGAAGTGTGATTTACTAGTAGTAGGTGAGGACACAAATTTAGGTGAGGGATGGCAGCAGACCTATCTATCTGGGACAGGCAGAACTGTGGGCAAGCAGAACGATGGAAACAGTGGGCTTTTCAGGGCTTTCCAGATGAATCTGAAGGCTTGTATAATAAGAAGAGTTGCTTATTAGAGGTGATGGATTGACTTTTGCAACTTTTCTAGTGTTTCCCATGCAAAATGGCCCATCTCACTGCATATATGGGAAAGGAAATAGGTCAAATCCACAGCTGTTGAGGGGCACTTTGCACAGTATGTTGAGCAGCACAGCCACAGCAAGGGTAGCCTTGAAGCTTGTTGTGATCCTTCTTCCAAGGGAGCATGCTGCTACTGAAACATCTGCAGCCTCTCAGATGGACAAGGTTGTTGGGAAAGCAACAAGGAAATGGTTGAGCCAAAGATCTGAAGTAATAGGAGTCAGGAGAGTGACATCTTTGGAAGATGGGTTTGATTTGAACATCACTGAGCAGCTGAAGCACAGAGGCACCAGCATAAACAGAGTGTCTTTGAACACCCAGCTCTCCCCTTTCTCCTCCAAGTGACATGAGCACAGTTCACATGTAGAGCAGAGAGGAAGCCCTTCCAGCTGTCTGCCTGGCACGTTCACAGCAAAACAGATCATTTTGTCTTTCAATTTCTAGAAAACCTTCATAACTCTTCAAGAAAGTAAAAAGACTCTTTTGTAGCTGAGCAATGTGGGAACAAACTCAGAGTCTTTCTGTTGTTTCAGTTATCTTTATTAATAAGTAAAAAAAACCTAGTGGCCTAAATGCAAGTGTCATGGAGATGGCTGGTGTCATTCTGCTCCATCATCCTGCTGGTGTTAAAAGGACACAGTAAGGGACAGTGATGCAATGTTTCATCCAGCATCCTCTGGTATTATGAATATTGCATTGTGAAGGGCCTTGATCAGCTAGATTAGAGCAGCAGTGGTGGTAACACTAGGAAATGCCTGCACGTTATCAGTACAATAACAATTATATAATTGTGCCCCAGAACTATTTTGTCATTAGAGGGTTCTGAGATATAGAAAAATCCAGCAGCTGAATTCCAAAGAAATTCATTTGTCCAAAGTTCCTCTCATCAGTAACCTATTTTACTGACTATTGTGGAAAGAAGCTGATGATTTTCCTGCTCTGCTCATTTAAGGATCACCTCCAAAATAATGCCCTTTATGAAAAATTTCAATCAGGTTTCAGACCTTATCATAATGTGGAGGCAGCTCTTCTCAGGGTCAGCAACGATTTACATATGTATAGTGTGCTGATCGCAACTTACTGTCAGCTGGTTTATTTTTGGATTTCTCATCTACTTTTCACAGGACAGACCACACAGTCTTGAGCTCAGCCTGGGGAAAAGCGACTGTATGATTTCCAGCATGGCTTTCGATGAGTTCAGCCCTTACATTACCACATCCACCAACTGATTTAGCAAACAAGATGGGATTTTTTTTTCAGTCCTCCCACAGCTTTGCCTACCAATTTCCTGAAAATCAAAGCTTTGGGTTCATGGTTTAGTAGAGATAATATCTTTTGTATTGGCAATTAAGCAGCAGTAGGACTGAGCTGTGTGTGAAGTTCAGCTGTGTGTCTCAGACCATTGACACCAAGGTTAATGTATTGATGAAATCCTCTCCTACCAACCCAAAACAACATACTCCTTGAATCAGCCATATAAACAGCATAGAAACAGGGCTGAATTTTTCTCTTTGCTTCATCACCTTTATACTGCTTGTCTCCTTTTCTTCCTTTTACACAATTCAGCCCCAAAATAAGATCATATCACTGAACCCAGCTGAAGCTTGGGTTCCTGTTCATGAAATCATTGTGTGATTTTTATGAAGCACCATTAAATATCAAGTGCATAATCATGAATAAAAGCAGGATAGGACCTCGAAACACGTTACCCCTGCCTGAGTATCCTAACCAATAGACTGCAGAACAAGGATTTTTTTTTTTTTATTCATGAAACTCATAATCCTGAAAAGTGGCCAATTTTGAGGCATTTACCTAGGACATGTGAACTCATATCCAGCACCCTAAGTAGCGAAGGAACATGGCTCCCATTTAGGGCCAGAGAGAAAATAGTTATAAACTGCCTTATTTTTGAGGGTCTGGGTCTTGTTAATGTGAATTAGGAAGACTCAGACCTATGAATCGGGGCCATGTAGATATCCAGCAGTTTACACAGAACACTGTGTGTTGACATGAGTGGGGTTGGGACAGGCATTTCTTATTACAATGTTTTTCCTGGGTCGGAGTCTTTGCTTTTGTTTGCCTCATTTTCACTTCTGTAAAAGGGAGGTCGTGACTGTGAAAGGCACTTCAGGGTCTGACCAAGCCAAGGGCAATTGTTTTTCTTCTTTGCTACAACAAAAAGAAACATGATGGAAAATGGAAAAGTTTTCTTTCAGCCTCATCTTTGCAACACTTTACAGTGATATCAAACAAGACATGCCTTGCATTGCTCAGTATACATAACCTCTGATTGATCCCATCAACTTCAGGATGCTGCTCACATGCTCAAATCTAAACCCATGTCTAAATATTGTGCTAAACTGGGATCGTGGTGCTCTGCTTCTCTTCTCATAAAGCCAGATTGGTTTTGGTGCAAGTTCACTTGAGCTGCTTGAATCCATTTGGAAAACAGCAACCTAACCTGCAGTACTTTGATTTGTGTTTCCTATAGCTCTTTGAGAGGCAGCAGAGTTTGTGACCACACAGCATCCAAACACAACATGTCAGGGGCTTTAATATTGTAATTCAACAAAAAACCCATGAAACCCATTTGTTTGATTTTTACTTTCCCTTGTTAAACCTCACTTCTCCTTCTGTTTCTTCTTCTGTCTCATGATAGCCCCTCAGGGCTTCGGTCATGGCAGGTATCTCTCCTGCTTATACAAATGCTGAGAGAGGATTCCAGCTTTGAAGAGATTGTGGTCTAATGGAAGATGATGCAGCAAACATGCTGCAAAGAAAGAAGGAAAGGAGCAGAAGCAACACTAAGAGGATGAGGAGAACATATGATGGCTTAGCTGGACAATTAGATGTTTTTAAAAAGCTATAAGCAACAAGTATATATAGTGTAAGAGCTGATGGTGGCTTTTTCTTTTCTTTCAATATTTGTTCCCTTACTTTAATAGGTGTTGAAGCTAGGTTTAGAGGATGTAATAGTCTGAGTTTTGCCCTTTTTTGAAGAGCAGAATGTTGTTGTTCTTTTTTTTTTTTTTACCCTTTCATCTTTTTAACACCTCTCCAGGTGTCTAGAATATCTAAAAAAAATAAGTCAGTAGGACAGCAAATTCATCAGGAAAGCTCCCTTTGATCTGCTCAGAATGGATGTCTGCAGATATTCCCTCAAGTCCCCTGTCCACTTCTTATTGACAGATTTGACTGCAACTAAACCATAGGAGGTCAAAAATAATCTGTCAAAACTCCTTTTTTTTTTTTTTTTTGCATGTCTCAGTAAACACAGCTTTTTAGGGATAACATCTGCTTCCCTAAGAAGATTTCCACTTTGGAAGAAAAGCACAGGCATTTACAGACAAATTCCCTTTCCCTTCCCTTTTCCTCCCTTGCCCTGCCTTGCCGTGTCTTCCTTTTATGAATTTTTCTCTTAATATCCTCATGAAGTTGCTGTTGTTGCCCATTACCCATAGCTCCATCCTTATATGAGTTACTTGCCAAGTGAAGCAATTCAGAGGAGGTTACAGCTCCAGCTGCTCGGACCTTACAGTGGAAGGATGAAATTAACTATGATAGTCTCTCAAAAGGATAAATAAGCAAAGTTTGGGGTCTATGACTCTTCCATTCTTTTAAAATTGGTAACACTTGTTTTCTGTGCATTTATTTTAAAACATATGTTTTTAAGGTAGGCTATTATACCTTGTGTTCATCTGACTAACCCTCTGAATCTTAGCTACTCACCCTCAGCTCCCTCTACAGACAGTGGAGATCTAGTCCAGGGAGGCACTGATTCATTTAATCCTAAATTAGATACTTGAAATGGATGAGAGAATTGTGCCTTAGGTGCTTGCTTGCCTCCTTTGACTACAAGGGAATGACTGTCCGAGTGACTGACTCACCTGCAGCCATCTATTTCTAGACACCTGAAGGTTGATAAGGCAGACCTTGCCCTCCCAGACTGATTTCTGAGGTTTAATATCATTCTATCTGGTTTTGTGCTACTTCATTCATTCTTTATTAGCTGATGAACCTAAGTTCTGTCTTTGGACGCTGCAAGATGAGCCTTGGAGGATTGGATTTAATTATTGCAAAAGTTGCAAATATTTACATTTCTACTAGTGTATATGGCAGGTGTGTCTTTTCTTGTGGAAATCCCATTTGTGATATAGACATCAAAAAATCTGTTTCATATCCAAGTGCTTTTATTTATACCAACTATTGAGAAAATAATCATTTACTGGAGAAATAGTTTCCATTAATATTCATTATCATATGCCTTGAAAACTCAGGCACAAAATGTAATCACAGCCTGTATTAGTTTTGCCATTTGTGCATGTGACATGCAGTTATTTGAGAACCATGCTGGTAGTAGTAATGACAGAAACTCTCTACTTGCAAGGTTTCACAGTATCTGGATGGGAAAGGAAAAATGGTGGAAAAATGTGGGATATTTTCATTACAGTCTTGAGAGAGACAGACAGGTCGAGCTGTCTGCAGTAATGGAGAGTTTCAAAAGATTTACATGGAAATTGAAGGATAAAGAAGGTCCTAATGCACTGCTGAGGTACATATATACTGAAAGGCTTGACTGAAACTGAGAAAGAGTTGGAAGATTTTGAGTTTTACTTCAGTTTAGAAATGAAATTTGGAAAATAAATACCAAAATGTGTTAGTTTATTATGGTTCAGCTGGAGATGAAGGAAAAGTGAAGTAATAGCTAACTCAAGCAACTGTTTTAGTGTTATAGCACATTGGAAACTTAGCAGCAGATACAAAAAGGAGGAAAAAGACTTAGGGGTGAGATTAATCTCTCCTAATTTCAGGGATAGGATCCATCTCACTGAAATGTGGGTGTATAGAGAGTGATTCACTGACCAAACGTAGGAGTCTGCTTTACAGTGAGACAAATCGCTTCCTAGGCTCCGCCGACCACGTTGACTAGATCCCCAGCGCCAGCAGTGGGAGTGCAGACTTCCAGCTCACATGTAGACTCTTGCATTGCACCATCCTACACTACCTCCTACCCAGGCTGGCTTTAGGGATGGGATTCACTTCGTCTAATTTCAGACATCTCCACAGCACACATCTACATCAAGCTGGTCACCCTGAGCTCCCTGTGCAGTCAATGGAGAGACACGGGTATTTTTAGGGAATGAGTCATGACAATGCAGATCTGCCCCTCCCAACTGTTGGGCTACAAAGCCAAAGCCTCTCTTGCTTGATCCTGTGCAGGATTCTTGTACACTTGTCTATATTTAAAAGAAGGAAATGGAGAAGCCATCACTCCAGCCTTGCTGTAACCTGAAGAACAGGGAGCTACAGGCTCATTTTTGCAGAAGGCTTGAAAGACAGATTTTCTCTCATCTCCCTTTTCCCATCTGCAGGTACTCTTCAGTTCAGACTCTGTGCACACAGCAAGCTCTAGACATACTGTCACCTTGTTCCTGGCCCTGATTCAGGCATTATCATATGCAGGCCAGTGCAATTCCAGATCTACTTTCATGGTGCCCCACTCTGTGTGTTCAGAGCTTGAAGTACCTCTGGGCTCTACCTAAATGATGTTGGAGCTCACCTCTGTACTGTGACTGGGGCTCTGAGTAACCTGATCTAGTGGGAGGCGTCCCTGCACATGGCAGGGGGGTTGGAAGTAGATGATCTTTAAGGTCCCTTCCAACCCTGACAATTCTATGATTCCACACTATAACAAGTACTGACTGCAGGGGGTTTGGACTAGATGACCTTGGAAGGTCCTTTCCAACCCAGTGCATTCTATGATTCTATTCTATGATTCTAAGTGTGTCACTGTGCACCTCAGTAATGGGTGCACACATCCTTTCAGGGACTCAGAGCTCATCTGGTTCCTAGTCTTGCTGAAACTGTTACTTCAGCAAGGTATTTGCCCAAGGGGATTGGTTATGGAAAAGTTCATTGTGATTTTGGCTTGATTTTCATGGAGTTATTAATTTAGGGAAACGCTGCTTTACCTGTTCTCAGCTTCTAAGATCTTGTGCCAACAGTGCTCCCAGTTGCAAGACCAATAAAAAAAGAAAACAAACCCCCTCACTTTCATATTGCTTCTGTCCTTTCCCCAATTCAGAAGGTCCCAAGGTGCCTTGCAGACTGCATATACATATGCCCAGAGGAGACATTTCACCATCATTCAGAGGACAGCGACTATTCAGCAGCCAGCTGGACTGTTAAACTGCTGTTTTGGACAGGAAGGGAAGAAAATTGCTAAATGCTATGGAAAACTGAGGAAGAAATTTAGATAAGTGGGCCATAATTACCTGAGCTGGGACTGAGCCAGGACACTGGCGCAAAATATCTTCATTGCTTGGATTCACCAGTACCATCAAATCCTCCTGGATCAGGACTCTGGTCTTTTACTCTGCATGAAAGGTGTCAGTTCTCCCTGGGCAATGGCACTGTTGGTGGGCTACTGTCTGAGCCAACAGCCCCAAAATATTTTCTTGTAGGACCTTATCCCTGCCATCTCCCCCAGCCCAGATTTGCTTAGCTCTAATGGATGCTTGGAACCACTTCCTTTGGATAAGCAACTGTTGATTTAGTAGCAAGCCACAGTTTTTTCAAGTGCAAAACACAAATTATAACAAGCTACACATCTGTCTCTGCATGGAGAGATGCAGTTCAAATCCACTGGAGACAGGAAGAGCTAATTCAGCACTCTTGCTGAGTTCCATTAATCCGCATATTTAATACAAACACAACATTAGAACTAATTCTGGCTCTGATGTAGAAAACAGATGTACAGGGTGCATGTGTGTCAGAAAATCCAGCTTTTCAGATTACCCATCATTTATGGTTTGGATGTTAATGGGGTAGCCAAACCTCTTAGGATTACCTACCTGTCAAGAAGAGAAAAGTAGTAGTATTTTCTGTTAGGCAAATGTTAAACCACATAAATGAAGTTAGTCCATTGCCAGCTGCCTCAGAGGATTGTCTAAGGATCCACTGTGGTTATCCTGTTTCAGAACTAAAACTTGTTTATCTAGCTAAGTGAATTTAATTATTTGGATTATGCATGGAAGGCTACATCATCAAAGATGACTCCATCTTCTGTGCTTCAATGTCTGGGTGCCCAGTGAGGGTACACTGGAGAAGGCCATAATGTGGAGGCTGGTAGGATACCCAGGAGTTGTATGGGCTCAAATTCCTGTGCAGGTATCTAAAAAAAAGCTTTAATTCCTGAGCCAAAAGCAGGCAGAAATGGGTAGGGCAGAGAATGAGCAGTTAACACCTATAATTTTCTTTCCCATCCTTTAGGACCTGACTTTTTGAATTCTCTTTGTGCCTAAACTGGCAGCCCCTCACTGCAACAGATTTTAATTTGCCCTTGAAGCAATGTGTGACAGCGAGAGGGGAGGGAGTTGTCTGCTGGGGGCAAGGCTGGGGACAGTCGAGAGGAGATGGGATGAAAAATACAGCTGGAGTATTCAACGGTGGCCAGTGCATGGTTTCCTGAAAAGCCAGTGGAAAGGGTTTTCTTTTCCCCCCAGCCAAAATGTATGAACCCCCCTCCTTGTGCAGAGGCACCTGCCATGGTGCAGACACACTGGGGCAATAGAGGAGACCCCTGTGCTCTGAACCACGTGCCTCTGCTCCTGGGAAAGACAGGGAAAACAAAGAGCAACATTACCATAAGGTAAAAACTCTTCAGTGGGGGAGGGATATTTAGTGCTGGTTCTTGTGATCTTTACCATCTGTAGAACAGATGGAGCTTCATTATGAGGAAGGGAACACCTTGAGAAGCATTATAATCTCACACCAGCCCGGAGAGAAGCAAAACCTGACTGTAGTCAAGATCTCTCTCCAGGAGGATTTTTGGCTTGTGTTTATGAAGGTTTAGGGAGCAGGGAAAAGAGGCTAATGAATGATTGGCCAAAACCAAAAAATGCTGCCATTAATTTTGTTAGCATCGGAGACGAGAAGAGCGGGAGTGGCCTTATTTAGTTTTCTGTCTGAAATAGCAGAGTGTATGTTTTTTAATCCTGGGAAGCAAGCCTCATGCTTGCACCTCAGAGCTGAAGTTAGCTGGGTGGATTTTATTTGCCGGATTTGGTGCAAATGCTTTTATTTTTGTTTGTTTAACCTTTGTGCTTTTGCCCTCTGTCTGCCCTTCAGAGTGTCTCTGAATCTGGCATTCTTGCAAATCCCAAACTCGCAGCAAATCTCAGCTCAACCCTCTGTGCGTTGGCACACAAACAACCAGGAAACCACGAGATTCACCCAGCTCACGAGTGGTGGATGCAGCACAGATCTGCAGGGAGACTGTGCAGGCATTCCTGCCTCACATGGCCAGGAGACACCCAGCTGCAGCAAGCCCTATAACGGGGGGCAGGCAGACCCTTAACTCCCTGGCCAGGCTGCACCTGGCTTCTGCACCATGGAGCCATAAATCAGTTGCGGGACACACCAGTGACCCTTCGGTTCCACCACCCTCCTGACCAAACACAGCTGAGCTTCAAGTGTGAAATGAAATCCAGGTGAGTTAGAGGGCTGCAGAAACAACCCCATGAAGCTCCAAATCACTAAGGGTGAAGAAATGCAGCTTTGGGAGAGCAGCCTTTGCTCATGGAGATTTTCTACCATTCCCCTCTGCTAGTTCTCATGGTTAGATATTCCTGATCTCAAAAACTGTAGCTGCTTTGATAACTTGGCATATTCTTGTCACTCAATCATTCAATCATCATTGCAATGATTGCTATGTTTGCCTACTAGAGGTCTGAGAAGCTTTTTTTTATTGAACAGCCTGGTCCACTAGATACAGGCATGGGACTGTGAACAGGCTGCCCAGAGAGGTTGTGGAGTCTCCTTCTCTGGAGGCATTCAAAACCCGCCTGGATGTGTTCCTGTGTGACCTGATCTAGGTGATCCTGCTCTGGCAGGGAGGTTGGACTAGATGATCTTTCAAGGTCCCTTCCAAACCCTAACATTCTGTGTGATTCTGTGAGTGACTGGGCAGCAGGAGCCCAGCTACAGTCTTTCTCCAGCTTCTCCAAGCACCTTTTTTTCCTTACCACTCTTCAGCTGTCTTGTCTCCTCCTCTGTGTTTATGCAGTGCCTAGCACTCCAGGGTTGGGGTCTCAGCTGAGCCCTAGCAAGCAGCACCACAATACAATAAAGACATGCTCCTTTAGAAACTCTACCACCTTCCGTGAATAGCTGCAAGTTTGGTTCAAATCCAAGCAACCTTATCCACAAAGTACAGAGAGAACCTGTCATGGTGTGAAATACTGAACTCTGCCTCTATTTGGAGGAAAGCCACAATTTATCAAGCTGAACACCACCAGGAGCAGATCCGTCTGCCTACCTAAATCTTCCTTGCTAGTTAATAGCTAGGCAGGAAGTTTTGTCTCTTTTTTTTTTTTAATTATTTTATTTTTTGAAACTCAGAAGATCATCTATTCGAAGTGTAATGACTGCAGTAGATGGGACTTGTAACAGATTCAGAATTAACATAATGATATTTGATAATAATCATAACATTTCATAATATTGATTGCTGGAGAGAACTGACAGCAAAAGAATGTACCAGCTGTCTGTACGTGTAACATCTCCTGGCTTTTTAACTTTTTGTCTCCTGACAAAAAGTATGAGACAGAAGCCTTAATTTATTTATTATTCAAAGAGAGGTGGCACTAATGTGAACATTAAAGTATCTTCCCAGGAAGGTAAAGAACTTAAAACCATGATCTTGGCCCAGATATATTTTCTGACCTCACCACCTCTTGCTCAGCCATGCATGAGCACTCTGAAGAGAAAGCCCTGATCCAACCCCTCTAGAGGCCCATTGAGACTCCATGGACTCCAGGAAGCTCTGCCCAAGCCCATGGATGGTGGCTGAAGCTGATTTCAAGGGACTGCTCCCTCACCCTGAAACCAAGAGCTGCGGCATTCTTTATACCTGTATTGCTAAACCCTTTTTTTCTCTTTGCTCCTTCCAGCCTCAGTCCAAACTGTCTCCTACCCATAGCTGGACAACCCCCTGAGCCACCCTGGGGACAGAGCCAGAGAGCATGAGCCAAAAACCACCCCCAGGGACAGTGCAGCCATGTGGGTCACTGCAGGTCAGCCCAGTGCATGGAGCCACGATTTTATTTATGAGTTCACATGGAGCCTGGATGCTTTATGGGTCCTAATTCAACGGCACATTTAATCCTTTGCTGGACAGAGTTGCTGTAGCAGTGGTGTGGCTTTTGCAGTGGCTAGATGATTTGAACTTCTTCATTTTTACTGTAGTAGGTCCCTGCAGATGCCAGGCAGGGATTTAGCTTTTGAGGTGCTTAGCAGTTTCTGAAAAGCTACGTATGTCAAGAGGAACATTCAAAACCACTACTCACATCAGCCAGCATTGTCTGGGAAAGTGAAGTGTTTCCCGAGACTATGCAAGTTTGAAGAAGAGAAATCAGCCTACCTCTTTCAAATCTTATTCAAGCTCTTTAATTATAAAATCTTACAGTTGGTGAGCTTTTTTGATCACTCAAAGGAGAATGAATTGCTAAATTTGTACTGTGGGGAATTTGTATTGTGGGAAATTGTTGCCACTCCTACCACAACTTAAAGGTACGAGTGCTTCTCCATGCTATGAAACAATTCAGAAGGTCTGTGCACAGGGCTGTGTGTGTATCACAGAGCTCACTTGAGCTGCCAGCCCCCTACTTTAACTCTTTGTCTACGTTCTGTGGTAAGTTATATTGCAGCCCTTGAAGTTTGGGGTGAGGAATTTGTTATGCACATGCAATGTAATGAGGTTGTGACAACATCTGTGGCTGGCATTTTCTGTCGTGCGATGGAGTTTAACAGCAATGTGAAATCAGGGCTGAGAGGCATTATCTGAGGGGGGGGGGGGAAGGAGGAAGAGAGTCTGTTGACTTAAGAATCCCTCCAAAGAGCATGGGATAAGAAAATAAGACTGGTGGAACAGTCAGTCCTTGTTTGGCTGGCTGGCTGCAGATTGAAAAGATCAAATATTTACTGGTGCTCCCAGTGCAGAAGAATAGCTGGATCTCTGGCTGATTGGAGGCAAAGCGATACTGAGTGCTGTTAAAATAACATAATGCTTAATGCATAATGCAGTTTTTCAGCCAGTACTCTGGTATTCAGCTAAACTTGTGCTTGAGAAAACTGTTCATCACTGCAATATCTTTTTTCCTTGGAGAAAGGTGAGTTGGGGAAGAAAATATACATTAGGACTGGGGAGATGAGTGATTTTGTAAGAAAAAAATAAAAGCCACTGACGTGATAGGAAAAGAACCCTCCAAGAGAAGAGTTCATCTGTCGCTGGCATCACAGTCCCCCTTTGTAGCAGCTGGCTCTACAATGGCCAGGAGAAGATGGACAGGCTCACTCAGCACCCATCCTCTGCCTGGTCCTCACTGCAACACCCGCAGCTCTGGTGCTGCTGCCCTCCTCCTGTGCTGAGAACCAGGCCACGAGCATGGATGACCACCCTACATGAAAATCTGCTTTTTTTCAGAGGATACTGCAGAGTTTTGAGTGGCTTTCATTGCTGAACAATCCAAACCCATGAGAATGGAGGGTTCATGAACTAGAATGCACCCTGAGCAATTGCACTTCTCTTATGGGCACCTGGGTTAGGAGATGGCAGCAGTGCCAAGGGACCAGCCTGTGTGTTGTGAGCAGTGCACATTGCAGGAGATGTTACACATATGAAGATCCCCTTTCTAGTAATCAGGGAGGCGAAAGGAAGTAATAAAAGGCACACCCTGAATTTCAGAATTGCTAAGATCCTCCTGCCTAATGACTTCAGCTGGATCTGCAAACACTTGGCATCTCTACAGATCCAAGATTTGCTTGTTGTGATGGTGGATATAAAACCAGCAGGACTGCATTAAGTGTAGTAGGTGAAAGGAGAATGAGGCTCAAAAGACACATGTGCTTTAGCTTGCTACTTTCCAGCCCTTTAAAGCCTCAGTGAAATCCTGAAGCTTTTACCTAACATTGATCCATCCTTGCTCAAGGAAAGCATTCTCTTGTCGCAGTGGATAAGTTGCCAGAGGAAATTCTTAAGAATTTGTCTGATAATGAGAAGATGATCAGAATGGCTGCGTAAAAAGCCTAAAATGATCAGAAAGTAGCAGCAGAGTGGTTTGACAATAATACATTTGCTTCTCTCTGTGTATGGCTCCACTGCACCTTTTGTGTAAATTCTCAGCATTCCTGGAAAAGAAGAATACCAACCAAAGGTGGCATCTTCCAGGAAACTCTTTGAAAAGAATCATCCTCATATTCATTCACTGGAGACCATGAACATACTTGTGTGTGAAATTGTAAAGCTGTTTGAGAGAGCAGTTGAATTAAAGTTTGCGGTTGTTGGTCTGTGAGAAAGAATTTTCCTAAATACATTTTACTATAATCTCCTCCCCTCTTTCCCCTTGGTCCAAAAGTTGTTTGTTTTAAGTAACTCATAAAATATAATTATTTTAAGTAATTAGTCTGCCTGACACAGTTTCTTCTAGGAGTTAGAGTTGAACCAGTTCTTAAACATAAAAAATGGATAATATTGAAGTGGAAGTTCTTAAAACATTGTTCAAAGATCATATAACAAAGTTTAATGCAGTGATTCTGTATTAAAGATGAAAAGTAGTGTATTAAAAATTTCCCATGGTTATTTATTTGTGGATCCAATAACCTAATAATCAACTTGGTGGTGGTAGAATGTGAAAATGAAAGACTCATAAATGAGAGTGAGGAGAGGGTGATCCACTCTGCAGCAAAGTGCTCCATGCTTAAACTCCTTCACCAACTTATCAAGTTATGGTCCCTGCTAATGAGCTACAGCCTACAGTTTTTCATCCAGTGTGCTTTTAATTCCTACGTGTTTCATTTCTCTTGAGGGACTATGGAAGAGCCAGGTGAGAAGTTCTGCTGCTGCTCAGCCTGCATGCAGCTGCAGACTCCAGTCTGAATCAGCCCATCCAGGAGACACTGATTTATTGAAGAGGACTGAACACATTAGAGATGGTCTGCTAGAGAAGTGAGAATATGTTAAAGCACTGAGAGAAACTTTAGGGTCAACCAGATTCAAAATGGAAATCACAGCTGATCTTAGTTAATAAACTATTGGGAGAATGGCAGGAGAAAAGATGAGTTTCAAGCCTGCCAAGCATGTGGACTTGTTGGTAGGACGTCCAAAGTGCCTTAGATGGTCTCCATAAATGCCAGAGAAAAATGCACCTGCTGGGGAAATAATTTAGAGCGTGTGAGATCTGAATGTCTTGTTGGAGAGTCCTGTCTCCCTCAGCTAGAGGAGCAGCCCAAGGTGATTACGTTTCCAACTTAGATGCCCTAATGAGATGCCCAGTGAGGAATCCTGAAGTTGTCATGTCCCAGAGCTGGCTCCTGGGGAGGCTGAATTTAAATCATTGCTTTTTCATGCAGCAAAGGATGGCTCCCTGGGAGAGGGAGAAGGAAGTGATGCAAAGGACAGGGAGGTTTAGAGAGCTGCTGAATGTACCCTGGTCTCTGCTTCTCATGCTAAGAAGCAATTGAAATATTAAAGGTAATAAAACATGATTTAGTTCATGCTGTGAACTTCAGTTATTTACTTCAGTTCATGCTTTGCATTTTATCTGCTGGGCCTCAGACTGTCTATGTTGATAAATCACCATGTTCCCAAGTACAGAAGGGGGGAAGAACACTTTATTTCATAACTATTCAATTATGAAAGCAGGGGAGGAGGGGAAAATGCATGAATCATATCACTTTTTCCAGAGTTATCAGTATCTCTAGTGTCATCCTTATTTTACCCTTTCTCAGCCAGGGAACCTCATCCCCATTTTAAGGACTTGTCCCAAGAAACCAAGGATAAAAATGAGGTTTCCAACTATAGTGAACTTTTTCCAGTCTACAAAAGAGCACAATAACACTATACTATGATTAAAAACCAGCCCCTCCACCCCAGGGAGCCTCTGGACTCTGATCCTCCCTGCTGAAAACCCCAAGATGCACTTGCAACTTGTAGCATGAGGAGGCTGTCAACAGCAGAACAGTGATGCTCAGAGAGGAACTATTGTTGCAGGTTTAGGGGCCTACCCTTAAAATGATGAATTGTGGCACTAATTGACAGAGTCCTCGATAATTAAATGGAAGGTTGAAAGGGATTTCCTTCTTTTTCCTCGCATTTCTATCCTTGTGCCACCCCCAACAAAGGACAAAATGTCAGTCATAACTCTGACCAAGCAGAGCTTTGTCACTTTATCTTCATTTTAAATGTTATTTGAATGTTAGCTCTTTACATTTGCTTTTCTTTGCTTAATAAAAAATGGCAAACCAATCATAATAGGCATAAAACCGTCACGAGAAGGTCATAAAATGCATATTGCTCACTGAAATGAACGGGGCATCTCCTGTCCTGTCTATGTGGTAAATAAGTACTGGAGGAAGTTTCTCTATCTTGCTGTTGTTTATACATTTTTAAGTGTACTCTGAGCTGGTATGAAGTGTCAGATTGACAACACTGCTTGTTGCCAGAATAATGACAGCATAGACTGCAGGCAGGGTGAGACACCCTCATGTTAATATGTTTTGAGCCTGTTTTGGATCAGACTGAGATGAAAGAAAATATGTGGAGTGAAAGATCCAGTGTGTGGCCCATGCAATCTTTTGTCTCTATAGTCTGACATAGATGGTGGTTGTACATGCCAGATTACAGAAAAAAAAAAAAAAAAAAAAAAAAATCCAACATTAAAATAATTACTAAGCAAAGACTTGGCCAAGATTTACAAACACAGTGATTTCAGTGTAGTTGGATGCCATTATTTCTGGGTGTGCAAATTAAAACAGCTTAGAGAGGTGATTTTCATGAGAGCATGGAACACCCCTCCTCTGTGAAACCTGGGCTTCTTAAACAACACATCTCTCCCTTAAAACCTAAATAATACTTCTGAGTACCCAGCTTACATACAAACAGGACATGAAAATGCCAATAGCTTGTGGCAAGTAGGAAGTTTCTCTCTGTAAATTGCCTTTGGATTCTATTCAACCAAACATTCATTAAAAAGGAAAGAAATCCCTAGGCCCATAGGTTGCTAGGAAGTCCTTCTGAAACCTGAACGGTTACTTGGGACCTGATAATATTCCCAGCCCATGAGACAAATAGGTAGCTTGGGTGCTTTTCCTGCTGTTCCTGGTTTTGTCAAACTGGAAGGGGTTTAAAACTGTCCAGAACCTCATGAATTCTTGCTGATCCAGTGTGTAACATCATATCAAGTCCATTCTGCTGCTGCTGAAGGTTGCACAGCAAAGTACAAGTAGGCATCTCTCATATATATGTATCCATACATTATAGCTACCTGTGGAAACAGGAGAAAGGGAAAATTTCCTTCCATCTCTCAATTTGTGAAGTACTTTTTTAAACAAAGCAGTTACATGACTTATGGGAAAACTGTTATTTAGAGTTTTGATGAGGATATCCTCTTTAAATAGAAGATGTGGTGAGCTAAACCAATACTAGGTGACAGTTCACAGATCAGGAGATTTCATGTCAGCTTTTGGGAGCCCAGTTTCGTAATAAACTACAACTACTGGCTGGAAAACCTGTAAGTCCTTCACTTATCGCCTCCACAAGTGTTGCTGTCAGGGCAGAAGAATCTCACCAGAGGTGGGTGTATGTGCAGAGGCTGGTGCTGGTGTGTTCCTGTGAGGTCTGTACCAACCAACGCAGCTGCAGGAAGGGGAACCCAACTGTGTTTCTCCATCAGCTCTTGCAATTAGCTGCATTTAATTGCAGGGCCAAACAATTGATGAATTAATGAGTTGGCAAAAGATGATCAAGAGGATATAATGTGGCTTTCAGAGCCTTATGACTGATGTTGAGAAGTGAAAGAGAAGGAAAGAAAAGCAGGAAAGAGCAAATGTTCCCACCCATGTAGCTTACCTTCATGCCCTCAGGAACTGGAAAGGTTAGCGAGCAAAGAGGAGAGCTCCTACAAGAGTTAAGACACATCATAGAAAACAAACTTTGCACTAAAGAAGCAAAGATGGATGAGACTGGAGAAGTGCAGATATCGTTTTCCCCATAGCTCCCTGAAGCCCCAGTTGGATACATGAACTGGCAGTTCTTTGTGTGGAAGAGACATGATAGAGCCTTGAACTGAACCCACAGCTGAATATTTAAGACAACTTGTAGACAAGTGTTTAGCTTTACACATGTGCTGTCATTCCCTTAAGAGCTGTCTTAGGAACTCAGAAACAACAAATGCAGTTCCCTGCCTTTTTAAGTGACCACTCCTCTTCAGAAACTGGTTTCAAGCCATCTTCAGCCCACTGGATATTTTGTTTAATTCTACTCTTGGCCATCACCAACTGGATGCTTTTATATCAGGATTGCTCTCCAGCTTACCCAGACAACAATGCTGCCCTGAGTTGGGGTTATGTGATCTTTATCATAAAATCTCTGATTCATTTTTGTCCTGTTCTCTTGCACATTGTTCCTATTTCCGTTACTGCAAAGTGTTCACTGCTGGGAAACATTCTGGGCTGGGACACCAAACACATTCATGTGGTGTTATGTGATGGAAGGAGTTGTTCTGCTAGCTCTCTTCTTCCTCAGGCCAACATCAAACCCAGCAACATCCCCTCAGCATAACTTCACCTTTTATTCTTCATCTGTTTGCTCTTCTCTGTATCAAATCAGCCAAGAGGGAATACACCACTGAGAGCTCAACAAGCTGCCCCCAACAGGAACTCTCTTTCAACTGACCATCTCCTTGTTTCTTCTCCCAGACTGGTCAGTTCCTGGTTGATATAGTTCTATCCTTGCCCACCACCCCCACCACAATCACCTGGGAGAAGGTGGGGCCTCACACAGGTAGGCCAGGTTCTGTCTCTAGGGCCTGAAACCACTGGAGAAATAAAACATACTGCTGGGTTGTGACCCATCCATAGGTCAACTCCAGCTCAGGGCCCACAGCCCAGGCTCCAGCAGTTCAGTAGTCAGGGAAACTTATGTCCATGAGCGAGCCCAAAATGAAAAGCAATCCACTGCCACTTCAGTTTGGAAGAGGAGCTGTAGACAAAATGCTACCCTTTGAAAAGCTGGGAGCTGTAGAGACCCCACAAGTCTTCCCATCTTACATACTCTTTGGGGAGAGCAAAACTTTGGTGCCTTTCCTGGTACGTATCTGAGTGATTCCAGTTCAGATGTTGCGTTTGTACCCACTGGACACTTATCCAGGTTCCAGCGAGCCAAGGAAGTGCTTGGCTGAGCAGAAGTTATTCAGGGCTTGAGTCATGGTGGAAATGAGCCTCCCTGAACCTTGAGGAGCCAGCCAGGGTTGTGAAATCTCTGTGTGTCTGGAGATCTCTCCTTTTCTGTGAATAACAGCTTTGCTCAGTTGACTTTTGGAATCCATCTTTTTTTGACCTAATAATTCTACAACAACATCTTGGGGGAATTTATCTTAATCCACAACATGCTCATGTTTCTGTTTGTCATAATCTAGATTTAGGCAAAGAAAAAACTACAGTCCACTTACTCTCCCTACTGAAAGAGAGGCTAAGAGGGAGCTTTTACTATTTGCACAAGCTGATGGAGATACATCTCCTAATTCCCTCTTTGCCTCACAGACTTGAAGCTGCTTCTTGCTTGCTGTTAAAGCTGGTAACTGATAATAGAGGTAGCAATTATTTTTACATTGCAGGATGCCCAGTACAGAGGCTATGCAGGAGCCTCATTACTAAGCAGTATTCAATATTTATTCATGTATGTAAATTCCACTGGTCAAAATCTTGACACATTCACAGCATCACATATTTCATTCAGTTTATCCTCTGTAATTGTTCCCAACTGCTCAACAGCTCTGAACGATGAGTCCCATTGAGAGCAGGAGGTACAATGAGTGTAGTGGCTGCAGCTTCATAAATAATCTCAGAAGCTTGAGGACTACAAATGACCTTGTTGTGTTTGAGCTTGGAGCAAGGAGTGCACTGTTGAAAAGCTGTTCAGTGGTTTTGACTTTTACGCTCTGGGTTTCATATGTGTTTTGTTCCTTTGTCTTCTTGAGGACAAGATGGATGGCACAAAGAGGTATAAAGAATGTGAGGTGCAATAGATGTGAAAGAGTCAACTCTGTAAATAAATTTGGTATTTTGACTCTGGTTTGGGTTTTCTTTAGTGTTTATTATACAGAATCACATTGCTCAGTTGTCAGGAGCTGATCTAGTAACTTACATCCATATGTATTTCAAGAACAAAAATTTTAAAGGGGATGCACACAAGAAAGGCTGGAGAACAAGGAGAAATAGGTCAACATATATTATGGCTTTTATTTAAAATTTATCTCCCGTTTCTTCATTTCTGTCTGGAAACCATTTTGTCGTGGCTCTTGACTACATTCAGAAGGACTAACTAGTGCAGTTTTAAGATCTTGTTCATTCAGAGCCTGAAATGGTGGGCATAGCAACATCTAGATGTTTTGTCTTAAAACTGTGCTCACACTGATGGCCTTGTCATCATTGGAAATGCTCGGTGACTATCCCTGCGCTGCCTGGCATTTGTGCTGCAGAGCTAGTAGTGCTTTGCAGTGGTGCAGCCAAAGACAAGTCCAAAGAAAATGGAGCTCTTGAGTGTTATTTGGGCAACATGTTGTTTACTTGCTTCTCAGATACATCAATGCCGAAATTTCAGTCTGTCCTCCCTGCTATGCCCCAGGGTGCTGCCTGCCTCTTAAAGCATCAGCTACTTCAGCTGAGGGAGAGAGACCCCTCTGAGAGATCTGAGAGTTAATCAGGCACAAGATTATGCCTTCCACCTTCACACAGGGCAATTTGGAAGACACTACTAAACATGTTGAAAGGCAAAATCAAGAGATGAATACTTTCACCAGGCAAATCAACACCAGCACAAGGAAAGAAGTACAAAACACCCAAGATTTTTTAACATATCTGCAACTTGTTTGTTGCTTTGAGCAAGACTTGGGCATTGAAATGAAGCCCAGAGAGGAGGTGGAAAAATTCAGACTTTATTATTACTAAGGGTAAATGTGGATGTTTTTGAAGGAAGACTTGCCACAAGTAATCACAGACTAGGAACTTACACTGAGAAACCAGAAAGTGAATGGCTGGAGTCCCAAGCCCAGACAAGTGAAAGGTAATCAGCAGGCTTGATCTTGCAAAAGGAAAATAGGAGACTTGCACTCCCATCTAAAAACAAACAAAACTGATCTTGGCACAAAACTCATCTTGGCCTTATTATTACTGCCTAGAGTTTAAGAACTGCATGGTAGTGATTATCATTTCATCATGGAAAGAGAGAGAAACTGCTCCAGGCTCTGGCTGAAATTACAGCATCTTGACTTCCATGTACCACTCCTCTGAGTCTCCAAGATTGCTGCCTATGTGGCAAGAGGCTGTCGTTGAAACCTTGGCACAGCCACTGCCTGCTACAGACAAGACACACTTGCTGAGCTCATGTTCATGGTCCTTTGACATTTGTCCTTTTTTATTGTTCTCTTTGAACTAGGTGATGTTAGACTGAAAGCATATGTTGGCTGTTTGTATAAAGAAAATCATGACCAACCAGTGCATATAAATTACAGCTGGTCTTGTTACTTCTTATTAGCAAGAACAAATTTGAGAGGATGTGGTTTGCACTCACCCTGACAAGGTTCTTAGATAGTGTCTGTCTCCAGAGCAGGCTTAGGAGCTAAAGAGTTCTGTATTTCTATTCTTCCGTGATGTAACCTGGCCCATCCACTGAGTTCAGGCTGCGTCACAAGCTTAGCAGGAATTACTGTGAAGAGAGGAGAGTATGAATGATTAAAAGGAGCCTTGAGCAGCCTAAGCTGCAAAGGCATTTGACAAAAAAAGTCTATGTCGCTGTCACAGTAATTAATACTGAAGAGCATTTTGGTGCCATGAATATTGTACTTAAGGAATTATATCAGCATGTTAAAAATGCATCATGAGAGGGCACATTTCATTTGACTTAGTTTCAAAAAGGAACAACTAATAATACAAAGACATAAAACCATGCCAGCGGGGAAAATCATCCTTTCTTCTCTTAGGTTGCTGTAACCAGACACTTTCAATTACAGAGATCCCAAGAATGTGGCTAGTTGTTAAATTTAAGCTTATCAAGATTCCAGCAATACAGTTTGGTGTTGCCAACAACTTGCCAGGTGTCTCAGGTGAGCACTCTTGACAGAAAAATGAAAGCTTTCCAAAGCTTGTGCGCTGAAGCAAAGGTGTTTGATCACATCTTTTAACAGTGTGCAGCTCTGGCTCTCCAACCCCTCCGTCTTGAGAAGGATCCATTAGAACTGCAAATAAGTGGTACTAAAAAGGTGAGAAGGTTGCTTACAAATATAAAAAGGCCTTATTACAAGGAGGCTAACTCTGTGCTAGTAAATGAAATGGTCTGGGGCACTGAGGACAGGTAGCCCAGCACAGCTTTCATGTGTATAGTCCAATTCTTCTCAACAAAACAGGTGGGTCTGCTCCCTTCTGCCTCTTAGCAATCCCTGTCTTGATCTGTCCTGGGGAAGGTGTAACATCTTCATTAGTGGAAAGATCAGAGAACAGGTTAAAAAAACATCAGAAATAGTTAAGCTCTACCTGAACCTGCCTTGGGACTGGGACTCAGTATCTCCCTTCCAGCCCCAGTGCTTTCAGTTCTGTTTATAAATATATCACTTCTTGCCCTAAGATGTGCTACATTTTTTCCAGGCATTTTTCAATTCTTACCTTTAACTCTCTTCTGAAGTGGCTGCAGGAGGTGGTGAAGTAATCCTTGTTCATAACAATCTTTGTATTGTATGTCTGCACACAATGTCCCTTGGGATCCAGCCCCGGTACTGGATGTGTACTAGACATGACTATTTTAGCCATCACTTTTCTATTCAAGCTGTAGGATGCTGCTCTGCTCTTCCTTTCATTTGATGGCGTCATCTGTCCTATTCTTCTTCCAGCTTTTTTTTTTTCGTGTTTGAGGAATGTTCCTTGATTCTGAACTGAATAGAGAGGTCACTAATGGAAACCCTGCATCTGAAGCACTGGGAAGTGAGAGAAAAACTGCCCAGCTTTGAGGGATAACTTCTGGTTGTTGGATATGTTATGAAATTGGCGTTCAATTTTGTGCCTGTGGCAAGGGACACCATCTTGGAAGCATGGGACAGAGACAAGTCTACTGTGTGTACATCAGCTTTCTGGCTCTATTTCCCAATGACCTGTACCTTGAGCAGTTATTTGAACCAGAGTGTACTAGTATTTTACATCCACGTGTCTATTGGTCTTCAGAGGGCAAAGAGCAGCTACCCTATTCTCCCAAATAACTGAGGGAGATGGGAGAGGAGAGCAAGAGGTACAAGGAGACAAAGCTGCCACCTGGGGACTGAGGTTTGAGGGAAATAAATGTTCCAGCTGAGCTTTGTGCTCTTCACCATTAAGTGTTAGATGCTAAGCCTGTTTAATACAGCCTTCTCCTGCTTTGTCATCAAAACCTTTGGTGTTGTCTAAATTCATGAAAAACATGTTTCTTTTACCAACAAATTGATTTGATTTTCTTTGATAAATTATGAGTTATCATAGAAGAAGAGGCACTTTATGTGCCTGGTGACAACTTCCCTTTGAGGTGGAGCATATTAATCTACATACCACATTTGCTTTGAAGTCAGAATAAAATCCTGAATCGTGATGTGTGTACTTGAAGAGGAGGCAAACGGCAAGCTCAGTTCTGCTCTGCTACATCCATGTAAATCCAGATCAATGCCAAGACTGCAACAGAGATAAGGATTGGGCCCAGTATGTCATCTCCATGCATATCCCCTGCTTGGTAGGAAGCAAGAGACAGGAAAGAGAGGAGTGAAAATTCCCCATTTTAGCTGTATGTCGTCTCCCCGTGAAAGATGTGTTGACTGGAGGATGATCTTGAACATTAAAGGTAATATTGTGTATCTGTATAGAACAGCTTAAAGTGAACTAGAAATAAAAAAAGTCAAAGGAAGCAGTTATGGTGGTAAATATCAGTGTGACACAGATGAAATAACTCAAAATGCTTTTTACTGACACAGAGACAGCAAGATGTAGAGCCTGTTTCTCCAATCATACTAGTTTTACAGCCACATAACTCACTGGATGGCAACAAAATAATCCTTGATTTGTGCTGGTTCAAGAGGGTCAAGCAGTTACCCAAATTTCTTTGTCCAGCCCTCTCATTTCCTTTTGCCATAATATAACCTCTTCCTTCCCAAAGCTGCCATCGCTGAAGCTTTTGGGTCTCCTGCTCTGACAGCTCCAGTGCTGTGGGACTGGCTGTCTGCAGGAAGGTCTTCCTGAGAAAGGAGTCAGAGCCCATGTGTGGTCGTCAGCATCCCACCTGCAAAAAATCTTGTTCAAAGTCAATCATAGTGCTGATCATAATGCTGTGGTCCGTGGAAACCTAGGTGAAGGAAGCATTAGAGTGGGAGATGTCTCACCTGTTGTTGACCATTCATCGCTTCTCTTGCTCTGATCTTCTCCCATTCTTACTCCTTTGACCAAAGTATGGAACAAAATATCACACTTGAATTTGGATATATTATAATTCGGCTTACAAGTTTTACTTCCCAGACATCTCTGAGCACCTCTTGGTGAAGGAAAGCTGCTGGGTAGGAGGAGGTTAATACAGAGAGGATAATGGAGCAGGAAAAGCAATCACAGACATCTGTACTTGGATAACATGGGAAAACCACAGAATAGAATAAAGAGGTGGTGAAATCATTGGAAAGGACTGGTTTTACTATCATCATTGTTGGAGTCTGTACCATAGCCTGTAACGCCCAAAACCACAGGAGCAGCTGGTCCACTTCTAGTGAGAGAGCTCCCTGCATTCAGTGTAGTGGTGTTCTGCGGTGGATGGAGACACTGCAGCCCCATGAGGCACAGAATCACTGAGGTACTGAGGCTGGAAGGTGCCTCTGGAGAACTCCTAGTCCACCTACCCTGCTCAGAGCAGGATCAGCAAGAGCAGGTTGCCCAGGACCTATTTTAGCTCCAATCCCTTAATCACCTTTGTGACCTTGGAGTGGATTCAGTCCAGTATGTCCATGTCATTCTAGTACTGGGGAGCCCAGAACTGGACCCAGTATTCCAGATATGTCTCATTGGTGCTAAGCAGAGGAGATGGACTGACTCCTTCAACCTGCTGGTAATTCTTCTCCTAATGCAGCTTGGGAGACTATTGGCTTTCTTTGCTGTAATGGCATGTTGTTGGACACCTGGGTCTTTTCTGCAAAGATGCTTTCCCCAGTGTGTACTGGTGCATGCGGTTGTCCCTACCTATGCTCAGGAGCTGACATTTTCCCCTGTCCTTTCAGTTTTCCATCATCTGTAAACTTGCTGAGCGTGTCACTCTGCCTGGGCAATTAGTATAGATGTTGAAGAGTATCAGCCCCAGTACTGACCCCTGGCATATGCCACTAGTGACTGTCCTCCAGCTGTGTTTTGTGCTGCTGTTCACCCCTTGAGTTCAGCAACTCAGCCAGTTTTCAGTCTGTCTCACCATTCACTTATGTAGCCTGTACTTCATCGCTTTGTCAATGCAGATGTTATGAAAGACAATGGTATAAGCCTTGTTAAAATGAAGTTAGACAGCATCTACTGCTCTTGCCTCATCTGCCAAACCAGTCATCTCATTTTAAAAGGCTATCAGGTTGGTCAGGCATGATTTCTCCTTCAGAATTTCATGCTGACTACTCCCAACCACCTTCTTGTCCTTCATGTATTTGGAAAAGCCTTCCAGGAGGATTTGCTCCATCATCATCCCAAGGATCAAGGTAAGGCTGACTGGCTTGTAGATTCTCCTCCTTGCCCTTCTTGAAGACCATCATGGCATTTGCTTTCTTCCAGTTCTCAGGCACCACTCCCAGTTGCCATGACTTTTCAAAAATAATTTAGGATGGCTTCACAGTGCCATCAGCCAGGTCCTTCAGCACTCATGAGTACATCCTGTGAGGTCCTATGGACTTCTGTATATTCAGCCTTTTTAAAAGTTCCCTAACCTGATCCTACTGTATCAAGGGCAAGTGTCCTTGCTCCATACTTTGATAGAGGTCTCAGGGTCCTGAAATTCCTATAGACTTATCAGGAAAGACAAGTAAAAACCAGCACAACATCCAGAAAAAAAATAACAAGGTGGCCTCCCATCTTTTTTACCTTGTCAATAATTATAAGAAATGTTACATAAACCAAGATGGAACTAGGGAGCATGTAGAGGCCAATCTGAAGAAGATACTAATGCAGCTCAGTCCTTCCTAATGTTCATGAGATTGCCAAATAAATGCTTTTTTACTAGAATAACAGCCTCTTTGATCTATCAAGAATGTTGCAACCATTAATGCCACAGTTTAGTCTTGTGCATTTTCCTTACAAGCCTATAAATACTGTAGAGTCTTGCTTATAAATACTGTAGCGTATTGTCTATAAATACTGTAGAGTCTGACTTACACAGAAGGCAACTGGGGTCTTCAAATGGCTTCCCTTTAAACATATCTCACTGTAGTATTCGAGTTGCTTCTCAGTATGTGATAGCGAGTGAAACAAGAAAAGAAAAGATGCAATCTGGATGGTGTTGGATGTATTTCAACAATTTTTTTGGTGTGTGTTATATGTAAGAGAGCATTTGCATCTGCACCATCTTTGGCTTTTCTTGAAAAAAAAAGCTCTTTTTTTGTGGAGGGAGGGTGAGCGGAGAAAGAATTGTTTCTGAATCTTATCAAGAAATGAAATAACACAAAGTACATCTTACGAAAGAAGAGGCACACTGTGCCTTTTTTTCCACTGGCCTACTGCCTAAGGGAAACATTCACTGGCAAATCTAAAACTTGTTCAAAACCCTTTGGAGGAGCAGACTATTATTAAATTATTTATTTTATCTTTGAAGTGTTTCCATTTTTATACTGTTAGGGATTTCTCTGTAAAAGCCAGGGTGCCTGAGAATATTTGGCCTGTAGTGATCTTTGAAACATAAGCCTCTTTTTTTTTTTCTCTCTTGGTCTTTTCTTCTCCCCCACTCTCTCCCTCCTAGTTTCTTCCCAAAATGAATGAGGATCTGTCTGATGTGGAGAGGCTGTACTCATTGGGGAAATTTAAGGAGATCTTTAGTAGCTGGAAACAACTAGAGCCTGATTTACACGATGTTTACTTAATTTATTTTTTAAGAGAAACAAACCTGGCAGAATCAGAAAGGGTGGGAGACATATTCAAATTCTCTCAAGCACTTATTAAAATGTTATGTAATTAAATGTTAAGATCACGCCTGTAGCAGTGTCTTTTGAAATAACTGTGCTAGCTGGGCCTTCTGAAACCAGCAAGGGAAAGTAATTCATTTGCAAGGTTATCAGCCACTGAGGCAGATGCCTTGGGGACCTAATTTAATGGTAGAACTCCCATTGACTTGCGTGGGCTTGGACAGGGCCTGAGGAGAGCCCTGCTGTTGTTTCCCAACATGGTCCTTGCACACTTGGAGGACAAAAAACTGCCTAGCCATATGACAAGCACAGTGCTTCATGCTGGGGTGAGGTGCTGGTGTGACCCTGAGGGGAGCAGCAGCAGAGCTAGTAGGGCTGAGCCCTCCACGGGTGGTGGGTACAGGGCTCAGGAAGAATGCTCTGCTGGATGCTGGATGCTGTACTGCTGCCAGTGAGAGCTGCACTGCTTGAAGGCACAGGGACTATCATTGTCTCTGCAGGATTTCTACTGGATAGTGGAAAGAGGGGACACAATATACAGACTAGCATGTGAAACTGGTAGAAATGCATCTTTTAAAATGGCATTATGAGGCTTCCCTTTCCAGTGGTGGCTTCCCTTTCCAGTGATGGTAGGACTAGGGGGAAATGGCTCAAAACTAGAGGTGGGTAGATTCAGATTAGACATTAGGAAGAAATTCTTCACCATGAGGGTGATGAGACACTGGCACAGGTTGCCCAGAGAGGGGGTGGAAGGCCCATCCCTGGAAAGTTTTAAGGCCAGGCTGGACGGGGCTCTGAGCAACCTGATCTGGTGGGAGGTGTCCCTGCCCATGGCAGGGGGGTTGGAACTAGATGATCTTTAAGGTCCGTTCCAACCCTGACAATTCTATGATTCTATGATTCCTGATACCACAAGAAGGGTAACTCTATTAATGCTTCAGGCTCAGGGAGCAGAAAGGGTCTGAGTGTTTGGTGAAAAGGGTGTAGAGGTGCAGCCTGGGCACCATGAGCATCAGTGTGTTATCTGCTCCATCCCTTGTGGGAGGTCCCCTGCTAAGAGGGTGAGTTGTGCAGAGTTGCATGTTTAGGTGGGTCAGATAGCAAAAAGAATGAATTCTTCCATTGGTGGGATTAAGAGCATGTGTGTAAGGGAACATTTCTAAGCAGCTGGGCTAAAGCCAAGCTCAGCAATGAGGGTTAGCACAGTGGCAATGGGAGGGGTAGGGCAGGTCCCAGTGCAAAGGGGCCGATGAGGGTGTTGGTTCTGCTTCCCACAGTGCATAATATGCCAGCTAGTACCAACCCATAATGCTCAATGATCATCGTGGGGAATTCCTAGCTCCCAAGATTACTGGTAGCGAGATGTTTTCCCTTTTAGTTAGCTCTCTGATTGAAAGGCACAGCTAAAATGTACTGAAAGCCTGTACACTGCTCCCTTTATACTGCTGAACTTTATTCCACAAGGGAGGGCTTCTGTGTTGGTCTGTTTTGTCTCATGCAACCTCCTTCTTGCCATCTTAACTGCAGATGATGATTAGGTAAATGAGTCTGTTCTTCCCTGTAAGTAACGGGCATCTTCACTCTCCAGCGCAGTCTGGGTTGCAGTGGATCAGCTCACACGTTTTCACCCAGCATATTGCCTGTCATTAGAAATCTGCTCATCTTTCCTTCATTTCTAAAACCAGTTAAGTGCACATGGCTGCAAATGCCTTCGGGTGCTGCCTCTGCTCCCACACCTCTCCTTGTACAAAATACTTGAAACTTAACATACTGAAAGGGCATTTTGCGAAGGGGAACTCTGCTGCCACAAATTTAAAACCACACTTCCATGATCACTGGTGTCAGGTCTATGCAACGCCAGATCAGTCACCACTACAGACCTGAGTTTGGGCAACCACATATCTGCACCTCAATGAACTGGCAGAAATGGGACAGGATAAAATTATGCTTCCAGTTGTGGGAAGACTAAACACTTGATCTTTGCCCAGGGAAGTGGTGGAGTCACCATCTCTGGAGGTGTTCAAAAATCGAGTAGATGTGGCACTTCGGGACATGGTCTAGGAGTCAGGGAGATGTTGGGATGAAGGTTGGACTTGATGATCCTAGAGGTCTTTTCCAACCTAAACGATTGTATGATTCTATGATCTGACAGAACAATTCCTGATACGCAGTGAAACTGTGAATAGTTTTGAACAACTAGTAAGCCCCTATCAGACTGATGTTACATGGTCTTTTAGATCCAGCACTTTGATTCCAAAGCTTGAAGTGGTGTGTCATCAAACCATGGCTTAAGCTTGCTGCAAGATCCATTTTGTGATGGGAAAGCATAAGTTTGCAGCGCCAAGCTGTCCACTTGATATGTTTTGCAAAATAACTTAAGTGAGTGCAAATAATGATTGTAGGACCCAAAACCAATATCAAAATATTAATAATAGACATGTTTTTGTTACTCTGGGTAGCCAGGACAACAGGCCAGCTTGTGGTTCCAGGGAAATCAGTGTAAGCCAGTGAAGCCACATTTTAGCCCTCAAAAAGGCCAAGTTTGGAAGGACCTCACTAAAATCAAAACAATTGTGTCTGGGAGTGTTCCTGAGGCAATCGCTTCTGCTAGACTGAAGGATTTATAGAACATGGTGCAAGGAGAGAAACAATGCCATTTTCCTTGTGTGCAACATGAAAATCGAATCCAATAAACAACATTATTTTTATGTCCCTTGAGTAACATTGGGATTTTTTTTCAGGCTTTTAACATTTTCATCTACTACTTGCATAGCCCTACACTCTGGCTCCCTCTTAGCAGATGGGAATTGGAGGAAAAAAAAAAAGAAGTCTGTATGTGCTGGCATATCCATATGGCATTCAAGTGAGAAATCACTTAGAACATGGGGCCTCGTATGGGGTCACAGCCTCCATACGTTCTTTGATGGGTGCAAAGGGTCCTGAAACTTGTTGCTGCTGTAACAACGGGGGAAAGGGGTTGGTATAGCACAGGCTGAAAATCCCTGACAGAGAAGGCAAGGAAGACAAGAGATATGAACAACCCCCAAGGTGTTTAGTTACCTATCTGCCCCTGAAATCTCGGGCACCGTGGAGAAGCCAGGCCCGAGTGCTTGTCAATGATTTGCAGCCTCTTGCTGTAAAATGATAATTACATCAGAGCAAATATATGCCGGCTTTATCATGCATAATAAACTCCATCTGAGTGAAACCGTCTCCAGCACGGAGGATCTGCAGAGGGTACTGCACGCCGTGCAGGGAAGGTTTAAGTGATGCATGAGCCTCGTGTGGGCTTTCTGTCTTACTAGGAGGACATGTGAGGACTGCACGTGTTACAGCAGTAGCATGAGTGGATAAAAGGGATGTTTATGCATTGTTCTGAGTGGCTCAGTAGTCTGCTCAAGTCATCTGAGCAGCTCCTCGCATGCCAAGGACTGACTTTGAGCAGGGTCTTTTCTCCTCGCATTATCTAAACCTGTTCTGGAGTCATCTGGTACATCCATCTTTGGCTTTTCGTTGACTCGAGCAGGTTTGGCATCAGCCGCCTGTACGCATGTATCTGTCTCTGTAATTCTGCTAGCTGTTTACATGTCTGTCTTATGTATTTATGTCTTATGTATTTTATTTTCCTTAGTACCCACCACTGCAATGTATAAGGCAGGAATCATCCTCCACAATGCCAATTTCTTTTGGCTTCTTTCCCCAGCGTGTTTGGCTTTGCACTTTTCCTCTAAAGTTACTGCTGGGATTCTCAGTTATTCTACAGTGTTGCTCTGACTCTGCTCAGATGAAGGGTCTATCGCCAGCTTTGATGGGAGCAGACTCAGAGCAAGGCTCAGTTTTTCCATGTATCTTGCTCTACAGTTACAATAGAAAATAGCTTGGAGTTGCATTATATCCTCTGACAAACAAAAGCTAGTTGATCAAGACTTTCCCAGAAAATCAGAAGGGCTTCAGAGACCCTACAGATCTTTTCCCACCTGGCTTGGCTTAAATGTCACTTGTTGCATCTCTAATTAGGGGTTAAAATAGCTGAGATGGATATATTTTTTGAGAACAAAATATCATGTACAAAAAAGAAACTAGCTGTGTTCAAAACTTCATTCAGAGTCATACCCACAGCCCTAAACTCCCACGTACATAAATCAGTCAAGGGAACAATCCGTTTGTTCATACTCAGAGTGCTAAGAGGAGGCTGAAGAGAAGTCACAGGACTGCAGCACTTGCAGACCTCAGGATCCCCTGAGGCCGGCTCTGGTTTAGCCCATGTTCAGCTTCTTGCTAGTTGGTTGCTGTGATCCTTCCCAAGCTCCTTTGCAGGGAAAAGCAGACAACCAGTGCTCCAAAACCTACTGAAGTGGTGGGGAGTCTTGGGCTGAAATCCAACTTTGTGCAAGACTTTCATCCAGTGCTACCAATTCAGCTCCAGGATGGCAGATAGACATTAGCTTTGTACTTCTCAGAGCTCTTTCCCAAAAAGTTGCTAGTTTACATGTCCTTGTATTAAAGACTGATCTTAGTTACAAGCTCTGACACAGAATTCTTATTAGTAACCACCTATGAACTTCAACTGCTTCAGGTCAAGTTGGTTGTTAATTCTTATTTTTCAAAAGGAAAGAGCTTTGTGGAATATCATCCTCTTCATTTCTTTGCTTATGCCTAATCTGCCCTTGGAGAGCCTTATAAGAGGTGTGCACTTGTAAGGATCTGTTCTTGTAGCAATGAAACAAAAGACAACCAAATCCAAATGCAGCTAACACTCGTTAATCTATTGGAAGTTCAAAGAGCCTGTCATTACGTATGGACAGCTTTATACCAGACATAAGTATTGCTTGGCATGGGTCCTTCTTTAATTGCATTATACAAACATAACAGAAAATTGACCCAAAGGGGGAAAACAATTTTATCCTTAGAACACTCTTCTGACTAAGTACAGAGCTTTTAATTAAATTCCCTATACAAAGTGACTGCCTGTCTCTCATGTTGAGCCTAATTGATATCAAAGCCATCCTTAAAATCAATATTTTTTTCTAGAAAAAAGAGCAAATACCCTCTGCACCCCAACAGAATTCAATAAATAATTTGATAGTACTTGACTCCTAACTGTAATCTTTGTCTCATTTGAGCAGAATATAAAGTGAAGATTTGTCCCCATCGCCCCCCAGCATTCCCATTGCATCCAAAATCAGGCACCACAAAATGTCAGTATTCCTCCTCAGCAGGTCTGCTGTTTCCATTTATTTCACTGAACCACGCTGAGCCAAGGAGGAATTAGAAATCTTCAATTGGCAACACATTTATGTGGCTTTTGTTACCTATTTCATTTTTTTCACTTATTTATGATTACGGTTGCAATCGGATCCCATTAGAAGTCTCAGTAAGATCAAAGGCTTGTTAAAGCAGGCAGTAGACAAACCCACACTCTTTCAAGCCTGCTCAGGAGGGTTTGCAGTGTTACCATACCCCTGCTGCAAACCCATAAGCAGGTGCTTAGCTCTACTCCTTGGAAAAAAGACATTCAGGTCCCTGTAAATGCATAAATCAAAGGAGAGGGCCTTGTTCGTTACCTCTGCTTTCTAAACAATCTTCTTCATCTGTCCTTCTTGCTTTGTACAGGAACCTCGTCAATCTATCTCACCAGAGCTGGCAAGAGAGTTGATGCCCTTTGCCAGGAGAAGCTTAGAAAACCAAAGGAAAAGGGCAAGAATAAAAATGCAGCTAAACAATGGGGTGATTGGTTAGGGGTTTTTTATTATTATTATTCAGCCAGATTTAGTGAAGCAAGGAGCTGGGAGTCTGGCATTGGTTATTGCCCCACCAAAAAGATGGTCTAATGGTAAGTCAAAGCAGAGTTAACATGTGCAATCCTTCTGCATTGCCTGTTCCTGATAAAAACAGGAATAATCTCAGCAGAGACCACTGCTTAGCAAGGGAGCACGGACTTGAAAGCTCAGCCCTGATCTTTGGTTTCTGCTCTGTAATGTCTCTCTGTTGATATTGGCCCTTGGGGACTCTTGCTACAAGTACAATTTTCTTTCAAGAGCGTATGCTAATTGTGGCATTAGGGGTGTATTTATGATCTCTGGCTGGCTGTGGCAGGTGAGATTGGGAGGGAAGCGATACTGAATCTGCAGACAGATCACACTCATAAAGCATGATTTTGTGCTTCCCAAGTGCTGTGACACCCTGAAGCATGAGGGATTAGCATAAAGAGAAACCTGCCTCAGTGTCACTGGAATAAAAATTCATCCATGATTTAGGCAGCCCAGCCAGCTCTACAGCCCTTGCAGAAAGCTCGTGCACCACCGTAACAACCTGAGACCTGGGTTTCATAGGCAACCAGCAAAGCAGTCTGCTGTCCTGGGTTTTGGCAAAGAAAAAAGGCTGAGGGAAGACTAGGGGCATAGAAAGATGATGCTATTTTACCAAATCATGCCTAGTCCTTTATTTCATAAAGCATCATTCATTCAGTCCTGAAAATTATTGAGCTTCCAAAGTGGTCCACCTCAGAAGGAAAACCTGGTGGCTGCAGAAGGAGATAGCAGCCAGATAGCCCTCCTAAAAGGTCACCTTCTGAGGGGATTTCTCATTGGGGTCTGTATCCCATAATCCTTTTAATGTTTTGACGCTGTCTTTCACAGACAGGTGTGATTGGATCACTGTGTGAGTGTGTTTGGGCACATCGAAGTCGCACCTTCAGCTGGAATCCCAGCAGTTGGTGGTGGGGAGCCCAGCCAGCACCCGCCGTCCTGCACAGAAGGCCCTTGTAGACAGCGTGTGTTCAAACACACCACCATTCCTCACCTAACATAAACTTGTTTCAGCTACATGCAATACAAATAAAATATTTAGCAAAGGCTGGCCGTGCATTCAAATGCCAGCGGAAAGTGAGAAAGGCTGGAAATAAATATTGACATGAAGGTGCCAAGGCTCACAGTAAGTCAGGTGAATGTGTCACTATTTTATAGGCCCTGCTAAATGATCAGAGGCTGACTCTGCTCCCAGCTGAAATGGTGTAAATCTGAAATAGCACTGACAGTGTTAGAGTTATGCCACCTCCAAACTGGTGTGTATGAGCCTGTGTCCAGTGGGGCTGAGCATTTTAATGCATTCAGGAAGACTTAGACCTCCCTTCTTATTAATATTGATGAAGGACCTCTTAGGCATCTTTGGAAAAGTCACCATAAAATTTCTGTTGCTGTAGGGAGGGCCCTGAAAGAACAATTTACAGGCAGTTATTATCATTATTAGACATGGTAATTGAATTAGTAGTTATTTAATTATTATTATTATTAGTGTAATAAATAGTTCTTGCCCTCTTTGGTCCTGTAAAATGCAGCCTGAGGAAATCCCAGTAAGAGGGAAGAGCTCCATTAGGAGACAGCTACTAGAAGAACACTGCAGTGAAAGAGGAACCAGAGGAAATATCCATACCCACCCAGAAGGCAATTTCTGCACACTCTAAAATATTGCAGAAGGTGCCATTTCCAGAAGTGTATTCTAGTTCAGGGAGGAGTTAACAGGGAGGAGCTGAAATTGTTGATTTATATGTACGTATATATGCTTTTTTTTGCTTCATCAAAAATATGGCATAGACTCCCCCAGTGCAACCAGTTAACTTTTCCATAGATAAGTTGCTCTGAGTTATGAGAAACATTTATTTACTGATGGAGGCTGTGTGGTGACAACACAGCCTGTGAGGCAAAGCAGGTGGAAAGAAGGGTCCATCTTGGCCAGTCTTTAATGCGAGCCCAAGAGATAAGTGTTTCCAATGCTGCATGCCAAAGCGATGCAGGGAGACTTGTCTCCTACCCAAGCTAATGATGGAGCCATGTCACCATATGTGTGGTTAGTTTCCAGCAGCTCCTCACTTTTTCAGCACGAATGGAGGATGACAGATTGTATATTAGACAAATTACTCTTCTCTCGAAAGCAGCAGTCACAGTGATATCCAAGTGCCTCCTTCACTCTCTCTTCACCGAACAATTTCTGCACCATCATTCAAAGCTCTTTGCAATAAGAAGGTGGTTGGTGAGCAAGAATCACAGTGCAGCTCCTTAGCTTTCAGCCAGCACTTCCCGAGGCTATGCCTGTATCAGCGACCACAGCAGGCTGCTGTCCATTCTCTGATCTTCCTGCCAATTGGCACAACCATGCTGGCACCTACATGGACAAACCCTCCTCTTCTGAAAAACCAGGGTGGCCACATCCCAGCTGCCCACTGAGAGCAGCTCTGTAGGCTCCAGCCAAATCTCCACCAAGAAGGATGCTCATGGGGACAGTGCCAACATCTCCTGGTGGGGTTTGAGCCAGGCTGTAGCTCTGCATCCACACTGGGATGGGTGACATGGGAGGCTCCAGGCATAGCAGGGTGGATTAATTCCCTGACTTTGGGGCTTCTCCCAGGAAAATCTCCAAAGTTGGAGATGCGCTGATGCTGTGAGAAGGAGATAGGGAATTGGTGTCTTCAGGGGAAGCCTTAGGGCTTGTCTCAGACAACAAATTCAGTAGTTGCCCTGGGGGCAAAAGCTGGGAGGCAAACATGCTCCTTAAAAACATCGTGTCCTTGGGCGCACTTTGGGGGAGATGAACTTTTTTTCACCACATTTGCAGCTTTAAGAGACAGATGGTGATTCTCCTTGCAAGCTCAAATTCTTAAGGCATTTGTGATATTAAAGACTCATCTCAGTTATCAGTTGAACCCCGAGTTCCCAGTGGTCATTGCCTAAGGATACTGAGTTTGGGGTCACCCAGCTGATGATGACAACTGATCTGTAAAGAAGTACACTCTTGTCCTACTCTCCTTTGAGGACAAACCTGTAGATCCCATCAGGGATGTCATCAGGGGTCTGGTGCTCCATGCTACCCTTCGTTTGTCTGTGTTCACTTTTGTCTCATATCATCCACCTTCTGGCACATCTTCCAGGCACCACCCCAAATTGCATACCTGATTTTGGGGTTTGCTCTTTGCCTACCACTTCTGACTTCCTCTTTGCCCCCTCCTCAAACTCCTGCTGCTGCTCTCTGTCTCCAGGACATCACTATGGATAGTGCATTGCCCTCTAATGGATAGATTTCAAACTGAGCTCCTCGACGGATCAGAACTGTTGACCCACTAATGAAGCAGGAGACTTGACATCCACATCTAGGCCATTTTCTATCCCCTGCTTCCCTTGAATCAAAATAAAATACCTTTTTTTTTTCTTTTTTAATAGCACAGACATAGGACTGAATGTTGCAGCTATTTTTAAGAAGCGGCAGAAGGAATCTGTGCCAGTATGAACCTTGGTTCCTTCATGTCCATGAATGCTTTAATTGGCTTCAGAGTTAGGAAAGCATTAACAAAGCTGATTTCTGTGATTCCACGCATCTGGATTTCAGGGTAGGGTTTTTTTTAGCTTGCCTAATCCTGCTTAAAGTCTTAAGATTTATTTGTATGTTTATAAGATGCTGCTTTTCTCATTATATGTACATTATAGTCACCATTAAAATAACACAAACAAAAGGAAAAACAGAATGGACTTGCAAGCAGCTGATAATTAATTACAGAGAACTTTTGAAAGGGTGGCTTAGCATCTTAAGCAATTCCTTTTGCTGCCAGATACATGGGTTTGTTTTATAAACTACAATCAATCTGCCATTGGGGGGGAAACTGCAAAATGAACTTAGTCATCTGAGCTCATTTTCAGTTTCAAAACCTGAAAGGCTTTGGAGTATAAAGTGCCCTCTTCTTTTAATGTCAGTAAATAAGTTGATCTGTTTATATGGTTTTCAATACAAGTAAACTGCTTGCCATTTAAACAAGTTCAATCAGCTGTGAAAATTGACATTTTTAACCATAAAATCAGACTTCATCCTACCATGATATTAAATATTAAGGAATCATTTAAAGGACAGTATACATTTCAGAAACCTGCCTGGAGAGATGAATGCCAATTTCTGCCATTCACAAATAATGGACAAAAAAATGGCCCCTTGGCTTGGGGCCTGCTGCTCTGTACAAGCCACCTCACAGACTTATTCCAACATGATAAACCATTGTTGTTCTGAGAAGACATTCAAGACTCACATCCAGCCCTTGCGTGGCAAAAACAGAAGAGGATTGCCAGAGAGGACGGATGGGAAAAGGCCATTATATGCTGATGTTCTTGCTGGTGACAGCATGTCCAGGTCTGTGGGAGGCTGTGGCAGGGCTCAGCATCCTCTGATCCCTGGACCCCAGGGCTTTGTGAGCCTGGAAAGCATCTGCCCAGCCATACCCTGCCCATGGAGGCAGGCAGTGAGATTTCCAGCTCCCCTTGTTCATTCACTTGGCTGCACTTGCAAGTGGCGCTTGGGAATGGGACACTCCTACTATCATCGAGACTTCAGGAGGTCTGCACATACTCCTCTGGCCCCTGCCTTCCAATTTTTTTTCCCTTTTCCTTCCTTTTTTCTCCTGTTTCTATCCAATTTTGGGGACAAAAAAACCCCACGCTGCTTCTGACCAGGCTTACAACTGACACAGCTCTTCACAGCTCAACACGCCTGATGTTTTGCCTGTGCCAAAGGGGTCTCATTGTGTAAGGGGTTTCCTTCTGAATAGGACAAAGCAAAACAGCGAAGCAGTGGGATTACTGGGCTGCTGAAGGGAGACAATGGGGAAACAAAACTCAAGCTGGAGAGACATTTATTTTGCAGAGGGGCATGGCTGCCCTTACACAATCCCTTTTAAAGCGCTGTGAAGTTTCTCTAACACAATCCAGTCCTGCAGCGAGGCAGAAATCCAGTGCATTCGAAACCTTTTCATTCCAACTTTAATTTAAAAAATGTGCACCCATTTACTACCACAAACTGCAGGGGTATTAAGGTATAAGAAGATCTAACAACAGGCTTTGGGGTTTCTCTGCTTGAGCACCTCTGGATGTTTCAACCCCCAAACGATGACGACAGTCAGTCCTTTCCGTGCTGACTAGTTGATGTGGAAATCCAAGTGGGTGCAGGTTTCAGTGATCTGCTGCCTGCTGACCGAGCACGCCTTTGTCATTCCCTGTCTCTTACTGGCTCATTTCTGGCTTCCCACCTGAATTTTAGCTCTAATTCCCCCCCAAATGGCCTGAGGCTTTTATGCCTGGGGGCAAGGAGAAGGTGCACTCCCCTCTTTGTGGCTGAGGTAGTGATCTGCATCCATGCTGGGTGAGATTGAAAAGGGGGCATTATTTCTGGGGATGATGGGAGTGCTGGTGGGGTCTGGGTTTGCTCCCTGTTGGGAATTTTGGCTGTGACTGTGGTTCTTTTCCACGTAGAAATTTTCTCTGGGGCCCCTCTTTATCCATACAGGACCACTAAATGCTGTCCCACTTGTCACAAGTGCTGGATATAAGCCCCCCAGATCAGCCCAAGGAATTAATTTCCTCTCAGCTCCCCACATGCCAGGCTGTGAGTGTCTCCCTGCCCTGAGCATAATGGGAAAAATGCTGGAGAGAGAGCAGTAACGCATCCCACGGGGCTGCTTGCTATAGGGCTAGCTCTTGGCACTCCTTTGTTCCCCTACAAAGGCATGAGGGATGGGGAGAAGCCAGTCTCATCCTAAGTAAACAAATGAGCCGAGTTAAATTTTTTTAATGGAATCATAAATAAGGAACTATCATTGGAGAAGTCCCTAAAGACACTGTTTTTGCTGTTGTTTTTTTTTTTAATGTTGGCAGCTTCAGCAACTTTACAGAGACGTCAGAGTAAATAGCCTGCGATCCTACAGCATCTTACAAAAGTCTTTAACAACAAGAAGATTTTTATGCTTTCATATTAGATGGGTTCCTAATAGACATTCTGTTCATGTCCCTGTGTTTTATGTAGTGTAGAAAAAAATAGTAATCCCTGTATGCAGCATATCTTAAAATGTACATCTTTAGCAATTTCTGACTTAAGGAAGAAAGAACTAGATGCCTTTTGGACAAAAGACTATCAGGGTTTTCTGGGATTTGGAACATCCCGCAGCTTCTGCGCCAGCCATAAAGGGGGAGGGAGGGCAAGGAATGTTTATTCTATTTAACTTAACAAACAGAAATTTAAGTGAGACTTAATCACACTGTGCAGGTAAATTTCCTGATACGCTGTGAGAAGGCTCTTTCATCTTGCAGATTAAAGGCTACCTGGGGAAGCTGTTGCACGGTGCAGTAAAGGGGGCATTAACTCCCCTGGCTCAGTCAGTACAAGGTGGGCATTTCACTTTCAAAGTGGAGTAAATTTTCTCTCATGAGGAGAGTTACTACAAGGATCATTAGGGCAGCATGCTATATGTTTGCAACTTGCATTTGGGATAGGGTTGATTTCCCCACATATAAGAGGTCAAAAATGCAATGAGATACAGCAGCTGAAAGCTGAATCTCTGAAAATTCAACCTAAAAATGAGCATACACTCTTAACCATAGTCATTTTTAGCTCCTGGAACAACTCACCTAAATTCTTCATCACCTGACAGCTTTAAATCAAGTCTGGATGTGTTCCTAGAAAATATGCTCTAAATCAGCTGAGAGTCAAGAGCCTGAAGCATGATTACCATAGAGAGGGTCTCCAGCCTGCATTATGAGGGAGCTGAGACCAAGTGAGCAGAATGGTCTTAAAGTTGCTGAGGCCAATGAACAACATGTCCCACACCATTCTTGACCAACTGCATCTGCCTGCAGAGTGAATGCCTTCAATAAATCATGTCTTTTTCCTTTCTGTATCAAGCACTTGTTTCAACACTGAAGCTTTCTCAAAGGGAGTGTTATAGGGGCCCAAAACCTTCACCCACGGCTGAAATGCAAACACAATGACAGGATTTTACAACATGGAGATGGTTTTATTAAACTTTCCTTTCTTTCTCATGCCTGGAACTCATTCCTAAAACCTTCAGATTCCCTATTTTCTAAATCTATTTCCAAGGAGACAGTTAAGATGAAACTCATCCAACTACCTTTGGAGCTGTTTACATTGCAGATATCCACCTCACCCAGTCACCATGTACAGTGGAAGGAGGGAAATAAGCCTAGGTGAAGACTGACTCTTCTGACCAACATTACAGGTGAGCTGAAGAGTGTCCTGGATTCCCTTGGCTCTACCAACTAGATTAGCAGTGAGTGTAGGAGGACCTGAGAGTGATGAGCTCATATAGATTTAGATCCAAAATGGTGTTGCTTGTATCTTGAAACAATCAGCATAGGCTAATTCAGTGCAGCAAGTTGGAAGGGGGAGGTGGTGGTGGCAATTTTTTATTAGACTTACTGGGAAACCCCAGATAAGCTTCTCAGAGTTGTGTTCCTTCACCAGGCCTAGCAACAAACTGTAAGCTCCAAGCTTACAGGTTAGCTTCAACTGCTAATCCAATTCTCTGCACAGGTCCATCTTGAGGGCTAGGTGCTGAGGTCTGTCAAGAGGTGTCCACTTCCTAGGAACATAGTTCCCTGCAGTTACAGGAGCTGAGCTGATCGTGCATATGGGCAACTGAAGCCTTGCCTGCAGTACCAGCTACCTCCAGTCCTCTTTGAAAATGGCTTTCTCTTCCCTCCATGTGTGTAGACCATCATCAGAAGCTCAGTGTTTCCTT
Organism: Brachypteracias leptosomus; assembly: GCA_013401335.1. Taxonomy (NCBI): domain Eukaryota; kingdom Metazoa; phylum Chordata; class Aves; order Coraciiformes; family Brachypteraciidae; genus Brachypteracias; species Brachypteracias leptosomus. The sequence continues at coordinate 442,737 of VYZX01007292.1, read as the reverse complement.
TAATGCTGAAAATAGACAGCCTGCTAATCCCTTATACTTTTTAAGCATTTATTTCATGGATCTCCATTCTCTTCATTTCAGGCTATTATCAAATCAGTGTGAACTCATGATGGAGATATTTACAACACTTTACAATGAGGTAGGAACCATTCAAGCTACATTTGCATCTTTTTTTGCTACAAAGGTATGTCCTTTGTACTGTCTCTGTGCCAATAACCTTGGAGACTTTGTTCAGGCAGAGGGGAAGTTTGGAAGGATGGTGTCTATACCAAATTTGAAGGTGTGGGTACTGAAAGCCTGATTCACGATAGTGCACCAATGTGGTGTTGTACAGTGCTGTATGGTCAAGCCAGACTGCTCAGAAGTAGATCAAGCATCTCATATTATGTGATATGTCTGTATTACAGTGTTCTTAAGACTATCTAAAGGGGACTAAGACCAGGCCAAAGAAATGGCATCCTAGAATCCCCCTGGAGCCTTCTCTTCTCCAGGCTGAACAAGCCCAATTCTCTCAATCTGTCTTCACAGGAGAGGTGTTCCAGCCCTCCAATCATCTTTGTGGCTCTCCTCTGGACACGTTCCAACAGGTCCACATCCTTCTTGTGTTGGGGGCTCCAAATGGCTGGACACAATACTTCAGGTGAGGTCTCACCAGGGCAGAATCACCTCTCTCCATCTGCTGGCAACACTTCTTTTGATGCAGCCCAGGATACGATTGGCCTTTTTGGCTGCAATTTCACATTGGTGGCTCATGTCCAGCTTTTCATCCACCAACACCCCCAAGTCTTTTTCCACGGGGCTGCTCTCTAGCATGTCTTCTCCCAGCCTATATCGATGCCGCTGGTTGCCGTGGCCCAGGTGCAGGACCCTGTGCTTGGCCTTGTTGAACCTCATGAGGTTCACCTGGGCTCACCTCTCCAGCTTGTCCAGCTCCACTTCCATTGAAACCATGAATGGGAAAATGGTGATGGATTTACCTTCCAGAGTAATTCTGAGGCGATTCCTGGCAGATGGCATCAGACCTGATCTGCAAGGCTCTATCCAGACACCACTCTCCACACTCCACTAGCATACGACTGCTACCAGGTAGTAGATGAGCCTTAAGCATTTTTCTTAAGCAAGATGAATGAAGTTGTTCATGTCTCCTGCTGAGCCACGGGGAAATCATTGTTCCACCAAGATATAATGAGGGATGCTTTAGATTATTCTGTGCATATCTGTGTTGGTCCTTGTACTATGACATCCAAGGGTGCTTCAGCATTAAGAGGGTTTTTTATGCAAACAGCAAGGTAGTAGACAGGTTTTATGAAGTGTTTCTAAAATCTCTCCAGACAAATTTAATTCTTTAGATGCACAGAGCTTCGAGAATTATCTTGGTGGTTATAGTGTCTTTGAAGCGCAGAACAGCCTGGATACCAAACACAAAAGGCAAGTACCAACTGGAAGTAGATGGAATTAGGGTTGTTTAGTTATGTGGAGATGTGAAGCGAGGCTGGGTTCAGACAAGGACCTTCTTGTTGTTGGGTTGTGGTTTTCTTGTTTACAGTGTTCTGCATTACCTCTTTCTGATCCAGCAAATCTGTTGTAGCTAAGCCACATGTGTGCCTGCTTATAATAACTGGTAAAAACAGAGTTGAGAGAGTTCAGCAGTAACCAAAAGGAACTGATATCTTTGACCACTCCTAGAATTGCTGTATCTGAGGAATATGCAGCTGGAGCAATATGCTGAGGACCCATCTTACATTCCCTGGACAAAGCAATTTTTGTATATCTTCGTTCTAGATGTGACAGTCTGCAGATCATGTCAATTCCAGTGGGTCTGTAAAATCACAGATCTTCTCAAAACAGAAGAGGGCCTTTGAAGCAAGCAGAAACAAATAGGCTGAATATGGGTTGTCTCCTTGATTTGTCTCCCTCCTGTTTATCAGGGCACACACCCTGTCTCATTCCCTTTATGCTCTTTATACATCAAATGGCTGAATAGCTACTGTCAGTAAATCTGTCATTATGACCTTACTTAGCATTCAGACCAACTTTCGTGTTGGATGCAACTTGTGGGATCCTAACTTTGCAGACCTAAGACAACTTGCGTAATTTGTGTACATATGGACAGAAGCTTTTGCATTTTGAAGTCTTACAATCAAATAATCCCATCTGTACTTGAGAGTCTGTAACAAGCTGACTTACAGTTGCCTTTTGGTAGTAATTATAGAACTTCCTTGGTAGGAATTTCCATTTCATTCCTTCCACTTCAGCTGAGCTAAACTTCAGTCCTCTTGGCTTTCGGCTTCTTCACAAGATGAGATTTGTAAACCCAGTGGAAAACTCTGCATTTTACATTTTAACAATCTCTAGGAAGACTGACCAGCTTGGTGACAGCTTCTTCTACCTTCTTCAAAACATTTCCAGTCTCCCATACTTCAAAATCCCTGGGAGATTCCAAGGTGACAGGAAGGTATTTTTATCTCTAGCCTTTCCCTGACTTCTGGGCATTTCAGATTTTTCATTAAGTCCAGTGAAGACCCAGAGATGATTGCTCTCATCTTCAGTTCGAGCTTTGCTCATCCTCCTGATAATGAAATACACCATTGCCTGTTTTTTCCCCGAGCAGCATTTTTGACTGTAGGTGGGATACAATGAAGTCTTTGTCAACATGAACAATTAAAATAAAAATTTCCCTCCTGCTTGTTTGCACTGTATTTCGAAAGTATAAGTGAAGACTTTACAGACGGGATTTCCAAGGATCTGGGTTTGTGGTCTGAATACAGGTTAATAAGGGTTCTCTAAATGCCAGTCTCCTCTTCCTGTCACTGGTGAGGGCTGATTAGTATTTCTGAAAAATCAGATCCACTGCTAAAATGTGCTGCCAGACAGAATTTGATATCTATTGTTAAAGTTCATTAGACTGAAGCCAAAAAAAATCCCCGTCTGGTTTGGTGCAAAGCTTTTTCCCCTGAGTGCCTTTGGCTACGATTTCTGCATATTCTAATTTTAAAGTATCATTCATTTTCTATTTGGTGATAAATGCTTTCCTGCGTGAGAGTCTTTTGATTGCTCTGCTAATTAAAGTGGATAGTTTCCTTTTATGTTAGGTGACTGGGCTTCTGGGTAACTGCAGTTTGCAGGGAACAGCCAAGGTTACGTGGCAGCGTTTATTACCTTCATTCTCATCACCAATGGGTACATGTTCTGGAGCTCCAAATTCTCAGCAAGGAAATGAATTAAGAAAATGAGGAATTTGTCATTTTGGATGATTTTTGGTCTCTCTTTCTTAGGAACGGCTTTTTATCTATCTGTTCTCCCAGGTTCATTACACTGTGAGAAAGTTTTGATGACTTAAAGGGCACAGAGACAGAAGTAGGAATGTAACTTCCATGTTGTCCCTTTTTTTCCCTCTCTGACCCTGTTTTGGTCAGCATAGATATTTGTGATCGTGGCACATGAATGTTTGTGGGGAAACTGACTCTTTGTGAGCTATTTTAATTATCAAATGACACTGTGCCTTCACTTCTGCAAAAATGCCTCTCTCTGGATATGAGCTGCTCTGGCAAGGGTAAGGCATTTGTTCTGAAATACTAGAGAAAACACAGGAGAACACCCTGAACAGAACAGAAAGTTAGTAATTATGGTCAGTCAGGGAAATCTATTCAGAAGAAAACCTCTGTGGGTGGAGATATAGCTACCACCCAGGTGACTGTTCTTCCAGACTGGACCTCTCCTGTGGTAAATATCAATGACAAGCTACCAAAGAAGAGCATTGGAACATCTCAAGTGAGTTACTGATAAAGGGCACTGCTTTATGCAAAGAGAGCTGCTATATAAGCAAAACTCTTTTCAGTGAAAGGAGCTTACAGAATGCATAACAAAAGATCAAAGGGAAGATGTCTGTGTTTTGGGGTCTCTCTGGAAGGATGTTACTCACATCTTCAAAGGTGGAGCAGTCTCAGGTGGGTGACTCTGAAACTCCCTTCTTTACACTTCAGGGGTTGGATCCCAGGATTTTGCCTTTGGGCCATCCCTACCCAGAAGCTATGTTGCCATTGCTGAACAGTGACTCTGTCTTTTGCTACCCTATTCTGAAACCTCCCTTAAAACATGGAGGGGACTAGGGGAAAAAGTGACACTGCAACAGACGAGTGAGTCTAACACTTGGCCACTCCGGCTGTAATGGCTGTAACAAGTTGTCATTCATTACCAGGCAATCTCATATGTGAAACAAATGTTGTTCACCTTCCAGGTATCCTCTTGTTGGCATTGTGGTGACTGCCCTGTGAAGGTTAATTGGCTATTTAGAAGTGCCACTTTAAGTAGCTGCTTATAAGTAGCCAGCAGGTCCTGAAAAATAAACATTCAGCCAAATAATTCTAGAGAGCAGAATTTCTCTGGGTGTTACAGAGTCACCATGAACCCTCCTAATAATGCATTTTAAGCCTGGCTGTATTGGTTCACTGCAATTGTAATTCCAGAGCACCTGTAGAGCTGATGTGGATCTGGGGAGTTGTTTAACAGATGGTTTCTTTCAGAAGCTGGGTAAAAAGAGCTGCCAGTTAGATACAGGACAAGCAGCTGTGTGAGGATTTTTTGAATGTTCAGGTAGCCTTCCAGCTCTGCACATCTCTGGATTTAGTTGCTAAGCTGGACTGAGTGAAGGTAATGGAATTACATAGGTCCAGGAACAGTATAACTTGTGTTCAGGCAGAAGATCTTTGACTTTAGGAAGAGGATAGGCTACAGTAACAGTGTATAGAGGGCTCGTTTAAGTCTGAGCCAGCAATGGTAGGCATGGGAGAAGAGACTTGGGCCAAAACTCTCCCACTGAGATGTAGATTAGAAGCAGTGTCAGACTCTAGGGACAGTGCTGTTCTCCAAGTCCTCAGCCAGGGTTAGAAGAAAGTTCCTTTCTGTGATTTCCTAACCTTATAATGGGATGATAAGTGTAAACTGTGGAAAAAACACTGTATTGTTCCCTATTTCTTTTTAGTATAGCCTATATCTGCATCCTGGTTTATTCTGAATGATTGGGCACTGAGATCATTGAGGAAGACCCACTACAATAATCTGCAGTTCTGCTGAAGTGAGAAAAGTTGGACTTGCTCAAATCAGCTGCAAGATTTCTTGGTCTTGTAATGACTGAGAGGATGTGGGTCCCCATGGGAATTGTACCATCCATCACTGACATTTTCAACAGAGGCTTCTGTCTATTCCTGCCTTGTGAAGTCCCAGAGTTGAATTTACCTTCATACAGCTGTGCCCTTATCTCAAACAGTTCTTGTAACCACATCTCATCAACAATTAAAACCTTTTGCCATGGTGACCTTCATAGAATCATAGAATACCAGGTTGGAAAGGACCTCAAGGATCATCCAGTCCAACTTTTCAAGGTAAAACTATAGTTTAAATGAGATGGCCCAGCACCCTGTCAAGCTGAGGCTTAAAACTCTCCAATGTAGAGGAATCCCCCACTTCCCTTGGGAGAATATTCCAATCTCTAGTGAAAAATTTTCTTCTGTTTTTTTGCCTTCTGTATGAGAAAATAAACTCATGGAAAGACCCACAGCTATGTGTTTGTGACAAAGAGAAAAGAGTTCTCATCAGCTTTGATGGACGTTGGTTTGTTTCACGTCTTGCAGCTGAAGAATGGAAAACCTAGTTCTGGAAGGAATGATGTTTTCTGTTCATATCACCTCAGTCTTTTCTCATCATGGTATACATAACCAAGTGAGTTGGGTGCCTTTCCTTGATGTGGACACTTCCTCTATAGGATGTTCAGTGATGCCCTAATCAAAGATCAGACAGACCCCTTCAATCCATTGCTAGCGCTATGAACAGCATCATGATGAGCAGGTAAGTTTGCTGTGCTAGGAGGGTAATTGTAAAGAAATTCAAATCAATATAGGTCTAATCTAAGTTAAACTGAGCTTTAGGGATTAATCAAATCTTAATTACAGACCAAACCACACAGCCACAGTTATTTCTAAATTCACTCTCTGAGCATTCATGCGGGTGTTAGAAACTAAATATCACCTTTTTGCATTACTGTTATTAAACATTGCACATTCATAACCTTTTCAGTTGTAAATTATTAATGTGTGTAGTTACACTTTTAATTAAGACAAACTCTTAGGGACAGATTCTACTACTGTTATTTATCTGTGCCTTTTCCCACCAGGAGCTCCCTTAACTTCACTGGGATGGTTCATGTGGTAAGATACTTTTAATCTGTATTTATTTTTGGAAGAGTGAATAGTGGTTAGACTATATATTCAACAAGGGAACATTCATGTTCAAAACAACTTGAAATCTAAAACCAAGAGGCAAAAAGACACAAACTAAAAGAGAAGAAAGAGCAATACAGAAAAACAATGGATAAGCAAGGTGGTAAAATTTATAGCTAACATCACTCCTGTGTCCAAAATAGGTGATAAAGAATTTCTGAAGGTCATAACTGAATTAGGTGAGTGGACAGCGTGAAGGTACATGACAAGTTAGTATTAACAGTAGTACTATTTCGTGGGCTTAGCTGTGGATCAAGGTCTTACTTTGTTAGGCCATATAAACCCAAATCAAGGTGAGAGTCCTTGCCCTGTTATCCTTCTGTTAAAACATTGCTGGTAAGTGCAGAATAATCCATACAAAAAGAGTGGAAAGGAATTTGAGTACAATTACTAGTTTCAGATGCACTATCATAAGACTTTTTCAATAATAGATGGCAGGGGATCTTGGGATAATTTGAAGGGACTTCAAAAGATTTACAAAAATCTTCTATTAATTGAAAAGATATTAATTAAGACAAAACAAACTGAGTTATGTTGACTTACATTGGCTCAATACAAGTCCTCTATGGAGCTAGTGAACGTTTATCTCTGCAGCCACTAATTCCAGGTGTCTCTTCCACTCTGGAGGACCTTAGCTGCTGTCAGGAGTGAAAGGTAGTTAGCAGGTCCCTTTTGGAGTGTTGCACAAGGAAAGATGAGCTCAAGAGGGGAATGCACTTGCAGAAAGCTTGAGAAGCAATGAAACACCTTAAGAACAGCCCTGGCCAGCAGAAAATATCTCTAAATCATTATTGCATCCTTCTCACTTAAGTTTTCAGCTCAGGGTAGAGCTTCTGTCAAACAGGCAAACAAAAGGTTAGGATGTGTAAGAAATGGAATGGAGTAAATTTCAGCATGGTATAAAACCAAGGCTTCTCTCTCATCTGGAATGCTATATGTCACTGCCAAGGGAATTAAAGGATGTTCAGATAAGGATGACAAGAATAATTTGAGACCTGAGGAAAAAAAAAACTTATATGGAGAGAGATTGAAAAGATAAGTGGTGTTTACGGTGGAAGGGAGCTAAATAAGAAGGACTGTGATAAAAGCCCAGGCTGTCAGGGCTGTGGCAAGGGAATGAGGGGAAATGGTGAAAAGGAACCCCAGAGGTGTGAGCGTGCCTGAGCCTGTGTGCAGAGCGGCTGCCCAGCCCACTTGAGAAGACATCAGGCAGGGTGGTGGGAGGGCCAGGGGCATCGAGAAGGAGACAGAAATCCTGCTAGGGCTGAGGATGTGACTTGGGCTCCAAAGGGAGGGGACACACATTGGTTGCCAAAACTTCTCACCCTAACTGTATGCACCATCAGAAACAGTGAAAAGGAGACTGGTTCAGCATTTTTTTTTCACATCTCCCAACACAAGGCATAAAAAAAAAGAAAAAAGAACAGAAGGCAGGAAAGTCAAGATTAGTAACAATTGCCCCTGTGAAGGACATGATGGGTTCTGGAGCTAAGTTCTACTGGATGTTGTAGAGGCCAAGGACTTAACAAGATTCAAAGAGGGACTGACCATTCTTGTGAGGAATTAAAACCCAGTACTGACATAGTGAACATGAACAGACTATTTGGAGTGAACAGACTTTCTCCAGCTCCAGAGGTTACGCCATTTCCTAATTATCAGGAGCTGAGATGAGGCCATCATGCAGAACAGGGTCTCCAGAGGGTTTCCTGACATAGCCTGAGACAAGGTCCAGAGCAGGATGGAAGCAGGTTGGTTGTGCTGTGGCCAGTCACATGCTCCTGAGATACAGCATCCATGAGAAGGGCTGTCCTCTGAGAAGGTCAGCTCTCATGTAATTATAGTTTTATCCATGGCTTGGGGAAAGCAAGGCAGCTTGGCACTGCAGCTCTGAATGAAGAAGGGCAGCCCTGGGCTCTACTCACACCTTCACCCCTGGTTCCTTAGGTGCTCCTCTCCACACCACAATTTCCTCACATGTAAAATGGCATCAGACACTGACCACAAGGAAGTTTGATGATCTACTACTGAAAGGTGTTGCATGAGTGCTAATAACCTAGATTTATTGGTCACATACCATGTGCTTAGCTCCAAGGGAGGAACTGGTCCCCAGCAAGAAGCTCCAGCTGCCTTTGGTGTCACCATCCTTGCTCCAGACAGCAGTTAAGCATTTCCTCTCCCTCACCTCATTCCGGAAACCGCTCCAGCAAGAGGCTAAATTAAGTTTACCGAAAAGCATTTAATTTAGCTTCACTAAGACAGTTATCCTATATTAGATAAATACCCACTGGGTTTTAAGAGCATATTTATTTGAAGATTAACTACAAGGCAGAGTTGTTTATCCAGTGGGACAACTGGATTAACGAGGTGAAAACTGAAGCACCTATCCTATTATACTACAACTGATGACCTACTTTTGATACATTGGTGTTTCAATTTATTCTAAGTCACTTTGTCTTCTGCTGCTTCTCCTGCTCCTTCAGTCTAGGCAAAGCTGCTGACCTCAGTCTGTCCATCTTCAGAACAGGGAACTCATTTCAAAATGGGTCAGTGGGGTCAATGATATTAAAAGAGTCTTTGGAATGCAATCTGGGGTCTTTCTCACTCTTCCTCCATCTTGCCCTGATCCCAAATCTCATCCTCCTCCCATCTTTCTGCACTACAGCCTCTCTGTAGACCTCAAATCTTTAGTCTTCAGCCTCTTCTGAAACTTCAGTATTTCTTTTGCAGTAGGTGTGTATTCATTTGTTCAATAATGTTTCTCCAAAGCAAATTTTTTCCATTAGCCAAAGAAAGCGATTCATGGCTGCACTGGGCAAGCTTCTGTTGCCTCAAGATAGATGTCTAGTGCCATCTGAGATGGTCTAGTGTCCCCCACTTGCTGCTGCAGAGGAATGCAAGTAGATTTTATATCATGCCTACCTGCCCCAGATGTCCTGGACATCCCTACGTCCATTTACCACATATCTATTTTTGGCACCTGAGTACTGTATTTTCGTGCCTAATTGAGTGTCTCCTCCTTCATTTTGTGTGATGAGAAAAAGAAACAGGGATGTGAAAGCATCTGTGTAAATTTAAACTTTCAAAGCAAAGGAGCTAAATGTCAGCTCCTGTTGACATACCCTCTCAGCAGATTCTTTGAGTTTGTTTGAAAATACCAGCCATGTTCCTTACAAGGCCACAGGTAGCACCAACAGCACGACATCCCAAACTAGCCATGATGGTCCCGCCTGAGCTGGTTTTGAAGAGCTGCTTTAATCACAAATCCAGCAAAAAAGTTCATCTCTTCAGTGATAAGGAAATCAAAATCTCCCATAATCCTCTAAACAGGGGAATGTGGGGGGTTTGTTGTTGTTTTCACAGAAAAGACAACTGATATTCTAGACCATGGATGTGCAGCATGTCCTTGTGGGCATTAGTAAAGCGGATCTAACTCCAGATTTGATGCCAATTTGAGTGGAGCTTTGATCAGAGGGCTTCCAGCATTCCCCATCAACCTAAACAGTACTCTTGTCTTCTTTATGCAATAACACATGAGAAATGATGCGTTTATTGGAGAAAACAAGAATGAGCAGTAGACTATAAGAAAAGCATGGAACCAGCTTGAGAAGAAATGATCATTGTTTGTGCTGAGCAGTGACATCTTCTATGGGGCAAAAGATACAGATGGAGCTTGGCACCAAAGATAGAAGGGAGAGAAAAGAAAATGTTGAGAAGCATTGTCAGTGCTGAAGGGGCTCCACATGTCCTTCAGGAAAGTTTGATTGACCTCACAGACTGAAATAGGGGAAATGGGATGAAACTCTCAACTTCTGAATGCACGACCTTGCACTTTGCATTAATTCCTGCCATAATGAGAAATCCTGTGGATTCGCTGAGATTGCAGAGCAGAAAGACCTAGAAGTCTTGCTTAATCATGAGATGTCTGAGCTACCAACGTCATGTCACGTCATGTCAGACTCATGTAATCCTGAGATGCATCAAGAGACACATTTCTAGCAAAGATACAGCTGTATTAATGTCATTGTACAGGCAGCTGATGAGGCCTCTTCTGGAACAGCATGTCCAATTCCCATCACTGGTGTTCAGAACTGATGAATTCAGATGGAAACAGGAAGGACCACTGATCAGGGAAACGAACAAACTGCTTTGCAGGAGGAGATTACAAATTCAGCTCCTTCAGTCTGGGAAAGACAAATGTATGTAATGGCTGCTTATAAACGTATCAGGGAGGCAAACATCAAGGGGAGGATAGACCCATTAGCCTGAAGGACAACATTGGCACAAAAATAAACAAGAATGAATTGGCCATAAATTTAAGCTAGTAAGTAGGAAGAAGTGTGCAAGTGACAGGAGAAGTGAGTCTGCAGCAGCTTCTTCGCTGAACCATGGAGGGGAAAAAACCTGGTCAGGTTTAAGTTGGAGCATGAGCACGAAAGGGGAAATATGGAATATGCTACTGTTAAAAAAACCCAACAACAGAGACACCTTTTAACCTGGAATAACCTTTTTTTTTTTTTTTGCAAGTCTACAGCCCACAGTGATGTATGTGAAAGGGGGAGATGTCACCTGGAGGATGCCTTCTAGGCAGAACTCCAGCATCCACACTAAAAGAAAGTCCTCGCTGACATGTAGTGTTGCTGTTACTTAACTATTCTTGGTACACTGAACCCAAGAGCCCCGTTTCTCCAGGCATTCTACATAGGCACAGTCCCTGCCCCAAAAGCCTACAAACTAGGGTACGACTTCTTGTTTTGTTAAAAGTGTTTTATGGTGTCTCAGGATACTTTCCAAATGGGGCCGAATTGTAGAAATAAATTCACAATATGCTTTTAGTGTTTGACTGATATATTAAACTGGATTATAGACTTGTATCATAGGAAATTATACTTGCTCTTTAGTTCCATTAGCCTACTTTAAACATTGGTATTAAAAGTGGATACTTACTTAAATACCAAACTGTGCCTGGGTTATAATCTGTTTCTCTGATATCATAGATCATTTGCAAACCACAAAGCCCCTTTGATCTTGCAGAATGCTCAACTGAACTTAAAAGGAAATTAAATGCAGAGCTCAATTTTTCATTAAATTGTCACCCACTGTTTTAGAGTTATGACTCTTCAGATCTGTTTCTTCTAACAGGTGGACAAACAGAATGTTAATACCATGGTATCTGTGGAGTTATAAAATCTGCACTGAGCAAGAGATTTTCTAATTATTACCGCTTCTTTATTAGCAAGACTAAAATCTCATTTTTCCAAAAAGTCTCAGAACACTCTAAAACACCACTGAAAAATCAGGGCTTTAAAAAACTGGGGACAATTCTGTAGCCTCAGATGGTTTAAGGCAATAAGAACTGAATAGATTTTATAAAATTGGAGTGGCAAAGATCAGGGCTTATGTGCAATTAAAGAAGTCCTTAATGGGTGTTTTGGCTTTATAAAACCATGTATACTCCTTAAGAGCTGCAATACAGACACAGACTTTGATTATGAACCAAACAGTGCAGCACTAAATCTTGCAGCTGCTTTTGCCAGGGACCTCAATGGGTACAGAACCAACCTCTGTGAGAAATTCTCAACTTGCTGTATCTCACTGAGCAGGATTGCAGGAATCATTTTGCACCCTAGGACTGCATCTCTAGCTCCAGCTCCCTGAGACACCAGCTGTGCAATGTTTCTGAGAGGCTGAACCGGGAAGCAGGGTGATATAAGTCATAGATGTGTTGTGTTGCATGTCTCCCTTGCTATCTCATTCTCAGAGAAAAGATCTATTCCAGCTCCATCCAGACAGCCTCCAAATTGTGGCAGCTCACCATTTTAGGCTTGAAAGCCTCCAGCTTTGGCAAAGATTGTGGTCCTAATAGACAGACTTATCACGCTACCTATTAAGGTCACAGTCTGATGCTGCAGATACAGCAAAGACTGGCTGGAGGGAAAGAGGGAGATTAGGAAGCTGCCTGTTGAAAGCATCCATTCGTAACATCCGTTCTTTTGGATCAGGGTCAGGCTTGAGTTGTGTGAAGAGTTAAGCAGAATTAAAAGCCGACTTGCATCTGTGAATTACCTGTGCTTCAAACTCCAATTTATTCACACCATGCAGATGAAGGGGAATGGCTGTGGTGAGCGAGGCTGCTCTGTGTTTGTAGAGCTTTGTCTGCATCGGGCACATTTCTCCTTTCTTTGTTTGGTAGCTGCACTTTGCTTATGACTGGGACTTTTAATTTTTAATTTTTAATTAGGGCAATTTTTTAATTGGAGGAATTTTGGGTGGGTTCGGTCAGGTCCAACAAGTCTTGTTCCTGGAAATCTGTGGTTTTGACAGGGTTTTTCATAAATCTCACTCTGGTTTCAGAAAACTTTCTCTTTTGAGAAGTCAGCTGAGCTTTTGTCTGTTCACGCAGCCATCCCTCTCTCCCAGGAAATGTGTTGAGATCTAATGTCTTCTCCTGTGAACAGCCTGGTTGGCTCATGAGGCTGTCAGGAACAGTGGGCTGGCTACATCTACAGCTTTTATACTAGAGCCTTAATGCTCTGACAAGTTGGGAAATGAAGAGCAGAAGATGTTTTCCAACTGTGGAAGGAAAGAAATGGCGAGAGTGTCTGGGCCTTGGTGGGGAGACAGACACCCCTTTTCATCTTGCATTTCAATGAGACCGTGAAAGCACAGCTATTATTTCCCCGAAGAGGAGTTTGGAAATACTGGGCAGATGCTTTTATTATAGTAATACAGTCAATGCTGGTACAATAAAAATTGAAAGCAATAGTTTCCTCTGAGCCCGGGAGAGAGAGAAGACATTCTTTGCACACCCTCTTTCCACAAACACTGATGGAAGGAGTAGTACTTTTGGATGCTTTGAAAAGCAATGGATTAAGAAAAAAGTGTCTGAATTTCCATGTCCAAGACCTATTGCAAAGCCCTGTTCGTGAGCATTACAAAAGATTGCAGCTGAGGTCTGTCAGCCTAGGCTTGTTTTATCTGAGCCCTGCAGAGACTAGGGTTTTAACTGTAGTCTAGTGGAAAAAAGCCCAAAGAGTTGCCTTTTCCAGGTATATGTTCAAGACTGTAGCTGTCCTGAAAAAAAAATTCTAAACCAAAGAGTTGTAAGTGGATCATCTCTGAGAAATGTTCTCTCTACACCCTTGACACCTGAGTGAGCTCCCTGAATTCTTGACACCTGAGTGAGAGCAATCCTACTGACATAGACTTGGCTGATCCTGAACAATTTCTTTATCTGATTGGTTTGAAAATCTTCCCTTAGTTAGTAAATCAGCGCATAAAGGGATAGCTCCAAACTTCTTTTGAGATTGTTGTGGCTTGGGTCAGGTTCCCATTGACAGTCTTCTCCAGTACCAGTAAAGATGAAGCAAGACTTGGTAGGAGTTTCTCTTGAGGTCTTGCTCATTGACCACCCACTGAGCCTCATCATGCCATGCACATGCATACATACAAAGAGAATATCCCTGGCTAGAAGTCAACTATCAGAGGTGTCTAAAAAAACCCCAGACGGGTGCAAATGTAGCAGGGAAGCATGAGGCAACAGCAAAATAGTGAAAAATAGCTTGAAAATACCTTGGACCTCTTGACCCCTACCACATCCCCACCGTGGTGTTGTAGCTATTGTGTGCAAACAAAGAGCAGGGAGGAGAAGCTTTAAAAATGGCACTGCAGTCAAAGAACTTTTTAAAAATTCCTTACGCTTAGCCTCCATTAGTCTTGTAATGTTAATTAGGTCTCCTGGGAAGTAAATGTTCTTCCAGGACAGCCTTTTGCTGGGAGGCAGAGTATGGATTGGATGGAAGATGATCATTCTTGGGGAACAGAAGGCTCAGAAATCCCCTTTGATAATTGGCAGGTCTGGCTTACTTGCAGATTCCCCATGATAATACCTGTCTATCTGGGTGGGAGAATCAAAATCCAGGAAATCCAATAGAGAGGGTTAAGTCTTCCTTTGTGTGGTCATAATTTTTTAACTTCAGAGAATGACGGACCCTTACAAACCAACCCTCAGTCTTTAGCAGTTTGTTGTTGAGAATTCCTTAGGGCTCTGGCTATCATCAATGATGTTTTTGATATGTGTAATGCTTAGATTCAACCAGCTAACTACCAATAATTATCCCTTAACCAGCAATACCCAGCCTTTGAAGTGAGAGAAGAGGAGATACATAGTACACGGGGATGCTGCAAGCTTCCCAGAGTGTTTCTGTCTAGGTACTTCAAAACCTATGATAGCAGAAAAGGCTCCATCCAAGGGGATGACCATTTGCATCATGGTGCTTAGAGAGCCTTGATCCATTTAAGCATTTCCAAGGAAGAGCTTACTGACAAGTAAAAAACTTTACCCCATCTTCCAGGCTCCGGAGAGCAAGGCTACCAGCATATTATATGACTCCATCACATAACCTCCAGACAGAATATGTAACTAGGATTTATTAGGTTATAATCCCTTTTTGATTAAAAATTATAAATCATCTCATGTTTGATGTTAACCCATAAATGCATAGCACATGTCAAGCAGAGCGTGGTGTACATGGCCCCTGGGCACGCATGGAGGAGCCCACCCTGCTGCTCCCATCACTTTGCAGAAAATAACGGGTCCGATCAAAGGAGAGTGGCCCACGCTGTGCCGGGGACATGGCTTTCAAGAGGTTAACTCTCAGAGATGGAGCATGCTAAGCTGTTGCATTTGATTTATTGTCCCTCCTTTCTTCTTGTTTCTCCTTGAAACATAAAAGCTTGCAGCCCACAGACTCTTGACATTTCTTTTAAATGCTCTTGTCATTCAGAAATTGCCACAGTCATCTCCCGTAACTTTGCACTTAGTGTTCCCAGCCTGTTTGGGTTACTCGCAGAAGTTGAAAAGGAAATACGAATAGATTACAGGGCTCAGTCCTGCGAGGTGGAGAGTCTTCTAGCTCTGAACCAATAAAGCACTTAACCATTTACTTAACTTCAAGGGTGGGAGTAATCTGACAGAACGGTGTTACCACTAACTGAATTATAATCTTGAGAATGGGAATTGTGAAGATGTCTGCAAAATAAACAGCCACTCCATCTGCCAAGGGCAGGTGACGCTGTGTGGGATTTTTAGAGGATCTTGTTGATTTATGAGCACAATTATGGCTTGCACTGGAACCTGCCATTTAAATGCTTTTTCTAAAAATCTGCCTCCCTAGGATTTGGGGTTAGGTCCCTGGGCTCCTTGAATTCTCTTTTGCACAGCAGGACTGTTTTTCTGCTCATCCCGACCATACCATGCAGGTCTCCCTCTCTCTAATGCATGCTAATGAAGGATGGAGAGTCTTTCAGTGTGCAGGACAGTTCAAGAGGTTTGCAACTTATTATCTCAGACCCAAACAGCTCTGTGGGAAACTCGGTCTCTGGCCTTTGTTGCTATCTAGGGTTAAGAATAAAAGTTGAAGGTTAAGAATAAAAGTTAAGAATTTCCTGGGCTTTTGGGAAAACACCTTTATTTACTTCAACACAATGCAGGAATGCCAGATGGAGCTTTCATCTGTTTATGAGCCATTGAACTAACAGCACATTTTTTAGCTCTATTAGCCACATAGATGAACAGAGATAATCAGCTTGTAAATGGCACTGCATTCAATATGAAAACAAGCATAATGCCACCTTCAATATTGCCTTCTGAAAGACAGCCAAACAGAGTGGAGACACCTATCAGGACCTTCTACCAATCTCTGATTGATAGGAAAGGTCCTGTGGTTCTCACCTGGGTGGTGCTGCTGATCACAGATAATGCTTGTGTTTGTTTTCTTACCTGTGTGAATATTATCCTCCATCCAGTGCTCATCTTCAGGAAACGTTCCCCGTGATCTAGTCCCTGTACACATTTTTTTTCTTTTCTTGGAAATTTTCTTGATTTATCCTTTTTGATGAAATTTATTTTTTTGCGATTAATGCTTCCAAAATCCTTTCCTTTCAGCCCTGAACACTAGGGAACCTGAATAGTAGCCAGCTCTTCCAAGGACACATGGAACTCATATTTCCTAGCTGAATCCTGACAGTTCTCTGGGCAAGAAATCTCTTTTTTTTTTGTCTCACACATGCTGTAAATTGGAATAAAAATCTTAACTTTTTCAAGTTGCTTGTGGCTGAATGTAGCAGTGGTTTCAATGAAAAGGTCATGCAAGAAAAGCATGACAGGGTGGTGGCAGATTGGGGTTGCAGACCTCCTCAGACCAAGGAAGGGAATGGATCCAAACTTTCAACTTCTTGGGTAAGTGCTTGTAGATGAGGTTACTATAGAAGATGTGGTCCCTTCTCTTTCCACTGTACCCTTTCAGATGCAGTGCTGATGGAGTCCAAAGAGCACCCTGTCTTCTGGATAGGACATCCTGGGCGTTTTGGGCAAGCAGCACATGTATGGGCA
Organism: Brachypteracias leptosomus; assembly: GCA_013401335.1. NCBI lineage: Eukaryota > Metazoa > Chordata > Aves > Coraciiformes > Brachypteraciidae > Brachypteracias > Brachypteracias leptosomus. The sequence continues at coordinate 426,072 of VYZX01007292.1, read as the reverse complement.
TGGGACCCAGACAGGCTTAGTGAGGACAAGGACATCCCGAGGCATGGGAAACAGCAAAACATGAGTCTCCTTAGAAGTTCTGCCAGGGAAATGGAGACACAGCTTTGCAGGCACCCAAGTGGGATGGCATTATTTTTTTTGCAGATCTCTCAGTTCAGCTGAGGTGTCTGTATTTTGTGCAACTGCTGTTTTAAATGTTGCCCTTTGTGATTTGCAAGATGAGGCCTCAGGTGGCTTCAGGGAGCCGAGCTGCACTGATGAGGCACAGCTTTCTCTCCATAATCCTGGGGAAGACAGCAGCGACAAGTGACATGAAAGGTGCGTTTTGCATGACGTATGTGGAAAAGCCAATTACATGTAATTAATGTTGGTTAAATGCTTTGAAGATGAAAAGCTTTTATATAAGTGTGATTAACATCTATTCTGTCAAAATGATTGTCTTTCTAATGTTTTAAGAAGCTTAATAGCATGCTTCAGCTTTTCAGTGTTTATCTCCGAGATGTGATGACCCCATGTAAAGCATTCACTGGAAAATTATATAAGAAAGGCCTTCTGTGGGAGTTGATGTTGGCCACAAACCAAGAGTAAAGACTGAGACACTATGGGACAGAGATGATTCACCTGTCAACAGCTCAATCTCTCACAAAGGTTCCTAATCAGCAAACCAGTTAAGCGGTGCTAAAGCATTGTCCTGATACAAGGTCTTAAATTGTGTGTGCTCTTATGGAGCCTACAAAGAGATAGCCTATGCATGCTGGATCCAGTTTTAGAAAGTGCTTGGTAAGGTGCACCAGCTTACACTTAACAGGAGCCCAGAATCTGGCACAGGACCAAGCAGACACCTCCAAATGGGAACTTTGCCACAAATATCAATGAACACAAGAAATGACTACATTTAAGCATGCACAAAAATAAGCTGTTATTGACTGAAGGCTTATAGTCGATTGTCTTGCTCCAACATATTTTGCTTTCCACTGTAAATAAAGTGAGTTTCATTGTAAGCCACTCACAGGAGATGAGAGACAATAAGGGTCGGACACTGAACAATAGGAGTTCTGAGAAAACAGTGAGTTCATACATTGGCAGTTATTGTTATTTTCTGAAAATGAGTGCAGATGTTTTAGCATGCTGAAATCACTCAAGACTTTTATGGCAGAAGGAGGCCACGGAGTAAATAAACTGGTGACAGGTATAATGAGAGGCATGCCATTTATTTGGTTTTTCAGAGTTATTTTATTCAAGGGAGTCCTTTTTTGCCTACCACAGACAAATCTTCGAGACCATCTTGAAGAAGTATCTCTCTGGAAAGAAAGAATCATGCAAGATCATGTAGCAAGCCCAGGGCTCCTGGAGGACAATCAAAAGGGTTACTTAATTCTTTGTAAGCAATTCCTAGAAAGCATCAGTTCCGAGAAGAGACGTATATGAAGACTCCACTCTTTATTTGCTGGTGGGGAAACACGAGGGCTGTACCTCCAGTAGCAACAGGATAGACATTTGAATCATCTGTGGTGCTGTTGCCAAGAAAAGTGCCCAGATATCACCAAACATCAGGCTATTAAATCAGTCAGATAAAGATTCGCAGGGCTATGGGAATGGGCAGAGATCATACTCTTCCCTCCATCAGTTATCTTCCTGGACGTGCTGATCCACTGGTGGTGGGTTAGAACCAGTCCCTACAGATTTTCCCTGTATGATGGAGGTTGCAAGATACCTCTGTGGGGTTCATAGAATGTATTGGGTTGGAAGGGACCTCTACAGATCATCTAGTCCAACCTCCCTACAATAAGCAGGGACTTCTCCAACTAGGTCAGGTTGCTTAAAGCCCCATCAAGCCTGACCTTGAATGACTTCAGGGATGGGGCCTCCATCACCTCCTTGGGCAATCTACTCCAGTGATCAACCACCCTCATGTTAAATAACTTTTTCCTAATGTCCAACCTAAATCTTTTCTAGCTTAAAACCAATACTCCTTGTCCTGTTACTATAAACCCTTGTGAACAGATCTTCCCCTGCCTTCTTATAGGCCCCTTTCAGGTTGCTGGGATCACCTTTTTCTCCACTGTTCAGCCAACCTACCAAAACCCCTCCCTGCACTGCCCTCCTGGCAGTGGTGAGGAGTGGGTGCGGGAGTCAACATTAGCATCAATTGCAGCCATATTTGCTATCAAGCACCAGGGCAGTGTCACTCTGAGCTGTCATCCTTCAGGGCATCTCTCTTGAGGTTCAACACATCCTTCAGAAGTATCAGTGATGTGGGGGTGGGAGGGCATTCAGGACTCACGAGGTGCCACCTTTACCCAGCTGCAAGGTCTGTGCTTACCTTGTCATTCCAAACGTGGCACACCAGGTGAGACAACCTGAGCTTCACTTGGACACATGGAAGATGGATGAGGTCCTCAGGGCTTATCTCTGACAGTTCACATGTATTAATACCTTGGCTGCTTTGCCTTCACTGGGATTTTACCTCAGGTTAATTATCCTGTATTTGCTAATGCCATGTAGGAACATGCATTTTTTTTTTCCCTCTGGTGAAGAGAGGCTGGATCCAAAGAAGTGCTCACCTTTACTGCAGCTTTCCAGGGCATGGGCTGCTTCATCTTTCAAAAATGCAATCGGTAAAAATGTCAAAGCCATTTCCATGAGGCTGTTGCCACAGGTGGAAATTCACACGTTATCCCACCAGGCACCAAGTTGTGCTGCTGGAGAGCAGGCTTTGCTTGGGCTGTACCTCTCCCTGGCATTTACAGTGCATCAGGTTTTCAAGTCCACCACCTTTCATAAACACTAAATGCCCTGAAAAAGAGTTTTAGAGGAGAGAGCTGCAAGACGACCCTCAAAAGGAGGCGTATGATAACTTCAGCTTTTGTTCCTGTGACCTGCCCTTGCAGGGCTGAAAAGAGCTTTGAGCACACACCCAGGAGAGCAGGAAATCTCTCCTATGGATCACTTGTAAAATGGCCTGGTTTGAAAAACACTCTGCAGAAAGAATGAAGCCTGACTGCAAAGGAGAGTGGGGTTTTTTTTTCCTGTGAATAGGATTTCGAACTAGCAGCCAAAGTGAATCATTATACATCCTTGCCATATGCCACTTTCAATCAATAAGGCCTTATGCTCTGCTAACAATCATCCTAAACTATACCTATTAACAAGAATGCACATTTTCATAGTAATATTCCACGCACGTCACTGCACACAGACTGCAAACAGTCGCGAGCGATCACAGCCGAAGAGAGATGGAGTTTCTGAAACAAGAGGCTAAGTGTGTGGACGTTCACCACACTGTAGAGGCTGCCACTCTTACAAGTGTAGGCTGGTTTTTGCTTCTAATGGCATACGCTCCTGCAGACGGATGTATTTTTTTCTCTCTTTCAAGCATACACTTCCTTGATGACCCGACCAGTATCTCCCCTGATGACCCAAGGCTTTCTCAGAAGTGGTCGAGGCACTGAGGATGAAGTGCAGCAATAGCACAGGGGGGTGAGATACAGCTTCAGCAGGACCCCTTCAGTTCAGAGGGAGGGAGATGACAGCAAACATCATGGACTAATCATCAGTATGATTAAAATCATAGAATCATAGAATGCACTGGGTTGGAAGGGATCTCTAAAGGTCATCTAGTCCAACCTCCCTACAATAAGCAGGGACGTCTCTAACTAGGTCAGGTTGCTCAGAGCCCCATCAAGCCTGACCTTGAACATCTCCAGGGATGGGGCCTCCATCACCTCTCTGGGCAACCTCTTCCAATGATCAAGCACGCTTATATTAAAGAACTTTTTCCTAATGTCCAATCTAAATCTACCCTTTTCTAGCTTAAAACCATCATCCTGTCACTACAAATCCTTGTGAACTGATCTTCCCCTGCCTTCTTATAGGCCCCTTTCAGGTATTGGAAAGTCGCTAAAAGGTCCCCCTGGAGCCTTCTCTTCTTCAGGCTGAACAGCCCCAACTCTCTCAGCCTGTCCTCATAGGAGAGGTGCTCCAACCCTCTGATCATTTTCTGACATGAAAATCTGCTACAAAAGAGATGCAGGGTTTGAGGGATGCAGTGCAGGAGCAGGAAGCACAGGCTTTATTTCCTACTGATTATGGGGCACTCCTGTTTCCCACCCGCTATTTCTTTTGTATACTTACATTTCAGACTCCTCCTGATGGGTGTCACTTCTCCAAAACTCCTGTGCTTGCCACAGAAGTTATTGACCGAAATGCCACAGTCTGAGCAGCCAAGCCTTACACTATGAGCATGAAGCATTTGGTAGATTCACCCGACTAAAGCAGAAATCTGCACTTGATCTAGTCACCTGTGGCTCCCTCGCTAGTCAATGGAGAGCCAGTCAATACAGTCAATGGAGTCTATGGTGATTCATCTCTTCCTCAAGGAGATGGTTAAAGCAGAGCAGATGAATTGTGTAATAAAACCACTTATTTCTTCCTGCTGCCTGGAAAGCCTGGTGCAACAGCTCACATTTAGAAGTCTACTCTGTAAATATCTGAAATGAGGTGAGTCTAATCCCATCACTGCCCTCACAACCCTCCCCCACCCCGATGCTCTCTGTGCATACCAGGTACTTACTGTGGCAGCTCACCCTGTATCCTGTAGTGCCAAGAGAGTCAAGGTTAAGGTTGGGTTGAGGGATGTGAGAGTAGTCACAGTCCCACATTTAGGTAGCTAAAATGCACCACCTCTGACCAACAGCCCACAGCCCCCATGTGTTCCCAGACCCCAACCCCACCCGTGTCATGGCCATATGACTCAAAATGCAGAATGTCAGCTCTGCATTGGGCTTGCATCAGCCCTGGTGTCTGGTTGTGGAGGAGCTCAGACTAGACTATACAAAGCTCTTATGCCTATGGATCCTGGATTAGTAGAGCATGTACAGAATGGCATGTCCCAATACGACAGCCTTCAGATGCTACCACATAAAAAACCCTTCTATCTTTCCCTCAGAGGGTGAATTTAATCTTTGCTTATTTCTATGTTTTATAACTAAAGGCTGCTTCTGCAACCCTTGTGTAGATATCTTACACGTGGTCTGTGTGATACCCTTCACGAGTAATCCTTGTGTGTTTTGCAAGGTTCAACATAAAAATTCTTTGCTAATCAAAAGGCATTACTGCTCAGATGTTTCTGTGCTGCAAAATAACCCCCAGTCAATCAACCTCCCCTTCAAACAATCCCAGCCTATGCTTATTGCTTCAAATCTTGTTTCCTGCAGGTGAAGCCTGGAAAGAACATGCTAACCCTTGAGCAAAGAGCTGTACAACCCTGAGTGCCAGCAATACCACCACAATATAGCTGAGCTGGTTCAGTGCCCTTCTGCTGGCTTTCTGTGCAAGCACATATCCATAATAGCATCATTTGTTGCAAGGATTTCACTTAGTTTCTTCCTTTCTGGCACAGCATGCACTCATTGAAGTCCTTATTCCTCAGACAATTCCTCTTGCCTTTGATGAAGATTTGTAATCCTGGAAGGGCTGTGCAAAATTTATACTACTAATTTTTCATATTTGGAGATATTAATGATGTACAAGTTATTGGATTCAGTACAAGATAACTGGCCAAATTGCTGTAGTCTGTTTTATATATGAAGTAAATATAAGTGATCAAAGGATAACTTCTGGCTCGAAAAGGCATTAATACTACTGCTATCAGCTGAAGTAATTAAACTGCATGTATTAGTCTAAACACTTAGTGTAGCTGTTGACCCTATGGCATCCTCTCCCTTCCTTTTAACATCCACAGATATTTCAACATCAGTGGGATCTTTAAGGAATGAGGGCAGTAAAGCTGGGCAGAAAATAGTTTTCCCATCATGAAAATGCTCAGGATCATGAAATAAACACACTCTTGTTCCAAATCAGGATGAAAGCTCAAAATCACAGCCCCAGAACCCATTCCTGGCAATGACACAACCACACACGGTCCCATCTAGTTTCTCACCTGGAAAAAACAAAACACCTCCTAACATTTTTGGCTGCTGTTTCTGCCCAACACAAGAGGCACCTGCTCCCAAAGCTGCCCTGCACCCCTGGGGATCCTGTGAAGGCACATGATGGGGGTGCAGACACTCCCCTGCATCAGCTACTTGGGGATAAAGTCAAAAGATGACCTTAGCTGGGGTTGGGCCACCAAGGTGGTGGGTATTTCACACAGAAAGGCTCCTTTTAAATTACTTTAAAGGGCTGTGGGTAGTTAAAGACAGATTCGCATCTGCTCATGGCAATTCACCCCTAAGCTGCTCCCAGGCAGGACCTCAAGTTGTGTCAGGGGAGGTTTAGATTGAATATTAGGAAGAAGTTCTTCACTGAAAAAGTGGTTAGGCACTGGAACAGGCTGCCCAGGGAGGTGGTGGAGTCACCATCCCTGGAGGTGTTCAAAAAACCAAGTAGATCTGATGTTTGAGACATGGTCTAGGGGTCAGAGAGATGTTGGACAAAGGTTGGACTTGATGATCCTAGAGGTCTTTTCCAACCTAAACGATTTTATAACTTATTGCACAGTTTGGGACACAGGACTGCTTTCTTACACGTTCCTCTGTGACTTTTTAAGAAGGATGGCAACCACTGAGATAATTATTTCACTGCCCATGCCCAATCCAGAAATGTGGTGCAACCTCATGCTCTTGGCCTGTCGTTTCAGACACAGTCAGTGGGGCCAGCTCTGCATGGACATGTTGAGATGAATTTAGAGCAAACTCAACTCCCTGTGATGCAGCTAATTAGAAGGTGCTTCCAGTGGGTGAGATACTGGAGAAGAGCTTTAGCCACAGCAAACCATGATCTCCAGCCAGATCAAATTGACACCCCCAGCAACTGCAGAACTGTGTTTTCTACTCTGCACAGACCACATTTATTAATATTTGTGTGTCTTCTGTTTTTTCATCCTTCATTTCCCTTTACATAGTTTTATTTTTCCCAGTCAATAAGAATGATTTTATTCTTCTTAATTAGATTTTTTTTTAGGTTTCCCATAGTAATTAATGCACTTTTCTTCAGCAGTATAACCTATTACAGTAGTTAAAATATTAAATCATGACTGCTGCCAGATCTAAGGGACCAAGAAACATAGGTTTTTCAACAGCCACTTTGTCTTCATCTTTTGGATTAGTGTGCAGCCTGCTTTACATTTTTGGGTAAGTAATAAGATTTGTTGATTTAAAATGAAGAATGATATAAAAATAAATTGTATTGTACTTTTAATTACATAGTCTTAATTTTTCTAGTGACACTCCAGGCTCTAATATAATGTTGTTTAATGTTTACGTCTCTTTATTGATTTGATATTTTAAATGCAAAAATGTCACTTAATTTGCAAGTTTTCCACATTCATTGTTGGGGTGCTGGGCTCATTAAGGAATCAGGGGAATTCTGCCTTTTCCCCCATCTCTTTTATGCACATGCAGACACCTATGTTCCATATTTACCTTCTCTTAGGCACCAAATCCAACTACAGAGATGCTTTTCTTCTCCATTGCTGTGAGACCCTGACCCTCCCTATGCCTGACATTTTGTGAAATGGGCTGATGCTCCAGGAAGCCCTTTTTTTGAGACTCCTTGGAGGTGGTTGAAGAGAGTGGTGGGTAGGTCAGGAGTCATTGCTGGGCACACCAGCCTTAGCAGGCTCTTTCTTCACCTGAGAAGTCAAACACTCTCACAGCACTGAGAGCAGTCAGTGTCCACCCATTCCGTGCAGAGGACATGGTGGAAGCAGAACTTGCAATAGTCCACAGAAACCATATGACAAGTCCAGTTAGATCTCCTTCTGTTTAGGATGAGGACGGTGTCCTTACTGTTCTCTAGATGCCATTCTAAAATAGCTACGAGAATGCAACCAATCAACAGCAAACCATCAAACCTACCTTCCTCCATCAAAACCAACATCTCTAACCTACCTCTTCCACAAACCTCAGATCTCTTGGAGAGGAGCCATGGACGTTGCTCCGTCGTACTCCAGACAGTGTTAGCCACTCGGCTAAATCCCATCTTTGTGGACTGGTTTTGAGGTGTTTGTCTTCTAGTTTTGGAGCTCCAGGCATATTTCAGAGTTTCTAGAAGTTAAGCAAAATTAAACTTTTCTTTCAAAAGTCCATTACCATAAAACTGTTTTCCCCGCCTCTTCATTAATGATTTACTTTCTGTGGAATAAATGCACCAACTGAGGACAGAATCATTATTAAAATCTCAGTTAACAACACAATATTACTTTGGTCCTTTCATTTCCTCCACTATTATAAAATTCAAGATTCATTTCATCTATTAATATTAGCAATCTATTTTTTTTTAATTTTGACCAGGCACAAATTAAAGGGGTAATGATATTATGGAAGCGGCACCAGAACTTACTCCTTTTTTTGTAAAATCTATTTTTTCCCTTCCATTAGTTCTTTCTTTGCATCTAATATTGGCTTCTTTTGCATTATATTCCCAGTGTCTTCATTTGATACCTGGCATTACTCCCATGGAAGTCAAATGGAAGAGGCCAACAGAGTTCCTTGGAAGGTGATTAAAATTAAGGGTCAATGAAAAGCTGAAGGCTGGTACATGGGTTTGGGAGCAAGGGAGCTGGGTTCTGGCCCTAACCCTTACACAAAATTGCTCTGTGACCCTGTGCAAGTCATTTTATTTCTCTGTACTGCAGTTTCCACGCGTTTAAAATAAGAACAAGAGTGTTTGCTGTTCATTGTTCAAGTCTCCTGGCAAATAAAACGTGATGTATAAGAGCTAACTGAGCAAGAAGGCACAGATCCTTCTCTCAGGAAAGCTGTGTCCTAGTGTAGCAGCAGACAGTGAGGACAGGGACAGAACAAAGACACACACTATTTTTCCAAGAGCTCACGAGTTGCTCCTGTTCCCTTTATAACAGATCATTGTCGGTGGGTTCTAATGAGATTTCCTTCGTGCCTCTCTAACACTAAATATAACTGATATTTCTTTGCAACATTTCACAAGGGAAAGCTCACGTGCAGCATTTCCCTGTCAAAGGAAGGCTGGGCTTTTAATGCTCTAGAATAACCAACTTCTACAGTTATGGCACACTTATTTCTTAGCTTGTTTCTGCACCCCTACAATCCTGGGAGCTGCACATCAGCTAAATGTGCCTGTGATTGCTCTTGCAGTCTCCCTGATTGCAAACAGGGGATTGCTATTGTGGCAGGTCTTCCCAAATGCTGAAATGCTGAATTCCAATGATTTCAGTGGCAAGTGGAGGAAACAGGAAAAGAAAGTTGAATAAAGCCTTCTGAGAGGCCCCTTGTTCAATCAACAATTACCTCAACCATCCTTGAGAGATCTTTGTCTAACACCTTCCTGCAGCGACAATTCCACAACAGCCTGTGGGAATAGATCCCTGTGCTGAGCTATCCATAGCACTGGGAAGTCTTTCCTGATCTTTTACCAACGTCTTTCCTGCTGGAGCTGAAGCCCATTACTCTCCCTCCTTGCAGAAGGTACAAGGACACATTGTGCCCCTCCTCTTTGCATCAGCCCTGCAGGCATTTGGCAACTTGCTTTGTCTCAGCTTGGTTCCCTCTTCAGACCACCCACTTCTCCCTCTTTCAGCCTTTCCTCAAAGGCAGGTTTTCTACACCTCCAGTCATTCTTTTTGCACCTCTCTGGGCTTTTCCCAGCTGAGCCATATCTTTCCTGAGGTGTAGAAATCGTTCTTGAGCCAAGAGCCTGCCACTGCTGAGTTGAATGGAAAGACTGTCCCATGCCTTCTGCAGCGTGCCCCTCTGAACAGGCATCCCGGGAGGAATGCTGGATTTTTGCAGCCCTGGATTTCTGCTGCACTCCCAAGCATCACAGCCCCGGATCTTTTTCCGCATGGCAGCAGCCTGGCCAATTGCTCCTCATCTTGTATTTGAGAAATTGATTTTAACTCCCCTGCCAGGGAGTGCAACATTTTAATTACTTCTGTGGATAAAGCCCGTTGTTCCCATTCTGATCAGGATTTAAGAGATAAGTAAAGCAAAGCCTATCAGAGATCCTGAAGAAGCTTGAGCTGGAACCCAGGCCACTGGAATACTCCCAACCAGTACCTCTGCCATATGTCCTTCACCCTTCTCATCCTTGTCCCATGCCATCCTTGGTTTTTTAAAACCCTTTCTTCTCCCTCTATTATTATTGAATTCTTTTCAAATCTGTGTTAGTAGCCTCTTGCAACGATTTAAACTACAGAAGGTGAATAATTAAGGGTCTGTGCACTATCCCACAGCACAGATAGGCCATAAAAAATGGGAAACAGATTGGTTGCTTGCTGGATTATTGATAATTATCCTGCTGCCAGCTCCTGCTTCTCAACAGAAGTGAGTGGCATTTGGTGGCAAAAATAAAGGACAAGATCAGTGGCCTTTGGGAGCAATTGGGAGCGAGAGAAGCTTGGGTGGATACAAGGCCAGGAACATCAAGACATGAAGTGCGGTCTCCCTGCCAAAATTCTTCCAGTTTAGGGGACACCGAAACACCTACAAATAGACAAAAGCTTGAGGCTGGCTACAAAAATAATTCTGTCTCGTTCTTCTGAAATCCACAAAGAGGCCCTGCTCATGCCAGGAACCCACAATAACCTGGCATCACAGTCTGCAGGGCTGGCTGCTCTCACTTGTGAACACATTTATCACTGATAATATGCCAAAATGCCCAAGAGTTGATGCTGGGAGTGCTGGGAAGGAAAGCACGTTCTTCTCAGAGGCATGGCCAAGTGCAGCAGGACTTCACCTGCATCTGTACTGGCAATGTGTCACTCCTGTCTCTCTAAAAAAATGATGGACTAGTGGTTGGACTCTTAACAGAATAGTTTTTATACTTTGTAGGCATTATAACATGTGGTATGTCTTATGCTATGAAGCTAAGGAAATAGTCTGAGAAAGGGCATTAGGGCAGCTGGGGAAGAAGTGGTTGATAGGATGGTAAAGAGGTAAGATCAAAGTGGAAATCCACAGAAGTCAGAAATTGTTTGGATGAGTCTATCAGGGAGTCCTTCAGCATCCCAAAGACCTGCAGTGTAACTGGGAAGGCTGAACTGAGAGAAGTTCCCCAGAGCTGAGGAGCATATGCCAAAGATGGTGGCACGGGGAATCTAGGACTGCATCAACCATGGTGGCTATGGTGAATGTCATGAGGCCCAAGGGCCTGTAGTGATAGGACAAGGCGTAATTGTTTTAAAATAAAAGAGAGTAGATTCTGACTAGATATGAAGAATATTTTTTTTTACAATGAAACACTGGCACAGGTTGCCCAGAAAGGTGGTAGATGCCTCATCTCTGGAAATATTCAAGGTCAGGTTGGACTGGGCTCTGAGCAACCTGCTCTAGTTAGAGATGTCTCTGCTTATCGCAAGAGGGTTGGACTAGATGACCTTTAAAGGTCCCTTCCAACTCAAACTATTCTATGATTTTATGGGAATTCAGCCCCTGAGATATGGCTAAGCAGCCCAAGGGATGGAGCAAGGGTCACGATGCACAGCCAGAAATATGAGAAAGGGAGAAATGAACTGACCTGTTTTGGCTTTGGAATACTGAACAGAGACAATCTTCCAATGTGTAGGAGCTGGAGCAGAGAGGAAGGGACCAATCCATCCTCCATGAACTCAGCAAGGACCAAACTGCAGCAGGGATGGCTGAGGTTACTCAGGATGGAAAACGTTTCACAAGCAAAGCTTGTGAAGCCCTGAGAGACTGGAGCACCATGCAGTGCATCATCATGATGAAGTTGGATGAGCATTTCCCAGGAGTGACATGGGTCAAATAAACACTGCCACAAGAAGGAGGATGGACTGGATGACACCTGAAGATCCCTTGCAATATTAGCTCCCTGCTTGCACGTTGCCAGCTGCCAGTGTACAGGATGAGTTTCCTGCAGGCAGTTTACACCAGCATCTCCCCATGATGAGCAGCAGAGACAGCCGCTTTATAGTGTAAAAACAAACTCTGGTCCCAATAAAGATAAAAGGAAAACTACCTTGCTAGTGATGTCCAATTCATTACTCAATACCATGTAACACAATAATGTTCCACATTAAAGCTTAGTGCATCTGCCTTGCTCTATTTATACTCTGGTCTTGAGTGTTTATCACCTCTTGCTAATGGCAGTAGAGTATTTGCCACAAAAACTTAATTATTTGCTTTCTTTGAGAGGGCATTTTTCCTGATTAATGCCTTCCTGAGAGCAACGCAGGAAGCACTCAGCCCCACCAGGCATTCTTATACCCTAACCACTGAAATCTGGGACAAAGGCCAATAATCTGGGACAAACTCTAAAAATACACCAAACACTCCAGGATATATTTTATTGGTCCTTCCATACATGCCCAGAGTGTGTCTACAGGTAAGAGCAGTGACAGCAAACCCTGCAGGGTGGTCCAGCTGGCTGCAGGAGGGCTACGGATGCTTTCCTTCAGCAGGGCCATTTAAAAGAGACACATGGCACCTCTCTATGAACCTTCCCATTGTTAAAGCTTAATTGTAACCACTTTAAAAAACCCAAGTCTTGCTTTTTAAAATAAAATATTGGAATTTAAAAGATATTCTTCTGCCAACCAAACATCTAGGGAAGAAGAAAGGTGAGGGAGCTGGAGATATGATGGACCCTGGCTCAAACACCTGCATCACATTTTCAAGTAAAACGTCAACAGCTGAAGACAATGTGGGCAAATACCTACTGTCTTCTTTGACAGAGGATGGTGGCTTAAACAGACAGGGTTAGGGAACAGTCTAAGGGCAGTGACTGAACATGCTCTCACTCCACAGATACAAGGGTTGTTCTATTCCCAGGCTCTTTTTCAGGTGTGGCAAAACCCCAAGGGATCTGCTGGCAGCTACCCAAAAGAGTGCATCAGTTAAGGCTGCCCTAACCTGGTCCAAACACACCCCAAGCACAGAAGAGGTTTAACACTTTGCCCTTCGCCTGCCATCCCCAGCTGCATCAGCAAGGTTGGCTGTTGCAGAAAGCAAAGTGAGACACTGGCACAGGTTGCCCAGAGGTGGTGGAAGCCCCATCCCTGGAAATTTTTAAGGCCAGGCTGGATGAGGCTCTGAGCAACCTGATCTAGTGGGAGGTGTCCCCGTCCATGGCAGGGGGGTTGGAACTAGAGGATCTTTAAGGTCCCTCCCAACTCTGACAATTCTATGATTCTATGAAAGTGGAATGACCAGGGTGACCTGGAAGCTCCCAAGCCTGCAGCGCTGCACCCCGGCTTAGCCTTACTCTGAGGATGAGAAGATTTTCTCTTGCCCTTCTGCTTGTCCATCTCATGTAGAAGTTTTGTAGATAACCTCTATGCAAGTAAATGATCTGATGATAAGACCTGTATTTACTTACCTCCAGCTTTTAATGGAAGGAGGACAGGATGCTTTATGGGCATGGAGCAAGAGATTAATAGGTTGCCATTAGGAGGCTGTCACAGTCACCAGGATTGTCACCAAGAAGTGATTCTGGTGTTGCTACCACCAATTTGGGAGCACATTTTCCTGACAGGTATCCAGACAGTCCTAAACATTTCAAGGAGTAGGGATTTTGCTGCCATGGCACTTGGTAATCTGTTTGAATGGTTAAGTACCATCAGCTTGTAGAAACATCTTCCTTCCACTGAATTTAAGATAAATTCACTTCAATTTGCTGTTATGTGCACTCTTGAAAGTTAGACACTTTTTTTTTTTTTTAATGGGCTAAGCATCACCAATGCTGTATTGGTATTTTACAGGGAAACTGAGGCAGGGAGCTTGAAAGCAGGACATCAAAATGAATGTCTGATTCCTGACTCCTGGTCACCAGCTTTTGCAACAGCTGGAGCTTTTGCAACTGAGGTTCAGGGAAGTCCCCCTGCGAGAGCTGCACAGCCTGGTGTTTCAGGGGAATTTGAATGCTGGTTTATCTCCACTAAAAAGCACAGTAGTGCTCAAGGGCATAAGACAAAGCCAGCGGCCACAGCAATCTTAAGTACAGTGAATATCAATGAAGGAAATACCTGAAAGGAACCTCAAATATCAGGCAGACCTTTGACGCTATGCTCTGGGTTAAAAAAAGATAGAAAATGCAGTCCTTTACCAATTAAGCATATACCGTCATTGCAGAATTAGTCATATGATGGCCGTAATCCTCCTTGTCTGAGCACAAAGGTCTCCAACTCAAGTGTGGGCATGCTTTGGTTCCTGACATGACCTGGGGGTATGGATTTGAGCCTGGATTCTCCTTTCTGGGGGCAGGTGACATGATAGCAGTACAGCCACCATCCAGTACCAACCTCCTCCAGCCTTCTTGCAATTAAGTTCTCCGCCCAATGGGCCAGACAAGTTCTCCTGGACTTAAAGGGAAAGAAATATATAACAACTGTGCTGGTTACAGCGGTAAAAATAATGAGCTATGCCCCAGAAGTCCTAACAATATCCTTGGATGAGTAAAGCGACGCCAAAGATCCAACCTGAACAAAGCTTTGGCATGTGGCTCTGACACCGGCTGACACGTTCCACTTGCTGCTATTTACCCATTAATCAAAATACAACTGAAAACCAAGGGAAAAGTTCAAACTCTCGAGGACAGGAAAACTGTTGGTTTATGGGCATCTCGGTAACAGATCCCTTTGCTTGGTATATATTCCCCTTTAATCTGTCAACATCTGATGCCTTGCTCTTTAGTCTAGAGCTAAGAAAAGCTATCAAAAAATACCTTCATATAGTTTAGGGCCCGCTCTGTCTGCCGTATCACTCACTATTTTTACTGGCTGCAGTGAAGCCAGACCACAAAGGGCAAATTTGTCAACGTGGGTGGGTTTTTTTAGTGCGAAAACCAAGGGCTCGTACAGACAGTAGCAAAGACCATCTGCACCCACGTCTGGAAGTTCAGGCTCTAATTTAAAGCTGCTTCAAATATAGAAATTCCAGCAAAGTTAATTGTAGCTGCAATTATGGAGAGGTGACAGCAGCAAGTCCTTAGAAAGCTGGGGAAGGTTTAAATCTGCCTCAGGTCTGTTCCCTTTAGAGTTAGGCCGAGCTACCAGGCTAATACTGGGTATAAATCCTACTGGAAAACTCTGCAGGTGAGATACTGACCACGCAGCAACAGCATTTCTTGAAGATAAAGTTTTTTAGAAAAAACAGCTTTTTTCCGCATGTTGAGAACAGTGCAACATCACCCTGCTGCATTAATTGGCCTGTGCTTTCAAAAGCTTCCTAACTCTGCTCACAACTGAGAACTTCGCTTACAGTTATATTAAGAAACCACTTCGTAGTGTGGGTTGGTTATTACTGGGAAGCACTTAATTACAATAAAATGTGTAGTTAAAGTGACAATTTATTTACTCAAGGTTATGAATATAAATTGTTTTTCCTTACCCATGCATTCTGAAATGGGGAGGTAGAGGCTGGGATCCCAGGAGTTGCTTTAGGCTGAGTGATTTCCTACAGGCAGCTTTAGGAATCAAGATGGAAATTGCAGCCTGTGCACCCATTTGCTGTCTCGGGGCCACCACGCACATTTCTCACCTGTTGCAAGTAATTCAAATTTGGCTTAAGAAGACTGGAAACGGGTCACTTTAATTGCACTGAAGCTCAGTAACCTGCAATGAACCAACACCGAGCCGAAAAATAAATCCCTGCTAGTGAATACTTGAAGAGATAAAGGCAACGCTGGGTCCCCTTCCCCCAGTATTTTCCATGTTTTATAACACCTCTGTCAGTATAAATTTCCATTCACTGAAGAAATTACATTTCACGAGAGCTACAATAGGATTTTAAGATAAATGACATGCGAGCACTGCAGTTTTGTACAGGCTTAAGTGATCCAAGTATCTTTATCACGTGCAGGGTATCAAAATACATGAATTTGACTTGTTCTAACAGTCACACGAGAAAGATTGAGTGTCATATGAGGCTGCAAAGCATAAAGCCATCTTAGCTAAAATTTATTTTAGCGTGGGAGAGTTTTTTAAACTGTTAAGTATAATTATTTAGAAATGGTCTGAGCTGTGCAAGCTCTTGAAAGCACCGCTGGTAAGGGCACTTCTTGCAAGCACTGCCTGCTCTTAATACTTGCTACCTTCATTCATCCCTATTTCCGAAATTCTTGGAAGTTTTCAAGTGTCATCTTGCAAAGGCTGTAACATTATCTCCAGTGACAATACTCACTCCTTGGCTTTTATGTTGCAAGTATTAAAAAACATTTTAGCTTCTCAGGTGGGTAAACATCTCCCTGTGAAACAATGTAAACAAAATGGGCTGCCATTTAATAAATGAAAATTCAGGGTATCATTTATCCCTGGGCAAAAATCACCCTAGATCCGTCTGTCTGTCAGTTTGCTCTTTGCAGCACGTTGTCCAAGTGCAAAAGGCCACACTCCACCCGTCTTATTCGGTGGCTTTAGGACAACATCCAGAGCGTGCTGGGCCCGTTTCCTCAAAAGTGATGACAGCCACGTGATGAACGTGCTCCCAGGACCCTGCCTGCAAAGCACAAACTCAGGTACTGTGAAACGAGGCTTTTCATAGAGTAGCGATTAAAAATAGGAGCAACACTGGCCAGGGAGCATTTCAGGCTGGGCAGGGAGGCAGCCCAAGAGGTTGCTGTGTCAGTCACACTCCCCAGGGCTGATATTTTCTTGGTATGAACCAAATGTCATGTTTTAGCTAATCATGGGGATGCTGCTAGAGTGAAACACTGGGTCATATTTTATCACCCTACATGTTTCTTCATCCTTAAGCCACTTGGCAGCTGTTTAAGAACTCATTCCTTGAATGAAATAAGCAGAAATATTGACCTGTTATTTGTTTTCAAATGAAATAAGCAACCCCATAGTAAATATTGACCCATTATTTGTCTCTTCTCTTGGGGCTTCAAATGCATCCCAAGCTGCTGCAGCCCCCGGCCAGGACATTTATTTCTTTGACCATCATTTTTTGTTCCCTTTTGCAACCTGTGTGGCCCTCTCAGTGATCTGTCACACAAGCGTCCAGTGACAAAATCAGTCCTCACTGCCTCCAGATTAAAAAAACCCAAACCTTACTTGTTTCTCAATAAATAAGGATCACCCCTGACCCATCCCATTGACAGACACATCTTCTTTTCCATCCTTGATGACCTGGGTGACATTACCCACCTTGCTTTTTCCCATGCCACAGACCTGCCCAGCACCAGCTCTTCATGGCCTTTTTTTTTTCTCCTTTTTGCTCCAAAAGTAATTTTCTTGAGCATTTTTTGTAGCTTTACCAATTGCATTGCCCGTCAGTGCAGGCGTTTGCTGTAACTTTCCCCCAAGAGTATCATGTTTAAAGTCACAGCCACTCTATTCCTGCCAATGTACTCCTCTTTACTTATAGTAAACATATGAATGAGGGGTATGATACCATGAATGATACTATTAATCAGTTTATTGCAACTGCACCTAAGAATCCCATTCACAGTTCAGAACTCGTTACGCAACTGCTGTATGTATATAAAAAAAGTCTCCAGCTTGAAAGAGGTTCCAAACCCTTAGAAAAGCCTCCTGAAGTTCTCCTGTGAACTTCTTCATGTAAAAAAAAATCCACGTATACCTTCTTGGAACAAAATGCTGCTCAAACTTTTCAAAGAATGATTCATATCTACTCTCATCTCCCTCCAGAGGAAAAGCAAATGGGTTTAGAAATATTTTCAGCCTTACAAATTAGAGGGACCTGACCTGCGATTCACCACCGCGCCAGAGCTCTGCTGCCACGCAGCATCCCTGTGCTGCAACCCTTCCTCCCGATGAGTCAGGGGACCTCGCAGCCCCAAAGTCTTGGGAATGACCCAACTCCAGCATCTTCCCTTCCTCCTCCTTCCCCTTCAGATTCCTTTGGTGCTCCCTAATGCCGCATTATTGAGTTATAATTAAAAGAAATCGCGGAGAGAGTTCAATTCCTGTAACCCTGGCAATAGAGAAAAACCTTATTAATCCTAAAACGGCCTGAAAATTGATTTTGCTGAGGTGCCCTAGCACCCCCGGACCCTGTCCCTGTGCCATCGCCCCTGCAAGATGTTGGGGTCAAGGCACTTTTCTGGGTGCAGGGGGCTCCGGGGGCAGGCGGGACACGAGCAGGGGAAACACTCTCACCAGCCTGGAAGAGAAGGATTTTTTTTTTTTTTTTCCTCCAAGGACACGGTTTATCCCTACCCCTTCCACCCTCCACCGCTCCCCGCCCCGGGGCCTCCCCGCGGAGGGTACGCGGCGCTCCGCGGGGCGCGGCCGTGACGAGCAGCTCCGCTCCCCACTCATCGGCCGCGGAGCCCCCGCGCCGCTCCGCCCCCCTCCAGCCTCTTTGTATCAAACATCCGGGTTTCCCCCGCTGGCTCCGCGTTGGCTTCTCCCTTNACCCGGGCGTGTGCATGTGCGCTCGCCCCTGCTGCTGGGGGAGCCGGAGGGGCTGGGTTGGGAGGAGGAGGAGGAGGAGGAGGAGGAGGGGGAGTCGGTGTGTGGTGCACGCCGCGCTCCCAGCACAAAAGCCCAGGGAAAGAAACTCTTGGAAAGCTCGGAGCAAAACGCCGGGGCCAGGCAGGAGCAGGTCGAACCGTCCGGGGCTGTTCCTCTCCACTGGATACATTTTGCAACTGCGAAGGAATTAAATCCGATTTTATTTTTTTTTCCCATTTTTTTTTTTCAGGATTTTTTTCTTCTTTTCTCTTTTTAAGAGAGAGAGAGGGCAGAGCCTCGCTTCTCCCCCCTTCTTTCACTCTCTCGAGCTTTTTATTTTTATTTTTGTTTCCCTTGGAGATAGAGGGGCACGCGAGGAAAAAAAAGTAAAGGAATATGATTGCTTCGTGGCTGACTTTCGCCTTGCTTTGTGGAACTTTCTGTGCAGGTAAGTGCCTTTCTGCGTGTTTACCTCCCGCTCGGGCTTTACGGTCGCCTCTCCCAGCGCTGAATTGAATGGGCCGTGCAATTATTTGCAGCCACCCTCCGGAGCAGAGCAGGGCAAGCAGCGAGCCTGCAAACTGGGGAATAACCCCCGCCGCTGCCATCTGCTTGATTTTCTTTAGTATTATTTTTATTATTTTGTTCTGCCTTTCACCCCTTCGCCTCCCTCCCCCTTCCCCTCCGTTTTCTCCCTGCTCGCAGGACGAGCCTTTCCCGTGCTGCTTTTTGTTCCCTTCAGGCAGCCTGTGGGAATTAATGGCAATGTAAACACGGCGCGATATCGAGGAAACTTTACAAAAATGGGCATTTACTTCTGGGCGGGTGCTGCCGGAGTGGAGAGTGTGTGTGTGTGGAGGGGTGGGGGGAAAGCCGGGGAGGTTGCTAGAGGAGGGGGGGGTGAGAAGTTGGGAGCAGCGGGAGGAGACCTGAGGGGGTTGCGAAGCCGCTCAGGTAGTGGCCATGCGTACGACCCGCTCCTGCCGGGCTGCGGTTGTGTAACCCAGGGGAGTGAAGTGGAGCCCCCCCCACTCCTCCCTGAGGGGGTCACCCCCTCCTCCGGTTCCCTCTCTACCCCCCGGGACGCTGCGGTCCCGCCGGGTTTTGCCTGTTCGCCCGGAACGAGCCNCCCCCCCACCCCAGCGCTGGGCAGTAACTTGTTACGTTACCTCCATTTCCCAGCCTGGGGAGAGGTATTTGTGTGTGTGTGGGGGGGTTGTTGAGGAGAAGGGGGACACACTGTTTGTGGCCCAGGGCTTCCCGGGGGCAGGGTGTGGGAGGCAGCGATGCTGCTGCAGCCGTGCCCTTTCCCCGCTCCGCGATGGGCAGCCGGGGAGTTCCCCTCGGCTTCGTTGTATTGCAAAGCGGGGAGGGGGAGGGTGTGTTTTCGGGGGAGAGGGGGGTGTCCCTGTGTCCCTCCACCCCTCCCCGCCCCGGGGAAGGGGCTGCCCGGCGGGGCCGGGGCAGGGCACGGGGGGAGCGGGCGGCGGAGCCGGCCCCGGGGCTCTCCTGCAGCCGGGCTTCCTTTGTTCCGAGTGCCCATTAAATATGCACTGCCACCGCCTGCCTTTGGCATTATAAACAGTGCCATCGCTTAATTATTTTTTTTTTTTAAGTCACGCCGAAAGTGTGAGGCGGGGTGGGGAAAGGCGATCAAAAGGGAGCGGGCAAGAAAAAATTAAAAAAAATATAAAATATATATATATTGCAAGAAATGAATTTGATGGTGAGCAAAGGCAGCTTGGGCTTTTTTATCTGATCGCTGGGACACTTGTACGCAGCTTTGTTTCCATGTGTTGGGAAGGGGGTTGTGCGGGCTGGTATTTACATAGCAGGGCTGAGGGAGAGCAGGTATTTTGGAAGGAGCAGGAGGGGGGGTGTGTGTGCCATCAGTGGTGCTCGGCATTGCTATCATCACAACAGCTCTCTTGGCTGGAAAATTCTATTATGTGCATAAAGGAGATTTATGGTCAATGTATTTTCTTTCCATATATCTTGGAATCCTTTTATCTCGGGTGATTCAATAAAAGAGATGGCTTCCGGGTTGGGTTTTTTGTTGTTGTTGTTGTTTTTGTTTTGGGTATGGGGTTGGGTTTTTGTTTGGTTTGGGTTTGGTTTATAACCTGCTCCTATGGCTGTGTGCATATAGTGGCAGAAATCTTAAGTTGGAGTAAAAAAAGCAACTGCTTAAAAAAAAATTAACCCTGGAAGCTTCTTAAATGTATCATGTTTATGAAAAGGATAATCTGATGGGGCATACCTATGCTGACTTTTTCCTCCCCCCTTGAAAATACAATAAAGAAAGCCCCCCAAATGAATACGGTTCTGTTTATTTGGAAAGGTCCTCTTGAATCATTAAATCAGTGCATTAGCAATTCTGTAAATCCTTCCCTCTCTTTTTAAGCCTTTCTGCCTTTCTTGTGGTATTTATGAGTATTTATCAACGTGATCTTTATTGTCCAGTTTTTCCTGAAGCTGTTCTGTCAAAAAAAAAAAAGAAGAAACAACCTCAAATACCCGAAGTTGCAATGTGTTGCTGGGATTCATAGCATTGGGCTTTGCTTGGAGTATGTCTTTTGTGTGTGTACATGTCAGGACTGTGTGAAAGTGGTGGGCTTTTCGAAAATGGCTTGACCTCCATTGTTGGTGCTTCTCATCGCTACCTTGGCTGGCTGTAACAAAGCAAGCACAGGCTGCTATTCTTTAGAAAAAAAAAATAAAAATCTGTTATGCTTAATTTTTGGAATACTGAGGATTCATTGAGGAAAACATTATGTTCATTTTTAGCCCTTTGTTTGCAAATTTTCTGCAGCCCAAATGTTCAGAAATCATGTTTTAATCTGAGCTTTAGAAAATACAGAAGGTGTAAAAGGATTTGTCTTGCAGAATACATTGCTAACACGTTTTCCTGAGCCATTACATTACTTTTATTTTGGTGCAAGTTTAAGTAATGCCATGCAGCAATGAACTGTGCTGCAAATGGATCTGGTCTCCTCTTTCACTGTCTTGTATTTATCCTCTTGTGCTTGAGAAAGGGAATAAAACTGGCTTCATTAGCTTGCTAATTAAACACAATGAAGTGCATGGCCCAAGGTTAATGGCAATGGCCTTTAAAAACACAAAACTCTTGAACAGGTGTTTGGGATATATATTTTTTTAATCTGTCATCAAATCTAGATAATTATACCACTGAGATAACCATTGTCACAGTTCCGTGGAGAAGAAAATGCTATGTTAGAGATGCGAGTACATGGTGTATTATTTTTAGTGGCATTATTTATAAACAGCTCTCCAGGTACTGCACAGCCTGTGGTTTAACTCCCCCTTTGTCCCCCCCCCTCCATTTCAAAGCATCTTCTGCATCCTTCCCTTTGGTGTAGGTTTTTGTGGACCAGGCAGGGTTAAAAATTCAGTATCCCTGGACCAGAGTGAGAGTCCAACCTGAGCCTGGATAGTTTAGCTAAAGTATTTACACGTTGAAATTTCTGCCATTTCTTGTGTCTTGGAGCAGCCCATCCAGGCTGTAACGCTCCTACTCGCTTGATGAGATAGTAAGAAACAGCCAGTTAAAGCAGAGGTCTCTTACTTCCCGCGTTCGAGCTGTCACCAGCCTCCTGTCCACTCTGGTCTCCATCAGCTAAAATACACTTGTCAGGTTTTTTTGTGCTTTACGTGACACAACAGTTGTAGACCTCCCCTGCTGCCATTGAATAAATGGTAGGGAAGAAAGAAACAGGCCAGCCTCACTTTTTTCCTTCCTTTTTTTTTGGGTTGTTTTTATTCTCTTCTCTCCCCCCCACCATTCCCCCCCTCCCCTTCCTCACCATGCATGCACTCCTTGCTTTGCAGATCAGCCTAGAGGGGTCTTCTGCCTTTACCAGTTCTGGGAAGCAGGACCAGTACACAGGTTGAGATGGAAAATGGGCAGGTTTTGGAGCAATGACAGGACCAGCCCAGGAATCCCACTGCTGTCGTTTGCATCGTGCCTGTCCATGGGATGGATTCCTTTGCAGAAGTGTTGCAGGTGTGAAAGGAACCAAGGGTTGTTTATCTTAATTTATCAAGAACAGAGGAGGTAGATGGAAGAGGTGGTTTGAGGCTGGTGACCCAGCAAAGGTGTACTTGTGTGCTGTGTCCGTGTGGTGCCTGTTCTAAAAAACCAGGACACCTTTAAAATAAAAGAAATTGAAGTCAAAGTTGCTCCACTTCTGAGCCATGTCATAGAAGGTGTTCTGGCTGCCATATTTCAGGGCCTACTTTTAGAAGCATTTCTAAAATTTAACACTAATAGTAGTTGACTATGTGGAGCTGCACTAGAATAGTCAGAATTAAATGGGATTTTAGTAGCACTTTCAAGCCCCATAAAATATAAGACCTTTCTACCAAACACACCCAGGACAGTTATTTGGAGCTTGATGTAGTAGCTGTAGTCTAAAACTTGTGTAAGCAACTTGATAACCCCCTTGCTTTCAGGTGTGCATGGCCAAGGCAAGGTGTTTTTTCTGGATGCCCCTTCTCCAGGGGGTACTGTACCCAGTGCTGGGGGCATGGCCTCCCCATCAGCCAGCACTGAAGAACTGCTGCAGTAATTTGGGAAGGGGAGAGGACCTGCTTGAGTTCAGTGGTGATCAAGACCCAAGCGAAAGCTCTGATGGAGTCTTACCCTCAGCTTCAGGAACTGAAGAACCGCTTGAAAGAAGCCTTGTGAAGGCAACTCTTACCAAGTCGGGTTGGTTGGTATCTTCTTCAGAGTTGACTTTCTCATGCTGTTGGA
Organism: Brachypteracias leptosomus; assembly: GCA_013401335.1. Lineage (NCBI taxonomy): Eukaryota > Metazoa > Chordata > Aves > Coraciiformes > Brachypteraciidae > Brachypteracias > Brachypteracias leptosomus. The sequence continues at coordinate 402,940 of VYZX01007292.1, read as the reverse complement.
CAGCAGGAGTGGTGTCAGAGTGGTGGCAGCATTTTCATGGTTCCCTGGTCAGCTGTGGGCAGTGGTGGAGGCAGCGATGTGGGCAGGCTGGTGCCCTGCCTTGGCACTGCCGCGGCACCCGGCGCTCTGGCTGTAACAAAACATTGTGGGAAGTTGGGAAATGAGAACCGCAGAGCGTAATCTCTGCTTTAAAGAGGTGTTGTCTTTCCCTTTTATCCTTCCTTGGCCTTTGATTTTAAAACTAGCAGGGGGGTGTGATTTTCTTGCCTGGCCAATCGTGCTGCCTGGATCTGAATTATTCAGTGTAGCACTTGGCATTCTGCACCCTGTTCCCACTTAAGCTCTTTTTCGCCTGTTCCTTCATGTGGAGATTTTCACGTCAGTGAAATTGGATGTGTTTAAGAGAGGTGTTTGTGGCCTCAGTATTCACCAGTATAAGCTCCCCTCTCCCCTGCCTTTCCCCTCCATTAACCATTGAGGATCAACTAATGTCTAATCTCTTCTCTTCATTATTACTTCATTCTGAAATAATTTTATATCTCTTTAGGCATTTGTTCCTTTGAGGTATATGACAAAAAATATACATAATTTTGTCACCCAAATCTTCCTTGCAAGTTTTCTTGGAGCCACTGAAGTCAGAGGGGCAGAGAAGTAAATTAAAGATGAAACACTCTGCCTGTGTTTTGCAGATCCAGCACATTTTATGCCTAGATTTGAATGTAACCGTTGGTCTTTTTCACCAATTTCATGTTCTTTTCTCTCTGTCATCTTCCGCCTTTACTATGTTATAGCTTCAATTCAAACTTGAAGTTAAGAGCAGCAATTGTCAATGTACACTGTAAAATAATAATATGCTTGCCTCCAGCACACAAGTGCCTCTCATTTTGCCAGCATTTGAGTCTTGTTGCTCTGATTATGTTACTGCATGTGGCATTGGTCCATCATACTACTTAAGAAAAAAAATCTGTTACTGATGTCTAGATGCCTTGAAAAATATGGCTTCTCTTTCGCAAAGTGCTGTTCGTGTAGAGAGAAGGTCCGTGCCCCAAAAATGCTGAGCAGAGAGGCCAAGAATGAGAAAATGTTATTTTCTACAAGTGCTCCCTGCAGCGTTGTGAAGTGGCTCACCCAAGGTCACACCAAATATTTTGTACCTATACTAAAAAAATAAGCTGCATGAGGAAGTGTTTCTGCATTGGGTAAGATCAGGCTTTAACCTGATAGTGTGCTCTGACCACCTTATGTGATTTAAAAAAAAAATTATTATTTAAACTTCTGGTGACTTTGCTGGAGGTGGTTAGTGTGGTTTTGCTCTTCGAGAAGATCCTTTCCTCTTGGGTTGGGTTGCCCACAAGCAGGGGCTGGCTCACATGTACAGGTTTGTATATTTAAACAGAAAAGAAAACACAGTGGAAGGAGCAAGCTTGTTTGTGCTCAGCCAGGAAGATGTGGATTACCCGTTTCTCATTAATAATTCTGCCACTTCCAGCTTGGTGTGCCATTTCATCACAGATTTGGTTTCAGATCTGAGGGGAGCTCTGCGGGCAGGAGGTTGCTGGGAGGAGGATGCGGGACAGGGCAGGAGGCAGCCTGGACCTGAAACACTATTTTCTGGCTCTCTGATGTGTTTGGGATGCGGAGGTGTGTTGAGGAGCTGAAACGAGCCTGTTAGAATATTTGTAGGGGAGCTGCTACAAGTAAAACTTGTGTCTGTGGATGTTTTCATCTTATTCCTGTAGTGCATAATTTATGGAATGTAACAAAATTTCATGAAGTGTTCCCACCTCTTCTGTCACAGGAGTGACTTCTCTGAGATTTTGGGAGGCAGTGGCAGGACAGGAGTGTTGCTCCCCATCCTTTTGGGTCCACGACTGGTGCTCTGATCACTACATTATCCTTTCTTGTTTTCCTGGGATTAAATTTTCTGGGAAGAATTGAATGTTCTGATAATTTTATGAAAACAGAGGCGTCACTTTGTTTTCTTTCTCCTGTCTTGGTCTCATATTAATAGATCCATATATGAGTTCCTCCTCTTTAAACAAAGAGAATAAAGCATGTGCATGAAAAGATGCAGTGTTTTGCAATCTGAGCTACATCAATTTTCACTGAGATGCATACTCATGCAAATTAAGACATGGATTTTGAACTCTTCATGTCTAATACATACCCTTGTTTGATGATGGAAGAAGAAAAAGGCGCTACTGGGAGCAGAGAGGGCATTAATCCTCCACCAGTAAAGCTGGAAATGGAATGTATTGCTGTCAGTTTTATAGAGAAATAAACAAAACCTGGGAAAGATGAGCCTGTCTCTGGCACTTTCCAGACCAATCCAAAATCCCAGGCCTGTGCTGAATGAGCCCCAAACCACAGCAGCGAAGGTTGTAATTTAAAAAAGTACACGATAGCTTGCACTGTCCTGTAGGTAGGTAGCTGTGACTTTTTTTTGTGTCTCTGCCTTTTTTTTTTTTATTTAAAGCTTTTCCCATTATAGAACTTGTTTTCTAACTGGTAGCAGAAGTTTACAGTTTTCTATGTGGTGCCTGTAGTGCTAATGTAATGCTTCTTCCTAATTTATTGCTCCAAGGTGTGAGATTATAAGCCTTTGAGTGGATGAGAGGGATAAAGTTAGCTCTATTTGTGCCTGATCTATCAAATGGTCAATCTGGGCAGCTAACCCTTCTTTCCTCTGACATTATTTAAAATGCCTTGTGTAATCTGTGCAACTTCTTAAATTTGGCTTTTAGGAATATTTTGATTATACATAATTTACCTCTGCAGACAGTTTTGAATTCCTGGGAAGGGAGGAATGCAACCGTGGGTCTGAAGTGAAGAAATGTTCAATCAAACTTTGTCTCCTTTTTGTGACTTTTTAAGTGTTTCATAAAACGAGGGTATTCCAGGCTTTTTAAGCCCTCTTAGTGCTGCTCTCGTGTTTTGCAGTCTCTGACTTGCTTCTGCAGACTGGTGGCTGTTGCTGCAGTTTGGCTGTGCAAAATCCCCTCTCCAGTTGCTCTGTTTGCCATCGATACTTTCTTTTTCTGGGAAAGGACGGAACTCAAGCTTTGCATAGTTGATTTTCAGGCCTTTCTCTGAGGCAGCAAGCTGAGCTTTACACTATTAAGAAGACTATGATACTGGTCTTGGAAAAACCTGTGAGCTTCATAGGTGCTCAAGTGCAGGTAGACATTTGCTTTGCTACCAGACAGATTTGCAGAAGTCCCTGTGCTTGACAGAGAGGAACTATAGTTGACTTGAGATGTGGCTTCTCAGATTTGTGGTTATTTTGGTGGTAGGCTTGTCCTGGCAGGTTCACTCCTGGGACAACCAAGACGTGGCAATGCAACCTGTGGGTGTGCAGCTTGCTTGTTTTTCCTAGTCTTTATTTTTCTCTCCTCAGTATGATGACTGAAACAGCGGGATTTGTGTTGCCGCTTTAGTTCCTGAGAGTAATTAATGGGTTAAGAATGCTAATTCCCCTATATATGTGCAGGCTGAGAAATTCAGTTATCCTTGGGTTTTCATGGTGGGAGTATCTAGTTACAGCTTGGAGGCTATTGGGTAGCTCTCGGGTGCACAAGAGTTTGAACTTGGAATCTCTTGCTTTCACATGCACTTGCAACTTATCAGGAACTTTTATTTTTATAGGAAAGTCTCTGCTAAAGCACATTCTTATGCCCAGGGTAAGGAATTTTCCCGAATACCTATTGCAGTTGCACTGGATGACACTCCCCTGCTTGCTCCTAAAAGGCGAGTTTGGGGTGGTGGGATAGACACTGGTGCTGACATACCTGGAGCAGTTCCCTGCTGTGAAATTCCTGTTTACATGGAATAAATCCTGGGATGCATGTAAGATAAAGCTTAGCACAACCCAAAGAGGGAGGATGGTGCATTTGATGCTTGGTGTTGCCTTACTGGGATGTCAGCTCTGGCGTGATGTGGAGTTGGTGCCCAACTCTGGTGATAATACCAGAGCTGTAGCATCTCCAGCTGAAATGCTGTGTGTGGACCCTCAGGTGGGGATGCTCTCATGGGATGTGCCCTGCCACAGAGTCACCTCATCCATGCTTCTTGGCTTCCCTTGAAATATTTCAATGACAAATGCTCTTTTAAAACCAAACCAAACACAAACCACAGAAAACCCCAACAAAACCTGTGGAGATGAACATTTCTATCTAATTTCTGTTGTTTTACTGCCTCACAGTTACAACAGACCTTAGTCCATTCCTCAGGCTCTTGGAGCATCTTTTAGAGTAACAGCATGAAGCAGGGTCTATAGCTATAGCAAGAAATTCCCGTGTAGATTTAAGTCACCTTTTAAAGCCTTTGAAGCAACACGGTGGCCCCTCCATTCTCAATTTCCAGGCTTCTTTACGCAGGTGGTAAAGAAAAGCAAAGCCTGATGGAGCATTTCTGATGAGCACTGTTGCTGGGCAGTTCCTCTTGTGGGTGCAGCTTGGTGGCACAAAGCTCATTCAGCCTGGATTTTGAAGGTGATGGATGCAAAAAAAAGAACAAAAGAACAAAAAAAAGCCCCACTGAACGTACCGTCCCTGCAAGCGTGTGTCCCTGCGGCTGTTGCCCTGGCACTGTGCCTGTTTGCATTGACAGGGAGTTTGGCCCGATGTGTCCGTTCCTAAGGGCTATTTTAACATTTATATTGTACCTGAGATAACTGGGGAAGTCTTTATAGATAATTTTTATGGTTATAGATAATTTTCTGTAGATAGCTTCTCCTATCATCTAATGGGATGGAGTTAGTGCTGCTAAAAGCAAACACGAGAAACATTTTTTTTCCTTTTGGTAATAGAATTTCCTTTGCCATGCAATCCTGTACAGATTGGCTATTTATTATGTAAATAACAGCTAAAAGAAGCTCTTCCAAGGTAACTGTAAGCCCCAGAGGTAAATGAGATCACTCCTGCTCTGTTAGATAAGTGAGATGCAAGTGTATCTGGCTGTGTAACTGTGTCTATAGACTCCTTCTCAATGAATTGCTGGTGAAAGAAGAAACCCTGAGCGAGGGACGCACCGTCCGTGCTGCCTGCTCTCCAGAATCACCCCCGTGATGTCCCCAACGCTTTTTGTGCATGGAAATGATTTCAAACCAGCTAACGTGCAAAACTTTGAAGTGCTGTGCCACAAGATAAAGTCTGCTAAAAATAGGTCTCAATATGAAAGCCAGGCAAAAACCCCGAGGGGAGGGGGAGCTGAGGGTCGTTTTACAGGCATTGTTGATAGAGTTTCAGGGTCCTGAGAAGGGAAGATGAATGTCTTTCTGTTATAGTAACAGCTGCTCTCTGTCCATCGGGATCTAGTGTTTGCCGATCCAACTCATAATAATTAAACAAAAGAGTTATTTCATTGCAGCCTTGGTGGAGGATTTATGTTGGAATTTTATCTTTCTCCATTTAGACTTTTCTTCGGCTATTAAAGAAAAATACAAAGTTAACCTCTCACCTGGACTGGGTCTAGCCTCTTGTCAGATCTAGCTAATTACTACTGGGAGGAAGCTAGCTGTTAACTGGGCATTCAGAGTTACATTTAAAAAAAAAGTCTGCAAGTTTCACTAATGCACTTGTCCTTAAAGAACTCTTCAGAATTTGTGTGTCCTGAATCCCTGAGTGGTTGGGTGACTCTGCAGGGTTGTTAGTAGCTCCCCAGTGTGGCCATGCAGATTTCTTCTTTCTTCTTATTTTTTAGGGATTTTTTTTTCCCCCCATTTTGAGAGCTAACAGCTAATGTGAACAAGCAAACATCCCCAGAGGAGTCCCAGATACAAAGTGTAGCAACATTTTGGGAATGGGTCTACATTGTGGGACTTCATTCTGATGTAATTAACTCTGCAAAACCTTCTGGTGTGGGTCAGTCTTGGAGGAGTCACAGAGGTCCAGAGCAAGGCAGGGCTTAGTTACTTGGTACTTTCTTGAGTATTCAGCCACAACTTTCAATACAATTTGGAGTTACATCTGTACTCCAGAATAAAACAGTCCCTGGATGGCTGCTTGAATTCTCCTCCCACCCAAGCATGATGGGTACATTTGAGCCCTGTCTTCTTCCATCCCCCGAGCATGGGTTGGAGAGACACTGGCCAGAGCCATGTCAACTGTTCCTCCTCTTTGCAAATCTGTCCTACCATTTTCTGTCCCTGGGGAGGCTTTCCAGAAGATTGCACCTAGAAATAGCTGGTTTGCAACTACTTTTCATCACAGCGGCACAGCTGGTTTTTTGTTTGTTTGGTTGGTTTTTTAAGTACACTGAAGCTACCATTCCTTGAAGTTCATGGGCTTGGATTTATCCAGTGCTGAAGCTCCACAAGAAACTACCTGAAGCCCAGAGCTCCCATTGCAGGATCCTTTCCCATGTCTTAATGGGATACATGCCTCCATGCTGCTGCCTTTTGAACCCTGTCTGTTAATTTAATACCATTTACCCTTCTCCAAAGAAGAATAGGCCCAGTTGCATGGTAAGGTTAAAACCAGAGCTGCAGTATGTTTATATTAATAATTTCCACTGGTGAAATATGGATCTGAGACTTTCCTCATTCATTTAAACCTCATAGTTAATAGGCAATAGTGGAAATGTACCATGTACATGATTATTGCAGTGACCTGATTTCACATGCATTTCTGATCTAACGTCTGTTTAAAAAAAAAAAGGAAGAATTATATGTAAAATTGATTTTGGGAGCCCTGGGAAGGAGAAGGAAACCGTTTATTTCAACCCCCAAATTCCTTTGAGCTGTAGAAACATTGTCAAAGTAATTGTAGCCTTTTCAGTTTTTTTTTCTGTGTAGATTTCTTTCTGTATAGTCTCAGAAAAACTGTGCTCTGTTGATGGATGTCACTGTTTTTTTACTTGTGACAAATATCTCCCAAGGTATTGTTTGAGTGATGTAAAATTGGTTCATGTGTAAAATTCTAGCTTTTCATGAATACTTTATCATGGATGTGTGTATGCCAGCTTCTTCTGCATTAAGGTGTTATACCTTTAGTGGTTTGCTGCGGGATATCATCTTAATCATTTTTGCTGTAATTTAATCATCTTAATTAAAACTGCATTGCATTGTGAAAAGTAATTTGGGTCTGGAGAGCAGTGGGGTTTGTATTTGTATTTTTTTTTTTTTTGGTCTTGTTAGAAGATGGTAATGGTCTTGGCAAGATTCTGCTAAAAATTAGCACAGTGTACAAAACCTCATGTTGCCAAGTTAGTACAGTATTTCTTCAGCTAATTGTGGCCTTGAAGGGTATAATATAAAAGGTCATCTTTGTTAGTGAACTGCAGGCTTCTCCTGCGAGGCAGAAATCCATGTCCTTATCAAGGATGAAATCTTGGCTCCCTGGTTACACAATTGAGCTTTGCTATAATTTGGACATCATTAGGCTCTTTATTAAAGCAGCGGAACACTCTAATCAATCTTGGTGCTTTGCTTTCTTAAATGTACTTCTGTATGTGAATTTGTGTTACGACTTCCCTTTCTTTTCCTCCTCCTCCACAAACCCTGTGAAGGGGGAGGGTCTGAGGATGAGGTGGGATGAAAAGTTCTGGTTTCATCTTTTCAAAGTCTTATTTGCCCAGAAGATACCCTTATGTGACAGTGGTTTTGAGAGCTGGGATGTTCAACCTCCTCTTCTCCTTGTGCTGAGAAGAACCAATAGGAGACCATTCTGGAAAGAGCAGCCACCTGTTTTGGTTTGTGATGTTAAACTTAAACTAAACAAAACAAACAACAAACCAAAAACCCCAACAAAAAAAGCCCCCAGGACTTCATGAACCAAAAATTTAGTTTAAAAAGTGGTTGACATTACTTTAAATTTGGATTTAGAGAAAATGTGTAAAATACTTTAAAAAATAATTTTTGTGAGGAGGAGGAGGCAAAACCCCAACCCAAAACAAAACTCTCTTCTGTGGCACATGGTCATGGGGCAGGATTGTGGGGGAAAACAAGGGGGGGTTTGTGCTTTTGCCCCTTTTTTGTGTTCTGGGTCTTGTTTTCACTGAGGTGTTACACTCCCAGGGATCTATTTTTATGGCTCTAACTTCTGCATTGTAAAGCACAGCCAACGCTTTCCATCTCTTTGTTTGATTGCTGCTTCTTTAACCAGAAGGCATTTTTCTAGTTGAATAGACAAATAGATGTTTCTCACTTACTGGACAGTTAGATTTTGCAAAGCTATGAAAGTTAGACCCGTGCTTTAACAGAGCTTCATTTGCAAGATTTTGGAGACTAAATTTTGGTGCATTCCATCGCTTATATTTGGGTGGATGATGTGCTGGAAGTGCCTGTGTCCTTGAGATACTTGTGTTAGAAACGCTTGTAGAGGCAGGAAGAGCTGTATTGGATCATCTCTGTAAAGAACTGTTTTCTGCAACATCCCTGCCAACTTCACTTTCATACATCTTGAAGATGATAATCTAAGAGTGCCAACCACCCCAGTGGGATGTGGAACTGCTGTTACTTGCATGCACAGATGAGGAGCGTAGCAGAGAGAGATGTTCTATGGGAGGGATGCTCAGATGCACGGTGGTGTTTGGGCAAGGTAGAGTCTGTGGTCCCTGATCCCCGAAGACAGGGGTTTGTATGTGAACCTCTGGTTCATCTCAATATCCTCATACTGCGAGGTAGATACCTACAGTTATTATTTTAATAATGTAGAACATAGATGGTTTCCCCTCAAGCACAGATGTTGTGACAAATGCCTAGTTTAGTAGTCAGTTGGTGCATGTACTGTGGCTCTGCTCAGAGTAACGTAATGCCTTTTAAAAATAATTAAAAACTAGGAAAAAAACCCTGTTGTGCTTGTGGATGAAGAAAGCTCTGCCCAGGGACTTTGGACGTCCAACAGCTTCTTTTCAGGAGTCCTGAATTTCCTTGAATCTACTTACCAAGGGCTCCTGACCTCATGCCGGTACCGCCATTGGTGGCTGCTTGCTGTGTGGATGCACGCTGAAGTGCTCAATGGCATTTGAAATGGGTTGTGTGCCACCTCATTTACAACCCCCTGGTTGGTACTTCCTCGGTTTCTGCCTTGCAGATACACATGCTCTTCAGGAGTTCTCCCCAGGTTTTGCTGGTTCAAGCAAAAATTTGCTTCTTTGAGCAATTACGAGAAGTGAATGTTTCAGCTCTAGAGGGGTGAGCTTTCTTGGGCTGCAAGTTTTTAATGAAAGCTTTAGGTTATGAATGTGTCATCATCTCATTACTGTTCCTTACTGCTTGGCATCCTGTTGGTCTAAGCTAGTTTGACTGTCTTCAGCCTAAATTGAGTGCCTCTTTCAGTATTTATAAACTCTACAACTGCTAAAACAAACCAAGCCTCCAGTTGCAGGAATGGCAGCGGGGTTGAAGACAAGGAGTTGTCTCGAAGGAATATAGTCTATTATATGTTGGGTATAAATCAACCTCTGACTTGTGGGTGTTGGGAAGAAAATTTCCTTGGGGACTTGTAATCCAGAATCAGCCTCCTACAAATCTGCTTGGATCTTCTGAAGCATATGGTGGTACTGGAGAGCTGCTTATGGATGTAGACGGTGGACCTGGGAGTGTGAAATACTACTGCTCCATCCCTTCCATCACTACGCTGGACAGACAGGTCCAAGAAACAGATTATTTTCAGTGTGTTAGAAGTGATGAGTTAATTGTCCTGTTCTCTCCCTCCCTCCCAGTAAAACCTGCAGACTTGGCTTTTAGATATTGGGAATTGAAAGCAAACAACCTAATAACTGGATTGGTTTTATTTGCTTTCTGGGGTTTCAGGTGTGCAAACGCACATTGGTTGTATTTCTGTGCTTTTGATATTTCTTTTCTTGTTCCTTGAGGGCTGGAAAATATTTTTCTTTAAATGGAAGGTGATGTTTTACATCCTCTAGATGTCCCTGAGGAATGAGGTTGTAGCAGACAAAACCCCAGCTCTTCCCTGGGTAGTGAGGAATCCTGGGAAGGAAGAACAGGGCAGAAACTGATGCCACCATATCTGCAGGGACAGGTTGGCTCTTGCCAGCTGGACATGATGGTATGTGGTTTATCATTGCATGCTTTCTTCAAACAAAGGGGCTTCTTTGTCTTTTTGTGGTGCTCCAGCCAGTTGCTGGAAGCTCTTAGTGATGCAGGTTAAGGTCCTGCTCAAAGGATGGGTTATGTGAGCAGCTCTGGTCCTTTGAGACCTTTCCGTTTCATGAAGAGCAAGTTATGGTTGATGCTTTTGGTGAAATTTTCTCCAGAAAGGTAAACCATTCTTACGGCCATTCTAAATGTCATCTCTGCTCTGTGCTAGAACACCAGTATTAGGGCAGCTTTATTCCCTTCAGTTTCCTACTGGTTTCATTGGCCTCCAGATCCAGGAAGCTGCAGGATCAGGTACCTCCTACAAGACATAAGACTCGTATCTCATGTTAATCACCTCCCCTTCATCCCTGTGTCCGTCCTGGTTTGCAAACCACTCAGATGTGGTGTTTACAAGAGGTTTCTCCTGATGGAAAACATGGCCAGCAGCAAGTGATATATGGGCTTGGTTTGTGGGGGTTTTTTTATTAACATTTTTCTGTTATCCTTTCTCATACAATTTGCCTACTTTTCCTCTTGCTTTTTTTTTTTTTTTTTTCCTTTTTTTGGTTGTGCTCTCTCTACCTTTCTCTCTCTTTAGAAGAAATTGTCTGTTCCGACTTCAGTAAATGTTTTCTCACTTGTCAGAACAAAAGCAGCTGAGCCTGGTGGGTTTTTTGTTCGTTTGTGTTGTGTGTGTGCAGGGAACGTGTCAGGGTGTTTTTATGGGCACCGCTGCCGAGCTTGTCAGCAGCGCCTGGGCCAGGAAAGCCAAACTCCTTTATAGATTACATATCTTTAGAGATTTTTATCTCCAGTTTGCAGGGAAGGGTAGCCTGAAGTAAGCCTTGACAGTTCAGTAGAGAAGAAGGCTGTAACCACCATTCGTGCAATGCCTTTGCCAACTGACCTGTCATCATGCCTGCTGGGAGAGGGATGATGGGTGCTGTGAACAGGGACCCTCTCACAGCATCTCCATCACCAGAGAGGTTGTCCTGCAATGGTGGTCCTATCAATCCTTCTGTTTGCAATGAACTCAGCTCCCTTCCCCTCCTCACATTCTTGTTACTCCTTGCAGCTGGAGGAGCCTAACTGGAAATGTCTGTCCCTACCTTTTCCCCATCAAGGGGACAGTCCTCTCCAGCTCGCTCTTTGGAGTCCTAGTGACAAGCGATTTGCCATTATTCAGAAGTCCTTAAAACCATACCCGATAAAGCTTTTTATTTATCTTTCTCGCAAGTGGCTGTTTGGAGGTGGATGCTTGTAATTCTTTATGCATATTTTTTCTCCTGCACTGTGCCTTCAAAAGGCCCTGGAGAGAAGTTGACTCAAACCCTCTGGGCTGGAGCATCCTCCGCCCAAGGGTGAGCTTCCATTCCCAGCATGACCATGGTTGTCATGTTTTTTGCAAGGTCTGGGCAGTGCCTACTGTGATCTGATCCATTTTGTCTGCAATTTAAAGATGTTACAGTGTCCTCTTGGACGTACGGGTGTTGACACTCACCCCACCCCCTCTCCCCCTCCAGTATCTGGGATGCTGTTATCTACAGCAGTCCTGTTGTTTGGTGGAGGATGAGCTGTCAGGAGTTAAATCCAAACAGGCAGCAGGTAACTGAATTGAATCAAACTAGTAATGCCCTACTAAACCCTTTCTTCCTCCCCACACATCTTTGGAAATGCCTTTTATCTGGGCTGTAAATTAAATAATTGTTGATGTTGCTTTAAAGAAGCTGCAAGAATGAGTTAATGGGAGCTCCTGAGAGAAGTCTCCCAAGAAAGTCTCCTCTTAGTATAATGTTAAGGCATCTTTTTTCCTCTCTTCCCTAATTTTTCCGAAGTTAGAATTAAAAAAATTAATCCTTTCTGTTCAACTTCCATGATACATTTACAAAGAAATGCAAGTCCTATAAGTTTCTTGAGTTTTATCTTTTCTTGCAGGCTTCATCATAAAAATATTTATTGGGGCTTCACTGGCTTAAAGTGTTGTGGTCAGCATCATGAAACTAATCTTGGTATTTTTGGTGTGGTGTTTTCTTTTTTAATGGTACTTAAAATAACCCAAACCAACAAACAACCAAAACCAAATCAAACAAACAAAAAACCAAACCAAAACACTGAGTAAAGACTTCTATCCTAGAAATGCTCTTTTCCTTGGTTTTTGGTATTTCTTTACCAGGTATGAACATGAAGAAGAAAAGGAGCAATTCCTTTCTGTTGTTAAAGCTGAGCTAGTGGTAGAAAAAAGAATGTTTAAAATAATGCTATTGTTTAGCAGTAGGCAAAGATTTTTCTATAAAAGATAAGTCATAAAAGGTGTACTTTTTTTTTTATTATTATTATTATTATGGATTTTTTTGGGGGTGAAGGGAGTGGTGAGTTTTGTGTGTGTATTTGGTTTTTTTGCTTATTTGTGGTTTTACTGTGTTTAATTACCCTGGTTTTGGAGCTGTGGAGGGCCCTGTTCCCAGGGAAGAGAAGGAAGGGGAACATCAAGCATTCACACGATTTGGAGAGGAAGGAGTGGAGTGAGGGGAAGATTTGCAGGAAGAGAGACAAGGGGGCCTGTCAGTGGTGCCTTTCACCACTTCCCTCCTTTCTTTCTGCATCTCTCCTGCCTCCGGATCTTGGTGTCACGGGACTTAATGCTTTTGGTGTCAGCATCCCCTGTGCATCTCTTTGTCCTTCTGCTAAACCCTTCTGTCAAAGACATGCTGGCTTTTGTCCATTGGGCCTGGACAAGTGGTGCAGGAAGGTGGTAACACATGCTGGGGTGTGAGCATCCCTGGGGGGCTGGCTTGTACAGTGGTTCTTGCAGGTTCCCTGGGATGAGAATTAGTGACTATAAAGTAACGGGGAGATATTCCTGAGCTGTCTCAGCACCAATGTCCCCTTTGAATTTCTCATGGAGATGTTCCTGTTTGTTATCAGAAAATGTCGTTGAAAACTTAAACCAACAGTGGGGCTGTTGTGGATCCCTGAGCACCACTTGGAAATCTCTGGTGTCAGGAAAATGCAGAGGGGGAAATAGCTTGGAAGGGATTTAAGAGTCTCAGGCTGGTATCTTTTTAGGAGTTGTAGCTGTCTAAATATTTATTTCTATTTCTATCTCGGTGAAGACATGGGGCTCATCCCTGTTGCGAGCTGTGGTGGCATTTAGCCAGGGTTGGAAGCTGGGGCTGATGTTGATGGTAATGAAGATCAGATTTTGGTTCAAGAGATGGACTTTCTGGAAGCAACTGACTAAATAATTCCCCTCATCTGTTGGTGAAAGTACGAACTTTGGAAATTCTACCCCTGTGTTGGCCAAGAAAAGACAAAAAACAATCAGGAAGAGTTTCTGTAACAGGGACACTACTCCAAAACCCAGCAGCAGTTTCTTGTTTCTTGCCTGCCAGAGCACACTGCATCCTCTCCTCGAGCAACTGTGGTGGCTGACACAAACCATATTTTTCAAGTAAGAAATCATCTTTTCTGTAAAATACAAAGGTTGCTGTGTGTATGTGCAAACCTTCCATCTGTGAAGGGAATAACGTAACCTCTGTCCTTTCGGGCTTCACCTCAGTTGATCTGTACCACATGTCCTTCAAGGTAAGCTGGGTAAGTGGCTAGCAGTCAAGGCAGGGAAAGAGAAATCCCATTTGAGGCTGACCTGATGCCATCTGACATTTTGCTTATTTGAAAAGCAGAGGTTTGGTATGGAAATGGCTGGACAAGTTCGGAGTTGCTGCGGCCCCTTATGACGTATTAATCTTCAGGGTGAATTATAGCCTTATGAAACAATGTTCTTTTACTCCATGGTAAAGACTTTTCTTTCATGGGCAACTTAAGTCTGACTGAATCCTTGATGTGGTTTTGTGCCTCACTTGAAGCACGTTGAGAAGCTGTTGTATACCTATACTGTTGTATACCTACATGTGCATTAATTCTGTAAAATTAAAGCCTCTTTAATTACCCCTCCACTTACATTTTATGGATGATGTGGTGCACGTCCCCTGATTGTAAGTGGAGCCAGTATATTCTTGCTTTCTCTTTAGCCATCCTTCTTGGAGAAGCTGGAAGTTTGCAGTTGTTCTTTGAAGATAGAGTCTGCTCTCTGGCAGATGTAGTCCCCTCCCTTAGGAAACCCTCAGCTATGGGTTACAGAAAATAAAGCACCTCTTTAAAACAAAAATATTACATCAGGGAGAAGCTCTAGAAATCGTAGTAATTGGTAGGAAATTTAGACTGCTGCTCTGCTTGTTTTTTCATTCTTTGTGAAATGGTGTTAGCCTTGAAGCATTTTGATACTTTCTGTTGACTCCGTGCCAAGGTGAGGGTTTCTTGAGCATCCCATCCAGCTTTCCATGAGTGTACAGTTTGGAGCGTGCCATCAGCACACAGCAGGTACCAAGTGGTCCCACCTCAGTGTAGGAGCCTTTGTGTCCTGCCCTTAATCCAGCTACTGGTGCTTGGACTGGCAGAAGAGTTGCAGCCACTGCAGGGAAGTTTAAGGCAATGAAGTGCTTGTCATTTGGAATAGAAGTTAATGAAAGTTTGTGTTTTTCTCAGTTTTAATTGGCATGTGTGATGTCTCCTGGAGGAAAGGCAGCATCTTTTCTGTTTATCCCCTCTTTCCCAACATCAGTAGCTGGCTGGTGAAGTGGCTGCTCCTCTGTCCCTTCCACATCCCACTTGGTGTGCCAGCGTGCTGACCTGGGGTTACATTTCTCATTGTGCTGTCCACTGAGTGCAACCAAAGAGTGGGAAGAGACAGGAGAATGATCTGATGGTCCCTGTACCACGAGGACATAGGGAGGGGAGTGCTGTGGGTGTGAGCAAGTCGGGCTCTCTACCATTACATTTTCAGCCCACATCCTCTTCTACAGTTGCATCTTGTCCAACATTCCTGATTTTCCTTGGCCCAGCACTTTGCTCCAAGATACCCTGCTGGGTGCTCTTTAAAATGTACTGTAATCTGGACGTTGGCTCCAAGTGCTCTATGGGCCACCGGCCAGGCTGTGGGATGGGAGCTCTTTCCAAGCTGCTCTCTACTGTCACAGGAGCAGGTAGATCACTCTCGTGGCCTTTGGGACATCCATATGGCCATCCTACCCCAGATGGATGTGGGGATGGGCCAAGGGGTGATGAAGACATGCAGTTGGTGGGATGTCGGGTGCAGTAGGAAGGTGAGGGACATCTGGGATCCTCAGCAGAGCCATCCCAGGAGAGGAAGAGTCATTAGTTTCCACCCACTTGAAGGGTGCATGTGGCATCTCTCCCATAGCCCTCATTTCCAGGCAGCAGTGTGTATTTTGGAGGGCTATTCAGGATTTTCCTTCCTAGAAGGAACTGCCTTAGGTGAAAATACCTGCACGGAAAAGCTGTTGTCCTGATAGGATCATGTTTGAGAGTGCCCTCTTAATTCAAAATCACAGCTGAACCAAGGCTTACTTCTATTTTTTTTTGTTGTTGTTTTATTTGCATTCCTAAAAATCATCCAGACTTTTTCTTCTCTTTAAAAGCAGCAGAGCTGCAAACCTCTCCAGCTGCCGTTACGAAATGAGTGAGTTATTCTAGCTAAATTGAGTAGATTGGACTGGAAGCACTTCTGGAAATACTGTGCAGGTTGTGGACCAGCTGTTGGCAAAACTAGCCAGGGTTTCATATACACTGGGCCCCCAAAAAAGAAATGGTATTTTACTGTAGTGATTTTTTTTTTTCACCACTCTTTAGTCTGCTACAAGCACAATCCTGCACTTTTTAATTAAAATTTGAGCTGTCTCAGCAGTAGGAGAGGGCTGTAAGTCTGTGGCATGAAAGGGCAGTCGTTTCCTTCATGGTAGCTGGTTTCTCTGCCTCCATCGGGTGGTTGGTGACCTGAGACAACACCATGTGTGAGGGGACAGAGGGGAGGGAATTTTTATTTTCTCCAATAGTAGATTTTATTTTTTTTTTCCAACCCCTTTTGTTAGCTGAGTTCTCCTCTGCTGTGCT
Organism: Brachypteracias leptosomus; assembly: GCA_013401335.1. Lineage (NCBI taxonomy): Eukaryota > Metazoa > Chordata > Aves > Coraciiformes > Brachypteraciidae > Brachypteracias > Brachypteracias leptosomus. Next base: position 386,928 of record VYZX01007292.1, on the reverse strand, counting down.
CAATGGGTCCATCAGGAGGGGTCCATCAGGGACAGGTAGACCTGTGCTGATCTTAATCCAGGCTGGCATTTGTGAACCTCTCTGGTGGTCTCTCCATGTCTGCCTCAGTCTAATGCTCTCAGACCCAATCCAGTTTCTGCCTTTCCAAAAGTATATCCTAACTCTTTAATTTAGGGCTATGGTTGTGCATGAAAGTTCAGAAGTCTCCTTCCCTGCCCAGGCAGCTGGGGCAGGCTCAGGGGGCTGGGCAGGGACCGAGCACAGAGCAGCCCCAGTGGCTTTCTAGTTATTTTTCTTTTGGAGGCATAGTCAAAAATTCTCTCAGAATCTTCACCCCATTTTCATGGGGAAGAATATTATCATCAAGCAAAATGCAGAGAACCAAATTATTCAGCCTGATGCTACTAGTATTATTTGTAAAGCATATGTCCTTTTTTATTCCCTTCTTACATGTTTGCCCTCTCCAGTTTGGATCACCTCTTAATTTATCAGGTTTTCAATCAGGCATGCATGGATAGGAATTTTGTTCTTGGTTTCTTGCTGCACTTTTTTGTTGTACTATCAGGTATCTGGCTGGGAGCCAGTTACTCCATCCTGCCTGTGCAGGAGCAGCAAAGTCCAGACACAGCCTTGCCACCACTGGCTACAGTCAGCTACCATCATTTTCTGAGTGAATCCAGCTTTAATGCCTTGCTGTCAGGGATATTTGAACGTAAGATGGACTTTTCCCTCAGCCTCCCAAAGGAGAAAACACTAAACACTTCAAAGCGTTATATTCACGAGTCTGCAACATTCTCCACCCAGTTGACCAAGAGGTTGAAATGCTGCTGGTTACGTCCCATCTGCTGCTAAGATGCTGAAGAAGTCTTGACTCCCTTAGAACAACTTGAATTAGTCTTTGCAGATAGGGATGTTCCTGCTTTGCACTGAACATAGCATTTAAAAACAAGAGGAGGTGGATGCTACCCCCTCTGTCACTTTCTACAGAAAACCTTAGAAGTGCTTCCAAGGAGCATGAAGAGGAGCTGCTTCCTCCAGTTCCTTGCAGTCTTGCCTTGGCCAAAGACTTACTTCCTTTTTGATGCATTTTAGCAAAAGCATCGTACCTAGGAGCATTGGGAATTGATTTCTTGTTGCAGAGTAGCAGTTGTACGATGCAAACTCCTGCAGCTAACTTTGCAGCACCAAACTAAGGTTTTGAAATGTTCCTTGTGGTTTGACAGCATCTGGATTTAAACAATGACTTTAAACTAGTCTGTGCTCTGATTTTGGGGAAGACAAGGTGATGGGGAGCTGTGACTTTGTGGCTGAGTAGGTGTGTTGTAGCAGGGAGATAAGCTCCTGTGTCCTCCCTTCTCTGCTGTAAATTACTAGAGGTGAGACAGAAGTAGCATTCATGGTGACATGATTAGGTGACTTCCCAGGACCTCGCTTAATTGTGGGTGAGAACTTCCCAGCTTTGCCTTTGTGACAATTTTTGAGTGGTGTAACTATCATGCAATAGTTACCTTATGGTAAAAATACAGTTTTGGGGGGAATTTTACTCTTTGGCTGCTTTATCTTAACTCAAATTGTGGCTTCAATGAACACACCCATTTCATCCTGCTGTGCATGGGGTCAGAGACCCTGCATACCTCGTGTGAAACCCAGAAGTCCTCTGTCGACTCCATGGATAGCTTTACTAGATGTACTTGAGACTGTGGTGTGCTGCTACACTGCTTTAAAATGCTAGGTATGCTATTTGGCTGGGACTTTTCATGGTGGGCTCCACGTGCTTTGAACAGCATTGCTCTTCTCTAGGCAGGAAAAAGGAGGATCTGAGGAGGCTCAAATTGCCGCGATTGGCCTCGGAAATCCTCTGCCTGACCGTGTTGGGCAAGAGTCTCGCTCCTGGCATCGGTGGGGAGGGATATCGCCCTTTGGAAGTGTTTCAGAGGCATGAAACCCTGTCCCTTCCAGCCTACCGACCCTGCAAAGCTGAATTTTTTTCCCCTGCTCCCTCTCACCAGCGTAATTTTAATACATGCAAAACTTTTACCTTGAATTTTTTGAATTTGCATTACCAGCACATGTTACTTTCTCTTCACTCTTAGGTGTAAAAACCCATTTTGAATGGCCGATCTGCTTTCCGAGGAGTTATTTAAGAGCAGTGGGTCATCAATGTATTGCACATATCCCAGCCATGCCTTGGCATTTGTTTGGCTTTTGTAATCCAACACCCAGCTGCTTCAGCCTCCAACTCCAGGCAGCTATTTAGTGGTTCAGCTAGCGTTGAGGAATGCATTGTGGTGCTGTTTACTTCGTTACGTGTGAGGCTTATATGGAGTACAGCGAGGTTCAATTAAAAAAAACCAACCCCAACCACAAACCCAAAAGCTGAAAACCCAGGGTAGGAAATGAAAGCTTAATATAGATGTTAACCCAAGTTAGGGTAGAGGGACCCAACAGAGAAAACTTGGGTTGTATTCTGCAGTCATTGCAAGCATTCTTGATGATGAGAGGGAGATTACTTACAGTGTGATAGGGAACTGGACCAAGAAAAAAAAAAAGTATCCATCTCCTCCTCTGCTGCAGCTGTTCTGTTGCTTCTCCATCTCTGGCTGAGCAAAAAGCACTGAAAAACCCCACCCAGAGCAGTAAATGGGGCTTTCCTCTGGGTATACTCAATTTTTACTGGTCCTGATCTAGGTTAATGTTTCAATTGTAGACTTGGCGGATGGTTTTACCCAGCGTTTCCACATCCCCAAACTCTCTAGTTTTACTGGAGCGCTGTGAGACGAGTTGCTCTGTGCCTGGATTTATATCTAGTGTGGTAGTGAAAGTGCATGAAGTCAAGACGAATTGAATTCATTACGTTTAGCTGGATAATTAGGATGCTGCTGGCTGGTTACGTAAAGGATGGTAGTAAGCAAAGCTTTTGATCAGCTGATGAGGATTTTGTGTGTATTCCTGCTGAGGCTCTTTAAGTCTCCTGGGGGGTGAGGAGCAGTCAGTGGTGGCTCTTAAGAGGATATAAGGTACTGAAATCTTGCTGCTCTGGGGGAGAGGGCAGAGCTGTTCATACTCCTTAGCAGGTGGAGATTGTCATGATCTTGTCTTCTCTGTCGCAGAATAGCTTCTTGTGACGGATGAATATGTTGCCTCTGAAATGATGAGTGATTGAGGGGGGCTATTCACATCCCCAGACTGCAGCAGCTGCAGCTAGTGTTGGAAGAGGGATACAGAAAAATTCAGGGAGTTCAGCCCTTGTCTCTGACCATCACTCTTGTGGATCAATTTGGTGGCGTCAGGGTGAGGGTGGTTAACTGGACTTCCAGTTTGGACTGACCACAGGAGGGGACACGTACTGAGTGTTGCCAATAATAAAAAAAAAAAAGTGAAAAATGTGCTTTTCAGGACTGGAATTTCAGCATGTGTGTGGAGTCCCTTGGAAGAGCCACTGCACTGCAACGGTACCTGCAAATGCTCCAGCAAACAGGGCATCATGCTCAGTCATAGGGCTTTGCTGGGCCAAAGCGTTTGTACCTGGCTGGGTCACTTTATGGTTTTACTTTATGGAGAGTGATAACCTCCTTGTGCTTTATAAAACATTGAGACTGATGAACTCAGATTTCTTTAAAAAATAATGTATGGCCTGAAAAGAATAAAGGTGGGATTAGGATATAAATCTGAAGGCAGCTTGACTGTGGGACCTGGGCACCTTACACAGCAGGGTTGGGTTGTTCTTTAGGTATTGGGCTAGAGAACAGTCACTGTAGTTTTCAGGCTTGGAGTTGGGAGTTTGGGGTTTTTTTGTTTACCCATTTCTCATTGGGTTTCTAAAATTGATATCATCCTTTTTAGCTTCTCACTATTCTTGTGTGGAAGAAACAACTGACATTTCCTGTAGTGGTGCAGGAATACATCCAGCAAGGCAGAGAGGAGATCTGGAGTGCTTGATGGACAGAGTTATCCAACAGAGCAGGTTTAAAATGCATTTGGGTTTATTTGAGCAAGAAGTCCCTTGGCAATGTAGCTGCGTTTGACTTGGCATTTATTTTTTGGGTTCAGAGATCTGCTTTAAAGCTTGTGTATCACTTACACGTTTTTTTGGGATGCTGTTATATCCAGCAAGCAAACTGTGCTGGGCTCCAGGAGGGGTTTAATGAGGAAAGGTTAGAGCACTGACCTTTTCCACGTGTATTGTTTTGGATGTAGTCCTGCTATAGAGCCTGGTGTCTGACTGCCCCGCGTTTGCAGCTGGAGTCAGGGCTTTATCAGCCTAACTCAGCACTGCTTATCAAATCCCAGGACAGGAGTTCAGTTTCCGTGCCAAAAGGAGAAACTGTTACTGTTTCTTTTTTCTTTTTTTCCTCCAGAGGAATGAAATTTGATGGAAATGAGAGAGACTCTGGTCTTCTCCTGTTCCCCTTCCCAGGGGATTGGAGTGATGGAGGCTGGGGACTGAGCTGGGACCCCCTCCCCATGTGTCTCCTAAAAATGAGTACAGAGGCAGCATTCTTTAGAAATAGATCTCTACACCATGCTCCTGTGTTGAAAAGAGAGGGGAAAACAAGAAATCTAAGCCTAGTTGTAACAAAGCAAATAAGAAAGTATTTTATTGAGAAGAGACCAAGACATCCCTTAATTCCAATAAGCTCTTTGTCCTTTAGAGTGGCACTAAAGAAGGATCTTCCTGCCTCAAAGCCGATGCTTCCAGGAGGGTTTCCTCCGTGCACAGCAGCAGCCTTTAGATTCAGAGAGGTGTTGGATCCTGCAAACGTCTTCAGCTGCAAAGTGGTTATTATCCAGCTATTTTTGTAGCAGAGGGCATGTAAAAGTGGCTGTGTGGATTTCATTTGCCTGTTTTCCCTGTCAGTGTAGGTTAGGCATCTTGTCATACTCTGCGGTGGCTTTCGTTAAAGTGGTTTCCAAGCAATAGCACTTCAGTGGTTTTGTTTTCGTTTTTTTTTTTCACTCCCTACTTTTCTGCCGGCACATTTCAGGTTGGAGAAGAGTCGAAGAAAGCCAGGCACGTTTGCAATGTTTTCTCACCTAGCCTGCAAATCCTTCCCTGCAACCTGGGACCAACTCCTACCTGTGCCCCATTTTTCCAGTCTCTCAAACCTTTGCGGTACCAGGCTTGAAAAAAACCCCAATCTGATGCTTCTTATATGTTATGGGATAGTCTAAAAATAGTGCTCTGCCCTTTTTAACAGAAGCATGTATTATTAAAGAATGAATGAATAGGCAATGGAACCGGAATAAAATCCCCCTTCTTCTCACTGAAGACGAGCTCTAAAAATCTCTAAGCCGAAATGTTTGACCCTTTTGAAAACAGGAGCTCCTCCTTGGGAGCTGCAGTGTAGACTTTGAATTTCTCAGCTTGTGGCGAGGTGGTTGTTTGCCTTCACAAATTTAGTACCTAGGTGATGGGTGGGGTTTTTTTTGCTCTCCAAGAAGAGCAGTAGCAGAACAGCATTTTCTTAACCACCCTATGCCCTTGCATTCCTGCTAGGTGCTTGTAGGTGGCTTATATATAGTGATAATGGGGCCGATTGTATTTATCTTGCCTGGGATGTAGTGGTATAAAATACTCCTAAATCAGGCTTGGTGGCATCTGACACTGCAGAGTCATTCACGCGGGTGCTGCGATGTGTAAAACGAAACCATGGTGCTGTGGTAGCATCTTCTATTCGCTGCTGGTGCAGATGAAGCCCTGTGCCTTTCCTCGTCTGAATGACCGGTTGTGACAAATTTATTGCAGGGTGTTTATAAGCAGCAGGCTCTTCTCTTTGGCTCAGTTTTCTGTGTGTTGCTGGTTGAATAACAGTGTGTATAATAAGCAATTAATGTCTATACATTTAATTTTAAAGGACACTGTAAATAACAGGTTTTACTTCCCTCCCTCCCCCAACTGTTGCATTGAATTTCATTCCCTTTAATTATACTAACAAATGTGGAAAAAATTATAAATATTTATAGTGGACTGGGTGGCTTTATTCCACGAGAGAGTGAATGTCCCAAGGTTGATTATAACCTTCCATTCAATGACAAATCAAAAGTATCTATTATACAACTTCAAGAATGAAACTCCAAACTTCTGCCAAAGGCAGAATGAAGCAACGTCAGATGTTGGGAATGTTGTTAGTACAAACCATGGTGTGACTGCCCAATAGGTTTTTGTTATCCCTGTTTCTGAGCAGCTAAAAGGTGAATTATATGGCTGTAATTCTGGTGTGACAGTGCATTTTAGATGCTGCCAATAACTAATTTTTGGAAAACAAATGTCAAGCGTTGTGCTTTGACATTGACTTTCATTTGGCATGTCTTTTAGAGGTCAATTTGTTAAAGGATATTAAGCCAGGCATATGAAATGATAGGTGCACAAGTATTTTTTTTCCCACTTTTTTCACCTTTAGTGTAAAAGTTCAGTATAGCATTTATATCCAACATTTCTCTGACAATCTGAGTTTCTTCCCATGTCCCTTCCATGCTGGTCACAGGAGAAGCCATCCTCCTGGCAGATGAGGGCGTTACTGGAAACGCTGTATATCATTGAATCATAGAATGATTTGGGCTGGAAGGGACTTTGAAGATCATCTAGTTCCAACCCCCCTGCCATAGGCAGGGACATCTCCCACTAGACCAGGTTGCTCAAGGCCCCATCCAACCTGGCCATGAACACCTCAAGGGTTGGGGCATCTACCAGCTCCCTCACTGTTCCAGTGACTCACCACCCTCATTCATCTTGAAGAGTATCAGCAGCATTGTATGTCCTCAGAAATTTATTTTTTACTTAGTTTTCTGCCTTTTTTCCTCACTTGAGAACTGCTGTGCCATTAGAGACATGGGTTGCCTCTTGCTACAACAACAGTATGTAGTTTCAAGTGGAGCCATGGGAGGGTTGAACGTTGATTGTTTGTTGGAAAATAAGAGCTAAAAGTCAACCAGTTTAAAACTGGTTAATCTGCATCAGCACGTGCCTGCTTTTGCTTTATGGCTGAGAACAAAGGAAAAAATCTCTGCTTTCACCACTGAACATTTGATTCTCACTTTAGTGTTAGTGCTGTGAGCAGTTTTCGGTGGATGAATTCAGTCCATGTGCTTCATCTCTGCTAAATTGCTGGGACCATACCTGCAGTCTCTGCTTGTTTGTCTACATCAAGCTGCCCCAAAGATGAGCTGCCTGAGCTTTTCGCAAATGAAAAAAAGAATCCATCTGTGGATAAAATAAAAATAATATAAATATGTATATAAAAACATTGCAGCTATAAGTAATGATCTCTTTGATTAAAACTTTCTTTAAAAGAAAACAAAGAGAAGACTTTCAAACCTTCTTTCAGTTCTTTATTAGCTATTCTTCATAGCATCCAACTGCTGTGAGCCAGTCAGGTAGACTCTTCATAGAACTATAGAATCATTTAGGTTGGAAAAGATCTCTAGGATCATCAATTTCAACCTCCTTCCCAACATCTCCCTGACCTGTAGACCATGTACCAAAGTGCCACATCTACTTTGTGAACAGATTGTATTGGTACAGATTGTATTTTATAAAGAGTCCAGCCCAATAGAGTCCTAACTGGAGCTAGTAATAGAGACAGTGATCATTATTGGCAATAAAAACTGGCAAATTTTCTGGAAGTGTCTTGTGATTTTATAACTTCGGACGTCTACATTATATTGTACTTAAATAAACACATCTCAAATTAGGAATTTAAGGCTTAAATTAGACTAGCATTCCCACAAGTTTCATGATTTTTGTTTTGACTTTGAAGAGCTGAAATTACATCGCTTCAGTTTATCACTCATCCTTCTACCTCATTTTATTATTGAAGAGGACTGAAGTGACAGTATTTTAAATGTGGTCAGATGAAGTGTTGGTTACGTAACTTTTTAAGAGGCTCTTTCAACTTCAAGCAGCAGGTTTGAGTTGTCGCTTGAGTAGAAGACATACCAGACAGATTTCCATCCTTTTTTAACTAGTATTTTTAGTTTTTAAAGTAAGTTGCAGTGATGGGCAAATGCTATATACTCTCCCATGTCTAGGCTCCTGGCCTCTCCTCTCCAGCCACCAACCTTCCAGCCATCCCCACTGCATCATCTCTATGAACATCCCCTATCCCTTCTTTGCCCCTTCAATGTTTCCTCTATCCCTGGTATCATATGATCTTTTTCAAGCTCTTTTTTCTCATCTTTAAAGATTCTTTGTGGCTCCCTTTCTGGTCACTTAGGTGAAGTGGTTCTTTGCTGTGTCACTTGGATGATGCCAGCCTTAATCATCCATTTGGCTCTCCTTTGGGCATCCTTGGCTGATTTCATGTGCTCCTTAAACAGGTCCATGAAGATGCTTCTTTTTCCTCCAAATTGTTCTTTAAGACTCCAGGGCTCCTATAGAGAATTGGGAATCATATGTGGTAGCAGAAAGAGCCTTTTGAATTGGTCAGATAGATAATTCAGGAAGTTGTGGAGATACGGTTCCAAAGGAGGCTGAGGGGTTTGAGTGTTAACTTTCCAAACCCCATTAATTTTAAAAACACATTATCTGTGTGTCTTGTGGTGGATTTCTATTCTTATCTCTGTTGCTCTCCCTTTCCATTGTTCTCAAATGAAGTTGCAAGTGATGGGGTGGCAGTGTAGAGGGGGAAGAAGGGCAGGAACCTTTCATTATGTGCTTGAATGGTTCCTACCACAGTGAGAGCTTGGTCCCGTTTCCTACCTTTTGATACTACTTTCATGTAAACATTTGCATGGAGTGACACACAATTCCCCAACAGCACTATTCACTGGCACCTTCCTGGGGTTAACTTGTGCTCCCTGTGTGGACTGGCAGCTTTCACATGTTTTTTTGTAGAGACTGCAGTGACCTTGAGATACTCAACAACAACCCATCTTATTTTCTTCTGCCCCTTCCTAAAGTTGGCAAAGTTACTTATATGTCATGATTGATGGTAAGGCTCCTGGTAGTCTAGCTCGAAGTCAAATGAAATTGGTTGTGAAATGCTTCCCTTGTATTTTAATCTCAAGTCGTTCCACGCTGAGTCTCAGTGGCCATGCAGTGGGAAAGAGGACTTGTGCTCACCACACCAGGAAGACTCGGTGTGCTCAGCTGTGGGCTTTTGCCATGTAGCTTTTGTCATGTGTAATAAAAGTCATATTTACAGATTGGTAGCACACACTGTCCCAGTCCTGAATAGTGCTGATTTGTACTTCACAGCCCAGGAGGCACCCAAGTGTGCATTGAGGGTGAGAGCGGTTGAAGCTAACTGGGAGCCAAGTGAAAGAAGGAGGGGGGGGAAGCAAGGTCCTAATTTTTCTAAAGGAAAGCATGGCTGAACACCTGCTGTTCCCCAACAGAATAATATGAATTTGCATCAAAAAGGGGTCCCAATCAGTTGTGCTGGCTGCTTTTGAGGAGAGCAGTTGTGTCTGGAGGCATTCTGTTGGGGGGAGATGTCTTCTAGTGAAAGCATTTTCCACACAAGGGCCGTGGGGCCCACCCCGCGGCTGGCATTTAGAGAGGAGTGGAAATGCTATTTAAATTTCAAATGGACTCAAGTTTTCACAGTTGCCATGTCAATAGATCAAGTTCCTTGAAATACATTTTAAGCGGAGTTTACACAGAGCCGCAGGAGCCCGCATTGACTCCCAGGCCTGCCTTTATTGTGCCTCCAGCAGCGGTAAGTCAATATGGCACATTGAAAGCAGCTCTGCTCCGCCGCCGAGTGAAAGTTAGCAAATTCCCCCCATCTCCTTCCAGCTCTTTTCTTGGGTAGCAGCATGTTTAACTAACTGAAATGGTCTTTTTTCTTTTTTTTTAATTTCTTTTTTGTGACTTGTTTTGGGAAGGCGGTAATTAGATCAGGCCATCAAACCCATCGCACCTTCCAAAACGCTTGTCCAGTCAAGGCTGAAAAACCAGCGTGATGCACGGGAAGGTAACAGGAAAACAAGCGGGACCGGGGAGGTGCTGATAAGGGCTGACAGTTGCTTGGTGCAGAACAATAGCAAATAAAACTCGGAAAACAAGACCGGCCAGAAGAGTGGTCGTATTTCATTGAGGGAGCTGATAAAGGTTGCAAACCATAACTCCAGCAGTTCCAGGAACAACATCCTCTGGGAGTGACCTGATCTGACCCTCCCTCCAACTGTTACCCGTGCCTAATTGTGGTTCTCACTCACTTATCTTCCCTCACTGTCCAAAATAGCTCCAAATCTTGTAGGTCTAGAGCTTGCAGCAGGTGTGAACTGTGAACAGAGACTGTTGGAGATGGGCTTGTCTCCAAATAGAGGTGGGATGGGAGCTCCCGGCGTGGCTGGAGGTGGCTGCTCCTGGGAAATGAACCTTGTCATTAAAATCCTCCGCTGATCCATCAGAGTACAAATGTATCTGACATAAATGTCATGGGTTAAAACCACTTGATATTTTTTTTTCCTTTTTTTTTTTTATTTTCCTGGGGGAACAGTGCATGAAGCAATGCATTGTGCTTCCCTTGTTCTTGTTGATGATGCTGGATGATGTTCTTGGCTGATGCTGGAATCAAAATTTGTCTTTGGTCTTCTGGCATGTGCCTGCATTTGCTGTGTGGGTGCATTCAGTGACTGCAGCACTGGAAGCTGTCTTTGATTTCTACAAGACACGTTTGAAATGCTTCTGGAGATGTTGTGTGCACTTCCTTCTCCACTCATCCACTCATGCATGAAAATAGTCGTTCCTCCTTGGTGTGACTGTCATACAGACTGTCTCTATTAAAGATGCTCATTAACTATTTCTTGCTGTGTGCTCCCAAAGCATATGTAAACCTGAACATCCCCATCACCCATGCCAACAGGTACTTCTGGTTTTTGAGTTTGACCTGCTTCAATGTTTTAGGATGTGGCACATTCCTAGTTACCCTTTGCACTGGTGTGGAGTGTGAAGAAGCTGGAGCACTGTGCAAGCTGGAGTCTAGACTTTGCATTTTAAATGCCCTGGTATGAGTTGTTTTGTTTCTGTTTGGGTTGCGCCTACCACTTTTATACCCTAGTGCTACCCTGCCAGGATAAATCACTCTTGAGGTGACCACGCATTTCCTGAGAAATTATCCTAACTTAAGCAAGGAAAGGAATGACCTGACAAATCACTGTGAGCACTGATGACGGAGCCTTTAATTCTGGAATCCAGGAAATGTTCCTCTCCCTTTTCCAGGGCTCTGGTAAAGCTCTGTGATTGTGGTATCCAAAAAAATGGATGGCTATATTTACATTCTACCAGAAATAGAGGGTGGCATGGGAGAAACATATGCTTTGGTTCCTAAACAAGGAAGAAGAAAATATTTAGGAAAGAAAAACAGCTCTGTGACTAATTATTTTTAATTGTTTTCTCTTTAAAAGAAAAGATCAAGATTGTTAGAGTGCTTCTTCCCCTCCAAAACATCTACAAGTGATCAGGCTACCAAACAGACTAATTAGATGTCAAATAGACTTCAGCTCTTAAATTGGTTTAGTTACACAATGCAAAACATCACATTGGGAAGCAGATGGCGTGTCATTTTTAATATGTCTTGCAAGTTGCCTGAAACCACTTCAAAGTTTCCTTAAAGAAAATATTGCTGCTACTGACCAAAAGAGATGCTACTGATTATCTCTCAGCAGAACAGCAAGATGTTGGGCTAGTGTCTTGCAAATATTGTCAGTGCCTTCAGAGTCTTAGAAGTAAGGGGGTTTTAAAGGGGTTCATATTCAGTGGGTAAAGAGCTGCTGCTCTCTTAGAAAATTGGGAACCTTTGAGATTGGACACCAAAAAAATCAAGGATATAATATATTTTTGAAAATTCTTTCTCTATGCTTAGATTCAGGACAAGAGGTGATGGCCTCAAGTTGCACCAGGGGAGGTTTAGATTGAATATTAGGAAGAAGTTCTTTACTTAAAGAGTGGTCAAGCGCTGGAACAGGCTGCCCAGGGAAGTTGTGGAGTCACCGTCTCTGCAGGTGTTCAGAAAATGGGTAGATGTGGTGCTTCATGACATCGTCTAGGGATCAGGGAGATGTTGGGATGAAGGTTGGACTTGATGATCCTAGAGGTCTTTTCCAACCTAAATTATTCTATTCTGTGATCCTACGTAGTTCAGTTGGAAAGCCTTTTGGGCCATGCCTTCCTTAGAAATGCCTGGGTTGCATGGGGATCTAAAAGATACTTTGAATAGGAATATGGAGAACCAGACACTCCACAGCAATTGCAGGAGGAACCCATTGCCTCATTTGCAAAAATATGAAAATGGCTCAATGTCTTGTAACTTGAGTCATTACAGCATTAATAAAAACAGTGCTAAGTGCTGCCAGGCTGTTCCATTGCAACCTTAATTACTGAAAGAATAGGAAATCAGTGTTTGGGTGAAAAATGGGTTTAGGATTGTGGTGGAGATGAAGTAATATCAAAGTGGAGGAAGAACTATGGTCGAGGGATCAAACTAGGAGATAACCTCAGCTGTGTTTTGAATCCATACCCAGAGCTATGCTTCACTTGCTTTGGAGAGGGTCTATTTGTTGCATAGTTGGAAAAGTCCATGAGATGTTGACAATAGCAATGAAAATAAAGTCAGTAGTAGGTGAAGAGATACAGGCTCTAGTACATATAAAAGGTCAGTTTAAGTATCCTCAGATGATTTAATGCTTGAAGAACATGTCTTCCCATTATAGGTTTCATTAAACATTATTAGAAGAGTATCAGTTTGGGTTAGGGTGAAAACTGGAAAATAAATCAATAAAGCAAAACAAGGTGGAGGGTTTAATTTCTCTCTAATATTCTTCATTCATACACAGAATTAGTTTTGTTACTTAAAATTCATATATCTAAAGGAAAGTGATAAATGCAAAGGATTAGTTTCAAATTAGTATTTTAACCTCCAGTTCAAACTTTGGAAATATCGTCTCATTTTTTTCACAAAATAACCTGAAATAGTGGAATTTCCTCCCTCCCTTCCATCCCAAGCTCTTAGATGATAGGAGGAACGGGATAAGCTTTGCCATGGGGCATCTTCTTGTCAGAGATGCTTAATTGCCTCCCAGTCTACTAATCTAATATATGAACAAATACCGAATCAATTAATTATGTTGATTTAAAACCCATTTCCTCTCTTTTCTTTCCACTTCCCTCTCCCCAAATCTCTTTACATATTCATCCTGTTGGCAGTAGACCATTGGTTGTGAAACTGGGTGATGTATTGACCTTTTTGGGCTGGAAAGCTGTCGCTTGCAAGGGAGATGAAGGTGTTGGTTGGGATGCTTTAGTACTGGGGGATGCTTTCTGCTGGGATGAAGTGCAGTCTAAAACCCATGCTAAATGTGGGACCTTTGGTCATCCCCATTGGGAAAGAGGAAAACCAGGCTTGATGACACTTTCCCTGGGCAGAAAAGAGAGGAGCTGGCCCTTTTGGGTTGTTTTCACACCCTTTAGTCCCCCTGCTGGTAACACAGTTTATAATTAACCTTATTAATATGGTATACGAGGCCTCAATCAATCTCTGGGTGATTGCTCTCAAGGATATCTTGCTAAAGGACTCTACGATAAGTGCATTTGGCACCAGAATGTGCTGAAGATCTTTGTCCATGGCGCTAATTGCTTGTGTCATCCTTCCCCCTGCTGCCAGCTACACATGGTCCTGAAGATTTTCCTGAATGGCAAAGAGTTTCCTTAGAAAGAAAACAACCTTGACTCTACTTTTGATCACTGTATATGGCAGTGGTTGTTTTTCAGTGCTATTCTGGAAGGTTTGAGAAGGTGGAGGGATTTTGGAGGGGGATCCCGTCTGGACCCAGTGGAGAGACGGGTGATTTTGAGAGGTGCTTCTCACCATTGGATGCTTTAGAAAAATCTGTTTCTAAAAGAACAAAAAACCCAGACAAAACCAAACTGAAGGTGTAAAATGAAAGCAGCAATGAGCAGATCCCTTTCTCTTTTTTTTCTTCCATCTTCCCCGCAGCGGGAGTGCACAACAGCGTGGAGCTGCATTAAGGTCATGAAGTTTCCATGCTAGTAATCAAATGGAGGAGAAGGCAAAAGTGAATGGAAAAAGAGTGGGATTAGTTTGGCTTTTTGAGGGAAAGGGGTCATCCAGGATGTTTCTGTTGTAGGCTCCTTGCTGTTGGGTGCACATCAAGTCATCTCATTTTATTTGGCTCTTGGAATGACTTTGTTACCTTGTGGGTTTCATCCAATGTGACTTTCTGAACCCTTCCACATTTTTACTGAGGATTTACAGATCTCGAGGAGCACCTTTTAATAATATTGGCAATAGAGTTGCTTTTATTTGCTCTTTTCCTAGACCCTTCACAAGTAGTCTTGGGATTCTTTAGGATCTGTGCATCAATACTTGTAAAACTTCTAATCCCTTGAATTATGGTAGTGCCTCAGTTTGTGGACTGGGACTCATTCATCTCTTCTTAAATATTTTTAAAGGCAGAGCAAGACTGGAAACTTTACAACAAAACAAAGGAGTTATAGAACCTTTCAGTATGACCACACATTTTATCTCACAGTGGGAGTAATCATGCCTGGAGCATTTAAGAGAAATCTAGGGTGGGGAGGTGGGTTCTGGGGTCCCTTTGCTGATAGGTGATTGTGTTTGGACCTTCCTGCTGGTGCTAGATCATTGGCTTCGTGTGATCCTGGCATGGGAAAAGGTGTTGGAGGAGGAAGCATAGGGCAGCTCTATTGCCCATCTCACACATCGAATCCTGCCTTGTTCATTATTTTAATGACAAGTGTTTTACTTACCCATTTGTTTGCATTGGAGCTGGACTCTAGCAGCAACCACTTGACCATACACTCAAATGAACAAGAATGACCTGAGAAACCTGACCTACCATTGTCTTTCATTCTCAAAGCTATTTTCAGTAACTGTGGGTTTTGTCTGTGCTACATGTAAAAACAAAACCCTTTTAGCAGCCTCAACTGGTGGGCTGTGGTTGAGGGAAAGAGAAGGCCCTGTAATCATTTCCCCCATTTTATTTTCCATGAAGTGTGAGCATTTTAAACAGAAAACCTGACAAGTCGTTTCCTATCATGCATTGTAATTATCTATTATAATAGGGAATAAAGGATTAATTAGTTTTCAAGCTGCAGATATGATTTAATTAGTTTTCAAGCTGTATCTGAAACACCTGTCTTGGCAAAATCAAAGTGCTTTCATTTAGAGGAGAAAAAACGGGAGAGGGAGAGAAGGAGAGAGGAAGTTCAGGGTTGCTGATGTTTGCCAACTTGTGGGATTATTCCCCCATTTTACACCCTCATCCAGGTGTGATGAGTTTTAGCTTTCTAAGTTATGGCAAGTGTTTAATTGCACTGATGTGTGCACACTTGCTCAAGACACGTCATTGCCAGTTCGTGCCATTGCCCCCTAAAATCTAAGAAATGTTGAGTGTCCTCTATAGGATGTAGGTGTTGACCCCAGGGAGGTCACAGCAGAGGGAAAAGGACCAAAACCCACTGGATTTTGTGAAAATCTCAGCTCCAGTCACTTTGCTGTGGGGCAGCAAAGCGGTGACTGTGCAGCTCTCCTCTGGTCTTTGATCTGGGGACAGTTCAGAGCTGAGTGGTCAAATTAGGTCAAAGGATGTTTTTGGTGTACGTGAGCAGCTGCTCAAGTCTCCATCGTGGGCAGCAGCATTTTTCCTTTGGGATTAAATGTGATTTGGGAGGAAAATGGCTGTAAACCAGGAGGATTGAGGGGCGGGTTTTATCATGGCATCACCACTAGCACCCAGCACTCTGGGTGGGACTGCTTGAAAAAATGAACCCTCTCTTCTCTGGCTTCTCCTGGGGGCCAGTTCTTCTTGAGAGTGAAACTGCAGCCTCTCTACTATAATTTTTTCTGTAATAATAATAATAGAATCATAGAATCATAATGATCTGTTAGAAGCTAAGCTGCTTCTTTCTCCCCTCCACCCCATATTTTAGGGTCACTCCCTGGGAAGAGGTTTCCAAAGGAGCAAGAGTTTTGCTTTTTGGAGGTGAGAAAAATGGAACATTCCTGAAAAAAGCTTTTAGATACCACATTGAAAAAAAAAAAAAACAAAACCAAAAAAAACTCAACGTGTATTTTTTTTCCTCTCCATCTCCCTTTCTCCCCCCAAGTTTGATTTTGAATTCTGCTTTCCAGAGCAGCTCTGCCTGCCCGGGCAGACGCAGGGTGCAGCGTGCTTTCTTCTGTAGTAGTAGTAAAGGTCATGCTTCCCTGCGGTGGCTTTTTTGGCTGGGTTATTTTTAACTCAGAGCAGCCCATCCGTGCTTCTCCTCCTCTCCCTCACAATCGCATTTGCACGCAACGGGGTCTGCGGGAGCAGAGCGACAAACCGATTGCGCGTGAATTTATTTTATTGCTATTATTTGGGGTATTATTATTTTTTTAATATATATATATATTTATTTATTTTTATTTTTCTTTGGAACCACTGGGGCTCTGCGGTTGGGTTGCGCCTGGTCGCTCGCCAGCAGCTATAAATAGCGTTGTGTACAAGCAAGAAGTGCCTGAATGAGGTTGAGCGGCAGGAAAGGAAAAGCCCCTTTTGGCTTCCAGCTGGCTGGCAGCCAAGCAGAGCATTGCTTCAGCAGATGAGTGTTTGGAGGTAGCGTGGGAAGGAGAGAGCAGTGAGTAAGATGGTCTTTCTCCGGGTAGAGGTGTGTGTGGATGTCTGCGTGCGCCTCTTTTGTTGGGATTTTATTTTATGAATGGCTGCGGGCAGGCAGGGCAGTGCTGCTGGTGGGGGTGCTGTGAGAGGCTTCCTACCCAGGTTTGATCCCTCGAGGTGTTAATGAGCCAGCCCTGGGAAAGATGCAGCAGTGAGGATGCTCTGGAGGATCCTTGGGGAGGTGGTGCTGGGTTGGGAAGCAGGTAGGTTTTGGTTGTGATTTTGCTCCTGCTGCCGTTGTGCTTAACATGATCATTGCTTTCAAACTGGTGTGTTGCACGTGTTTATGGGTGCCCCATCTTCAGAGCTTCTCATGATAGGTTGTGATCCTGGTGGGTTTTGAACTTCTGAGCTCAAGAGGTGGGAATGATACCCCTACAACATGAGGGATGGGACCATCATGCATCACTCTCTTCACCCCTGTCATCTCTGGGGCTGAGCTGCCACTTGGGCACCCCAAAGGGCTCCCATAACCCCAAACCCACTTCCTTAGAACCAGGCTTCTCCTTCCCAGAGGATGATGATGATTTCTTGCATTACTGTAGCATAGAGTGGACAGCGGTGCAATTGGGTCTGTGCAAGTAGGCTAGAAGGAATCACTTGAAATTTACCCTTGATAAATGTATCTTTTTTCCCCCTCAATGCATAGATAACCTAATTTTCATCAAGGACTTCAAGAAGTCTTTTATCTATATATATATTAAAGAAGAAAAATTAAAATGTCTTTAAGTGCCATATATAGAAGCATGGATTAAATGGCATTGTTGCTATTGAATTAAATGAGTTTTTATCAGAGCACTTAGAGATAGTTTTTCAATAAAGCCTGAATTGGGTTGGGGAAAACCTGACTTATCCCTGTCCACTTATTTCAGCTCCACTGGAAGGCTTTCTAGGAAGAGCTGCAGCTTGGGCTGTGGAGAGCCTGCCAGGGTTGTGGGAAGGAAGGAGGATGAGGGGAGAGTTTGCTGTCTTTGGCTTTCAGTTTTAAAAAGAAAAACAACAAAAACCTCCTTTTTGAGCATAGACTGAATTTGAGAAGTCTTTGTCTGAAACTTGAGTATTTCACTGAGTTATGAGATATTAAAAACGGGGGTGAGAAGTAGAAACATTTAGGGAATGTGTTCACTCTTCCCTCTCCCTGTTATAATTTGTTTGCAAACTGAGTGAGAAACATTTATGCTAAAAATATGTATTCTTTAAGAAGTACAATTAATGTTTTATTTAACTGGGTAAGATTTCTTAGAACTTCAAAACTGATGAATTAGCACTGCAAAAAATAAGCAGGATGTTAGGGATCAGCTGATATGCTGATGAAGGCAGCATCAGTTTTTAATAGTGGTGGCAGTGAGTTAATGATTGCTCATGTGACAGAACAATATATTCAGATGTTTATGGTGGTCTATGTTGTATTGTGCTGTGAGTTAGCAATTACTGTAACCATCATTGCCCAAAAGAACCTCAGGTCCTGCACAGCCTGCTTTAGAAAACCCCTACACTGTGGGGTTTGCTCTCTTAAATGTTTTGGGACTTCCCCTTTTTTTTTTAAGCTTCCTTCTAGTTGCATTGATCATCCTGCAATACAGATAATGCAGCATTAATTTAAAAAATTAATCAATCTCCCTCTTTTTGGTTTCATAGCTATTAAAATGCTATAACTCCATCATATTGCTGGATATTTTATTTTTTTTTATTCCTTTTGTAATTGAATGGTCTCCAAATACAGAAATGGTACTCTATTTACTTAAACTGTTTGGAGGAAAATTAATTGGGCTATTTTTATGATTGGTCTTTTGTGTCACAGTCTTATTTTTCACTATCTGATTTATGTAGCTAGAGTAAAAGGCCTGAAAAAAAACCTGCCTCGTTTGAATTACTGATATTTTTTTAAATTGAGATTGAGGTTGAGATTTTGTAATTTCTGCTTTTGGAGCAGGAGACAGGAGAGCTCATGCAGGAGAACCTGAAATCTAAAGCCTCTTTTGAGCTGTTGTGATATTGTGGCTGCTTTGATCTCCCATGATGAAATGTAAGATGCTGCAAAATGAAGGGTTGCTCCAGAGACTAAGGGGGACTTTTTGCCCCCCCTTAAATTCTTCAGGTGGCTGGATCAGAGAGGGACCCTCCGGAGGGAGCGAGGTGGGATTGGGGGGGACAGGCTGGAAATGCCATTAGGGGAATTTGAGCCATGAAGGTCAGCAGAGCTCTTCCTTAAACCCGAGTGAAGGTTGTGACCCCCAGGTCCTGGTGGGGCACTGTCCCTTTTGAGGCTGCAGGATCACTCCCAGGTGAACCTGCAATGTGGAGGGTTGGCTTTTCCCTTTGCCAAGCTAGATGATTTCTTCTGCACGGTGGTGTTTGCTAACCCAGGTCAGAGATCAAACACCGGTCTGAGCAGGGAGGCTGCAAGCGGTAGTTTGGGAAGTCTGTGGAGAAGTGGACATGGGAGCACCACCTTCAATACTAGGTTTGAAGCCTTCTCCTGAGCTGTGCTTTCTCCTTCTGGTGCTGGCACTGTGCATGGGTGTGGGAGGTTTCTAGTGGTGCTGCTCGAGCAAACCCAAATTTGGGGTGGGGGTTTGGTAGCTGGCAGTTAGTGACTGCCCAGCCATGTGTGCCTGTCCCTTTTGCTTGCAATGCCAAGAAAACAAGTTGGCTTGAAGCTCTGGAAGGTGACATGGTGCTGATGTCTCTGCTTGCACTAAGGAGTGGACAACTCCTTAAACCCAACCAGGGCTCCTGGCCATGCTGGCTGCACGGACAACGCTAGAGGAGTTGTGGGTGCTGCCCACACCGTGCCCTGCCAGCATGGTCAGCAGAAGCGAGTCCATGGTGGCCAGACCTGCTGTAATTGCTGCTGTGGGTGTATGATGTTCTGTGCTGCCAAGTTAAGTCATGTTTCTGGTGATTTCCCTTCCTGTTGTCCTGTGATTTTAAGAAACCTGTTCTTGGCCGATTCCCCCAAAAGGTTTGCTAAAATATGTATAAGTCTGTCACCTGCCATTCAGCAAAGTAAGAGCTGGGGCTGGATCAGAGACTGTGGTCCCATAGTGAGCAGCAGTGCTTTGACATAATTGATTTCTTTTTTTTTCTTAATCCATTTTTTTATATAATCCAAGGCCAGGTTGGATAAGGCTTTGAGCAATGTGATCTAGTGGGAGGTGTCCCTACCCACAGGAGAAAAGTTGGAACTAGATAATCTTTAAGGACTTTTCCAACCAAAACTATTCTATGATTCAAAATGTTGAAAGTTTTTTGGTTGGGATTTTCCTCCCCTTCCCTTTTGTAGTGATTGTTTTATCCCCTTTGCGGTTATAATTATCACCAGCTTGTGATTCTCTCCCTTTCCTCCCTTCTCTTTATGTGAAGGTCTGTAAGGACTTCAGGTGAGGATACAGAGGGACTGGCCACCCCTCCAGCTGCTCCCCAGCATCGCTGAGATTCTGAGCTGCTTCACGAGGTCGCTGTAGGAGTCTTTTCTGACAGCAAGACCTTGCTATCCAGGGAAATGCTGTTATCTCTGATAAAAAGCTGTTTATGTTTTTTTTGGCAAGTAGCCTTCTCCCCTTACAGCCAGAACTACTGGAGAACTTAAATCATACAGTTTTAAGGAGACTGAGCCAAGCAGGCACTTGGAGAGCTGCTACTTGGTCCCTGTGAACTCCCCCTCCTTAGTGGCCTTTGCTCGTTTGTGGCAGGGTAACTTGTTGATAGGGAAGTGGTGTCCTCTAATAAATGAGATAGTGGATAAGGACGTGTTAGTGGTGGAAGGTGCTACATGAGAAACACTTTGGGGGTTGTTGGCAGTGTGTCCTTTCCCGTGTGGACTTCAGTGTGTTCCTGGACTGCACAGTTCCTGGACAGCATAAGGGTTGTTGGGATGTTAGGTACTAGTAATGATAGCTCTGGGGCTAAAATTTGCTTTGACTAATTATGGTACATGTCCTCTATATTTTACACTTATTTTAATTTTTTTTAAAGTGTATTAAGTGTATTTTCTAGTTAAAACATCTCCTGGCATGATACAGTTTTTTTGTTCTCTAAGCACCTAATGCTCATACTTATCAAAAGAAGCCAGAAGACCTTCTGCTTGGGGTGATACCACATACCCAAGTTCCATCTCTCCAGAGGGGATTTACATCTCCTGGTGTAGCTGAGAAGGTTGTGCATCAATGGCAAGAGATGGATTGAAACCACATTGCTTGTTTGAACTATGGGCAAGAAAAAATGCAAGACTTCATGCTTTAACTCCTCTGCTAGGTTAGAAAAAAATGGGGATGAGAAGATAAGCTCGATCCCATTAAAAAAAAAAAATCCATGACTGTATTGGTTTTATAGCCATTATAGCAATACTTGAAGGCAACTCTTGCTTTGTCCTGTTGATGAGAGGAAGGATGAAGCAGTCATCAGAGCTTTGGGCAAGCTGATCTGCTGCTCCCTCACAGGCTGTCCCCTGTGGTCCTTGGTAAGTTGCTTTGCTTTTTGGTGGCCCAGCCCCTGGTCTGTAAGCAAAGAAAACACTTTCCAGCTGGATTGGGAGGCTGAAAATAATGTGTTAGTGTTTGCAGGCTACTCAAATTAAGTGGAAGTTGTGTATGTGCTCAGCATATGCATGCTGAAATTGTCTCCTGGTTATGTGTGCAAGAAATTGTCATTGTGATAAACCCACATGTGTATAAGGTACTCATTTTGTTAGGTCATCAGGTTGCATCAGTTTGGGTTGGGTTGAAGGACTGCCAGGTCATGGTGAGCGTGTTCAGTATGGGAAGAACAAGACGTGTCCTCCCCGACCAGCAAATCTCTTCTTTGTTACTACTGTTATTTACTTCTTGTGTTTATTTACACATAGAATCATTTAGATTGGAAAAGACCTCTAGGATCATGAAGTCGAACCTTCATCTCAACATCTCTCTGACCACTAGACCATGTCCTGAAGTGCTATTGAAATTGTGGATAGTGTTTTGTGAGGTTGTTTCAAGGGCTGTAAGTGATCTGGATGCCTGTAGTTGCTGGCAAGGTGGTTGCAAGCATTGCTAGATCACATTTTCTTTCTGTTTGAAACTTTAGAGTATGAGATTGTATGGAATTGTGTTTTTGAGACATGCAAAGCAATGTATTTGAGTGTACAGTGTAATTAGCAGTTTAATTAGCCTTCTAATTAATGAAAGCCTTGATTTTGACATCCGAAATAGTGTACTGGTGGTTGGGAAGAATACACGTCTCTGTGATGGGGCTGCACAGTGTCTCTAATGACTGTGCTGAGAACTGTTGGTCCAGGACACTCCAGCAGAGCTGCTGTAGAGATCCCAATGAAATATGTAGGGCAGGGATGTGTGCTATTAGGAGAATGATGTAGGCACCCTGCTTTGGAGATAGAGGTAAATCACTGGGCCTGATGCAGATTGGCACTAAACCTTGCCAAATTAAATGTTGAACCTTTCCTCTGTCAGAGGTTGCATTAACCAATGGTGTAATTAAGAAAAAACCAATAATTTTACTCTGAGAGGGAGTTGAGAGGGGTCTTGTACCTTGAGTTGCAAGAGTGAATAATGCAAATGTCTGTCAAATTCATGTTCGTACTAACAGGTTTTTACCAAAAATGAATCAGTAGGGAGAATTAATTTTAGTGCCAGGCAGAAGTTCCTGCTGCAAAACACTGTGGCCTAAAGAAGTGGAGAAGATGGAGTATGGTTAAAAGGAAAGCTAAAAAGCTCTTTTCATTAGTGAGGTGTCGATGAAAATTGGCTGTTCAGTGCTTGCTTTAACTATATCAAATGGGCATAGGGCCAGACTCCACTGGTTTCTGCTTCTCCTCATCAGAGGAGATTCTTGGGAAGATAGTTTTCATGCTGGGTCTTGGCTTTCTTCTGCTCCTCTCTTTCTAGCAGTTTGGAGCCCTGCTAGTTGTCAACTTGGTCCTAAATTAGTTAGTTTTTAATTTTGAGCTATGTTTTTGTGCTTTCTCCACTGAAGGGGGAGATGTCATCTCTAGCCCTTCACTTAACAGCAAGTGTAATGCAGGTCTCCTCTGAGCAGAGTGGGAGTTGGAGAAGGAGGTTAAAAGTCAAGCACCTTCTTACTCCTTCCTATTTCTATTTTTGTTTAAACATGGAGGGAGCTGGAAGGACTGATTGCTTATGGTAAAAATGATTTTAAGCCGTTGAGTCATTTAAACTAGATTTTGTTTTTTCTTGTTTCTTTGTTCCTTCATCATTCATTCACACCAGTGAAGTGTACTGGTCTGGACTGGGCAGGAGCGCTGCAGGAACAGTTGTGCTGATGTGGTGGCCCAGACCTTCATGAGGGTTTTATATTCCTCCTAATGATACTAATCTTTAATTTTGTTGAAAGGTTCTTTCTGCTGTAGCTATTTGATGTCTTCTCAGCAAACTGCAAAACTGACTGCTTTTGTCCTGTTGCAACTGATAATTTCCATGGTGGAAATAACACAAGTGCATGCATGGGGATGTGGAGGAGGAGAATTTCTTGGCATAGAGGACCAGCATCAGGGGGAGAAAACCTGTTTTCTTCTGCTGGAGGACCTGTGTGAAGGGAAGAAAACCTATTTTGTTGGACTGGAGGAGTAGTGCAGGCTCAGTGGAGGTGGCAATCTGCTGGTGAGGTTGCAGTTAGCTGTCTGCAAGAAATCTTCAAATGGAATGAGACTCCATGGAGCTACGTAAGTACTGACAGTCAAGCCCAGGTTCTGTGAAGATGGCCTCAGCAGCTGTGCTGGTCCTTTCATCTTTCCAAGATGACCTGAGCATTGTCACAGTTGTTCAGGTATCACAGAAAACTCCCAGTTTAAAGGCATGGCCCTGACGGCTGCAGCATCAACCCAAGCTCTGCCAGGAACAGCCCCTGTGGGTGTTGTTTGACTTGACAGATTGAAGGTGCTCGTTCAATTAATGCTGCATCATGGTTGGCTTTTGCTGAGGTGGGAGGTGTCAGCAGTTCTGGTTACGAGTCTCTTCACTCTCCCCAGTTAAGTCATTCCTGACAAAAGGAAGTTTAAATACTTGCATTGATTCCTGGCTCCATGGTGCAAAATATCCGCACGTGGCAAAGACCTGGAGATTTCTCAAAGCAGCCTAAAGGATTTAAAGTGCTTTTAACATCTCAGGCACTGAGCTCCCAGGCCTTGGACCACTGCTTCTAAGCATCTGTAAGTCACAAATAGATTTAGAAGATAAAATACTTGAGGCTATTTGTTCTCTCAGCTCATACTTTGTTTATTATTTATTTTGAGGAAAGCGTGGTTACTAAATTTACCCTTTGTAGTGTTTAGAGATTGATATGCACAGATTTGGCCTTTCTGAAAAGCATGTTGGGTTTTGTGGAGAACATTATGGCACAGAAGCAAGATTTCTAGAGACTCTTCCATAAGTTTTCTTCTTGTTACTAAATAAACTACCCAAAAATATAGTTTGTAACAATTTGATATGTGTAAGAAAATAAGATGTTTTCTAGTTTTCAAGGAAAAGGTTGGAAATAGTGTGTGGAGGTTGTGTGGTTTGTGGTTTGGTTTGGGTTTTTTTAAGAAGCCCAAGTTTTTAACAAAGAGTAGTTCATTTTCTCCAGTTTTTTTATGGACTTGAAAAGTTCCACACTTGAATGCTTCCTTTGAATTTTTTTTGAAAAGGATAATTCCATGTTTGCTGAAAAAATTCAGAATATCTTATATTAACAAGTCCCAGTATTTGGAGAAAAATGTGGAAGGGAAAAAAAAAATTAAATTTGAAACTCTTTCACATGTCAGATATATTGGAGTTAATTGGCTTTTGTATCATGTTCATCTGCAGTAGATCTACCAAAATAGCCTAGATGATTGCTCTGCTCCATCTGGTTATTATCTTGCTTCTTGTAATATCCTTGTGCCATGCTGTTGTGGCCGGCCGCGGCTGAGAAAAAGCTTGCAGGAGATTCCCGAAGATTATATTCTACTCTGTTATACGTTACCAACTTGTCAGGGACTCACTTGACAAATTGAAAATTAGCCAAATGCATTTGCAAGCCAAAAGTAGCCTGAGATGATGTCTATGCATCATACCAAAGAGCTCTTTTTAGTTCCTTAAGGTGACTGACTCCAAATACTCCTCAGATTATTAATAGCGCCCTAATAAACCTGGAGAGCGATCCTATAAATTTCTACATGTTCGGGGGTCAAGCAGTGAAGTCAATATTAATTAATAGTCAAATGCAGTGTTTTATTTCATGTAATCAGCCTCCCGACAGTCTGAGCAGTCTTGGAGGTTAGTTATGCCTGAAGAGTGGGAGCGATGCCAGAGCATCCCGTGCTCGGTTATTATAAAATAGCAAATAATCTCGAGCTGTTACATCTGATAGCTGCAGATTTAATATATCGCCTGAAATACTTTATGCCCTTTATCAGGGATGGTAGGAGTGATGTTCTGGAGGACCTCACAGTGGTTTCTCCTTGCCCTCTGCACCAGCTCTCAGCACAGGAACGCTGCAAAGCAATAGGACAGTTGGTGTTATCATGATTGCAGGACTGGGGTGCAAAGACCTGGGTGTTGGGGTGACTTAGGGTGGTTGGTAGTTTCAGTGGCCTGATGGTGGCAGCTCCAAGCAGAAGGTTGCAGGGAGGGAGGAAGGGCAGATATAGAAGCTTTGCACTTTGTAGCACAGATGGAAGAGGAGAGGGGCTCCAGGGAGAGGGAAGAGGATGCCTCTGGTGTAAGCTCTAGTATAAACTAAATTGACTTCAAAGTTGTTAAACGTGCACTACTGGGAATATTTAAAGGATTAAAATTCTTTTTTAAGAGGAAGCTGTGTTTATGTACCTGGATGTCAGATTACTGTACTCAAAAGCAAATCCATTTATCTGAAGGAGTCATTTATAGATTGTTGTGCCTTGCCATAGCTGATCTGCAGCTCCTGGAAATTCCTCACAAACTCTTCTCCTTTGCCTGGCCAGCAGTTGGCATCTCACCTGAGTTCAGCTGTGGTTTAGAGACATCCTTGGAGGACAAGGGTGGGCAAAGCTCATTGGAAGACGTTTGATAGTTGAAAGCCCATCTTGTCCAGAATTTCTGCCTTTGCTCATTTTCATGCTAGCTTGAAACTGTAACATATCCCAAATGCCACCCTTCACCCTCAAAAAGGGCTGAGGGGGAAGAAAGAAAAAAGAAAAAGAATATTTTCCAGGTAGATGCACAGATTCCTCTTAGCAGAGGATATTTGACAGTGCAAAGATGGATGCTTCATCCAGGTATTTGTATTTTCTCTCCAATCCATTATTAGAGTGAATTTGGCTACCATTTCTTCTCCAAATGGCAGTCTTCTCATAAGTTATTTACGTAGGATATGTCACCTTATTAATTATATTGCTGTATAACCTTAAGGGGCTGATGCAAAATGTTCCCCAGCGTGAGGAGGATTCATGTGTGATGGAGCCAGGCTGGATCCTTGATGTTCATCTCCGAACCTGTACCATGCTTCATTCTTGAGAAAGAAATATAAAAAAAATTTGCAGAGATTTATGGCCAGTTAACCCAGGCAATACATCATTTTTGTAGAAGGAAGGAAAGAGATTTGTGGCCAGTGAAAGGTTTACTATTGAATTTTTAAAATATCGTGTATATAAACACGCATGCATAAATACATGAGTAGAAAATAAACATATATTCACTGCTAGTGCTACTGATGGTACATTATTGTTTTAATTCAATTTCAATACGTTTTGTTGTAGCTGGAGCTGCAGTGTCCTCAGTGAAGTCCCTCACTGTAGGGGGGCTGGTGGTGGCCCTGCAGGTAGAGCTGAGTGTGTTGGATGTTTACAAAGCAAACACTCTCTTCATTTTTCTTTCCACCCTTCAGCCTGATCA
Source organism: Brachypteracias leptosomus (assembly GCA_013401335.1). NCBI lineage: Eukaryota > Metazoa > Chordata > Aves > Coraciiformes > Brachypteraciidae > Brachypteracias > Brachypteracias leptosomus. The sequence continues at coordinate 360,436 of VYZX01007292.1, read as the reverse complement.
ATTCTCTCACAGAACATGAAATTTTGATTGAAGTCTTCCCATGTCCTAGTTTTGGCCCCTGTTCAGTGGAGCACATCTTGCGGTTCTAGTTTAGAGCCATCATATATCTATATATTGTCTTAATGTCATGGTTAAGGCTTTTGCTGAAAGATAGGAACTGAAGCATGTTGTCCGAATACTCTGAATTGGGATTTTTAATAACACTAACCAGATGTCAGGCAGCCTATTTTTGGGGGGAACGTATGTAGATGGAGGGTAGGAATGGCAGCTCTTTCTATCATGCTCTGCTTTTCTAACGCTTAAGGACACAGTTCATCATCCACATTTCTATATCCGGATGCAGATGGAAATAAATGTCCCTAGTTTTAAGTGTTTTTCATCAAAATTGTATAAATCCTTTCTCAAAGCTTGGGCTTTGCTTCCATGAGCCAAATGTTTCCTAAAGAAGATGGTAGGTGATAGCGTTACGTGCCTGCCCACTCTACTTCTGCTCATCCTTTTGATGTTGGTGCCATCTTGATGGATGAAGTGTTCAAAGGAGATGTGTTTTTCTACAACTATCTCAAGAAAAGGCTGTTGGGTTCATAGGATGGTTTGGGTTGGAAGGGATCTCAAAGATTATCTAGTTCCAACCCCCCTGCCATGGCAGAGACACCTCCCACTAGACCAGGTTGCTCAAGGCTTCATCCAACCAGGCCTTGAAAAGTTCCAGGGATGGATCATCCAAAACCCCCCTGGGCAACCTGTGCCAGTGTCTCATCATCCTCACAGTGAAGAATTTCTTTCTAATTGCCAATCTAAATCTCCCCTCTTCCAGTTTGAACCCATAACCCCTCATCCTATCACTACAGGCCTTTGTAAGAAGTCCCTACCCAGCCACCTTGTAGGCCCCTTTCAGATACTGGAAGGCTGTAATAAGGTCTCCCTGGAGCCTTCTCTTTTCCAAACTGAACAAGCCCAACTCTCTCAGCCTGTCTTCATAGGAGAATCATGGAATCATAGAATGCCAGGTTGAAAGGTACCTCAGGGATCATCTAGTCCAAGGATCATCTAGGTGTTCCAGCCCTCTAATCATCTTTGTACCCCTCCTCTAGACCCTTTCTAACAAGTTGATGTCCTTCTTGTGCTGGAGTTGAAAGAGTTGTTCTCCCATCTTCTTGGCCAGGTGTTTTCTCCCATCAGGACTGTTAGGGGTTTTAGGGTGCAAATCCCAGCTGCCCAATGGAGCTGCAGAAGGGATTGCCCCATGGGTCAACCCTCCAGCAACCTGCTCAGCAAACCTCTGGCTGATAGGGCATCCCAGCACTGATGCAATCCTGCATATTTTTACAGTCGCTGCCTTTTTCCACTTTTTTTTTTTAATAGTCTTTTGACTTCATCTCTGGCTGTAATGGATTTTGTGCAGTCGAGGAGATAAACTGAGAAGCTCCACTCGAAGGCACCTCATTGACAGCCTCTCCTCTGCCACAGGAGAGCTTTCTCTTTCTGGCCATGTGTGGTTTTTAGCTGTAGCTGCCAAGTTTCAGGTGCATATTATCGAGCACATCTCAAGGCTTTTTGGTGGGCAAAATGTGTGTGCAGCACCGAATTGCCCGACATTACAATGGGTTTTCTTTTAATGCTAGCTACATCACAACAATTTAGCTAGATCCCTTCTTTCTACATTGATACAAAAGCAGGAGAAGTAACTGGAGATCAGTTAATTTGTTTGGGAGATGGGCTTTTTGGGGAAGTTCGTTTGCTTTTAGTCCATGGGACTGAAAATTGGTCTTGGCTTCAGTGGGGGTGAATCATAGAGTCGTAGAATCATTTAGGTTGGAAAAGACCTCAAGGACTATGAAGTCCAACACACACAGGTGTGTTCCTGCAGCGTGGATTTAGATTTAGCTGCAATCTGGTATATCCTCCCCCTTGTATCATTTCTTGCTTCATTTCTTGTCTTTTTTGTTTAAGTGTGTGCCTTCCACAAAGCCTAGCAGCTCGAGCATCTTTTAGTCTCAGTTTAAGCATGTGCTTAAGTGCTGCCTTGGCTAGGGGAGGATTTAAGTCCTGAATTGACACTTTCCCTGAGAATCTGTCTAAAATATTAACACAAACCTCCAGCTTTTTTCAGCTATTCCTGTGACATGAATAAATAAACAGCTCGGTGTTTTCCTAGATGACCAAATGTATTTCATAACTATACCCAATAATCCTTGTGCAGACATAAGATGGTTTGGATGAGACCGTTCACCCAGCTGGAATCTTTTTCTCTGATACTGCTGTGCCAAAACTTGGGCTTTCATTGCTGCAGCTACATCAGCCAGGGATGGGACGGCCACGACACTGGGGGAAATGTCATGTCGGATGATTAAATAGCTGCTTTTGGAGCTAATTCTTCTGTTGTGGGATAGGTTTGAATGGATGGAGACTGATTAATGCCCACCATTGAGTTTGGGCATTCATGCCTGAACTCCAAGTGTCATTTTTATGATAGGAGGAGGGAAAAAAGCAGCAACAGGAGCTGGTTTAACTGGTGAAGTGTTGGTGTTGAGTGCGAGTAAGGGGCAGGGTGGGTAGGAGTCTGGGGCCCCCTCCTTGGCTGTGCTTTGTTCCCCAGGATGGGGAAGATGTTGTAGAACTTAGCCATAAAAAAATTATAGTTAAGCACCTCAATATCTGTGTGAGTCTTAGAGCTTATTTTCCAAAGGATATCAAGATCCCTTGTGTGATTGTCGGGTTTAGGTGATACCTGCCCAGGCACCTCCCAAGTTTGCAAGCAGGTATTGGAGTATGGTCCTCCATCTTCATCTGTGGTTTTTTTACTGAGTGCTAAGAGGCTTTGGGTGGGATGCAGAGACATCCTTTGTCCAAATGGGTCCCTCGTGCATTTAACCAGGGGAGCTTGAGTGTATGTGCAGAGACAGAATTTAATGCAAATGCAGAATCTGTATTAAATGGGAATAGGGCTCGCTGAACTCCCCTCATCTCTGGTTTGTGTGGCTGAGTGATGGAGTAGTTGGCCTACTTTAAAACGAGAGAAAGGGAATGTGTAAGGGGAAGCAGGAGCTGGAGTTGCTAGGGAAACACGAGCAGGGATGCTTGCATGGCTCTCACCTGATCCTGCTGCAGCAGATCCTCACCGCAGGTTCCCTTTCATATAAGTGTCATGGGTGAATTCATCTCCTGGGTGAATGGGTGGTCCAAGGGCTCAAGAGGCAGCAGTGGTGCCCAGCAGGACCCCAGGGAGATGGGGGACATGTGGTCAGCCCCTCAGCTGCTCCGGGTACATGCTGCCCATCAGCATCACGGCTGGTCCCCAAGGATTATGCTGGGAAATGAGGCAAATGGGGATTTTCTCCTTCTGGAATCACTTTTGGGGAATTGCCAATTTCCCCTCGCTATGTAGAAATGCAACAGGTTTGGTGGTTTCTCCACTCATGCCAGTATTGTGGGACATGAGGATGATGCTGAACCCATCTGGGTTGTCCCCATTTTCATTGCTCTTACAATTGCCATTCCTGTTTGTCCCTCTAGACTGTGAGTCCCAGAGTACTTTGCTATTTGAATAATTTGTGCCAGGCCATGTACCTAGTGCTTAGCACACCTCGTACCAGGAAAGATGACTTTCATCGAATTTATGATTATGTAGGTATTTTCTTTCCTGCAAATGTTTTATTTATTGCAGTGGTTATTGATAGCTGCGCTTACCAATTCTGTTGAGGCTAAACAACCTTCTACTACTGCTTTTTTCTTTTTTTTTCTTGGTGAAAGTGGAATAAAAATCAGTCCTGGCAAAAATTTAAATATCTGTATTCCTCTTGGCTTCCCCACCTTGTAAGATTTAATAATATCTTGTAAATGTTTTCATCAGCTGCTCCTGTGTTCTTTAATTGAGCGCAGATGAATCTTGAATGAGTGGTTTTTATATGACTAGGGGTATTTTTTCCATGTTTAAGTAGTGATCTGTTCAGTTTAAGCAGTGAACACTTCTGGGGGATGGATGCAGGACTGTTTGTAGTGTGATTATTTTCTTAACTTTAGAATTAAACAGCCGAGGAGGAAAGCAATTGAAACTTTCCTGCGCTGGCTGGTTCCTTGGGAAGCAGCCTGTACCAGGCAGGAATTGGAAGCAGCTGGCTTTGCTTTATAATTAATCAAGGGAGCAATTATCTTGCGATAATCTTGCCCCCTTCATCTCCTATTGCATAAGTAAACACAACTTCAGCTTCTATAAATTGAGTTTTGGCCTCCCACCTTTTGCTACCAGAGGTGAAAATTCAGGCATACCATGATGAGCTGCCCCTCCATCAGCTCTGCCCGGCTCCTCTTCCCCATCATCCTGGGATGCTGCAAGAAGGAGCTGGGTTGGGCTGGCTCTGCCAGGAGCAGTGATGGAGCCCAGAGCCAGCTCTCCCCACCTCCATTAAGCAGAGACCACGTTTCACAGCCAAACAGCCACACGAGGAGAAGGTGTCCATGGGTGCTACAGGGCTCTGGCTGCGCTTCACTAACTCTTTTCTCTGCAACAAAACATTTCTGGCCAGAGGCTGCTGCTTTGAGCTTCAAACAGAAGAAAGGGAACAATTATAAACTGAAAGGCACCTGCTAAGGGGTGAACATGGGGCTTGCACTGTGGTGCTGTGGAGTCAGCATCTGGAGTTCAGTAGGGTGGCACTGGGTGAGATGAGCTCAGATTAGCTGAACTCCTGTCCTTAAGAGCCTTGGTTACATCCGAGCTCGCGATGGAGCTGTGAGGTGGTTGGCACGCACAGAGCCAGCCTCAGGGCAAAGCCTCAAATCCCTTTTGGCCACCTCGCCCAGGTGCTGCCAGGGGGTCTGCGCTGCTGCTCCTGCAGATCCCAGCACTCCAGGCTGCCTTGGTCTTTCCAGGCTGCTTTCAGGTCCTGTTTAAAAGGAAGGAGAAGGGAGAAAGTGTATCTGAACAGCAGTCTCTGATTTTATTCCTCACCATTCCCCTGCAATATCTTCTGCTGGGTAGGTGAAATGATGAGCTGGAAAGAACCATCTCTTTGCTTGTTGTTGGCGCCGGTGTGGCCCGTTTGCTTGCCCAGAGGCAGGAGGTGCTCGGTGCCAGCTCCTGGTCAAAATACATTTGGTTTCTAAATTAAGATGGGGATTCTGCAGAAACACTTGGCATAGGTGAGTTGGAAAAAGGTTTTAAGGGTAAGCAGGTTATTTATACTCTGCCTTGTGTGTCCAGCCTGTGTTTGTGCTGCTAAGTCGTTTATGTTTATTTTATGGAGAGCGACCTCTGCCATAAATATTCCTCTAACCGTCAGTCAGCAGCAAGTGCAGGGTGGCTGTAGGGGACAGTGTCCAGCTCAGATGGAGGAGTATGGCTGAGGAAGGGGGTTTAAATGGGCTACAACCCCTTCCAAGGATCACATCCTGCACCGTACAGCAACTAAGAGGGCACAGCAGGCTAGTGGTGTGCAGGTGATGAGTTGTCCTGTCCTGGGTTAGAGGTTAGGGCATCCACATGCACACATGTATGGGCAACTTAATTTTAAACACTGGAAAGATTTCCAGGCTCCTTGAGTTGGGAGCAATCATTAGGTTAGTGCATATGATTTTTTAGCAGGGATTGGTGTGTTTATATGAGCCCTGCTGCACTATGGCAGTGATCCCACTGGTGACATCCCTGGAAAGTACTGTTTAATATATGTTTTCTTCCTCTAGATATAGGTGTGAACTGGCCATTGGATACTCGGGTGAATAAAAGGTGTTTGGAGGTGCCTCTTGCCTCAGGAGTGGAGAAAAAGGTTTTAGCGTGTGCTGAAACCTGTGAGGTATTAAAGAGAATCCCTGTCTTCCCATAGAATGTCTTCAGGGACATTGATCCTTACGTTTGTCTTGTGGATTCTTTAGTGGGAAAGAGTTAAATGTCTCCTCACATGTGTTCGTTGCCACAGCCTTAAGGAGGTTTCTCCAAGAAATAAACGTAGCACGTGTTCAGCTAAAAATATTGTAGGAGGAATCCTTCCTTGGCCACAGCCCCGATATGGGAGAGCAGCTGTGGGATTTTGTTTGTTTTTAAACTTTAGCTGTCTTCAAAGTGGTGCTGTGGCCGTTGTGGAGTGTTAGGAGAGCCAAAGTCCCCATTGACCTTCTCTTGCATCTGAGGGTGGACATGGACTAGGACTTCTTGGCAGCCATTTGCAATGTGGATTGGAGGAGGCTGTTGGTTTTGTTTGCAATAATCTGCAAAACCAGAAAAATTGAAGATTACTGGGATAAGTTGAACTTTAGTAGCTGCTGGATGGACTATCTTTGAGGTTGCTCGTAGGTGTGACAATCTACAGCTGCACAGAGGTGAAGGGTGAAGAAAGGTATCTCAGCTTAACTTTTTTGCAGGAGTCAATCCATGACACTGAACATTCTTCATTGAGCAAGGCACCCAGTTTGCTGTGTTAATGGGTAAAATGGATATTGACCCTGTCAATTGACTGTCTTCTTCTAACTGTGCGTGACTTTAATCGGTTCACTGCTTTTGAAAAGTCCAGCCACTCCCGTGCATCTCTCAGTGGGGTGGGATTTCTTCTGTTTGGCTTATCCTTCTACTTTAGGGCCTTTTACCCCCGCAGATAATCTCATCTTAGTATTTCCATTCTTAAATCCACAGTTATTGCTGTGATTTGCAGTATGGGACAGGGCTTCCTTGCCAGCTGTATTAACACCACAGGTGAATGCTGCTGCTCCTCATCATGAAGGTGCTGAGAAGCTGTGCTCAGGGACCAGCACGCCCTGTGCTAGCTGCTCCCACTCCCAGACAGATCATTTGAAATGGTGCTTCACTTTGCATTGTAAAAGTAATCCTCCCTTCTTTATTTTCCCTTGCATTGCTGGCCAGGCATTTGCCCACCGCCCCAAATCCCAATTGAGACCTGATGCTGAGGGGCAGATGAGGCAGTGAGTGTATTCAGCCCGATGTTTTCCACATGAGCAGGGCTCTGTGCCGGTGAAAGGCGTGAACTCATTCCAGAAACCTCCCAAGAACAAAGCTTTGGAGAAAAAACCTTATTAGCACATTTAAGGAGAAAGGGGGTTTGTCACTGTATCAGTTTATGCTTCAGCACATTAGTGTTGTAAATCTCTTTGTGGAAGAATTGATTAAAAAACGATATTTACTTTCCCCCCTAAAAACTCAGAAAGAAAAAAAAAAAATCCCCAGCACACTAGTTTTCTGTAAACCTTTTAAACAAAAACAAAGTTTATGAGGTTTGAATTCTCCTGCAGTTAAAATGATTTTTTATTTTTTTTTTTCTTTCAAGCAATCTTTTGGTTTCCCAAGTATTCTTCTGGCCTTTTCACTTGAAAAGGAAAGGCAAACTTTCATGAATTGAGCAGGGGCACTCTTTGAATGAAGTGAGGGTCAGTGCTTCTCCAGGCTTTTCTTTCCATTGTTTGAAGAATCCACTGAGGATGGTAGGAGCAGATGTGCTGCTTCTCTCTGGGCTTATTCTGCCCCTAGTACGGATATGAGCTGCCTTTGCATTAATCCTCTGATGGTGACTGCACTTAGTTTACGTTACTTAATGTATTGAGGCCATTTGTAAGCATAGGATGAAGCTTTTCTGATAAAGAGTTGGTGCTTTACATTGGCACCATCCAATGCAAAAACAACCACCACCACAAAAAGATGAAAAATACCAGTAGAAGGGAAAAAAATCAGTGGAAATCGTTTTCTGTTCTGTGATTTATGTTGTGGGATGTATACCCTCCACTGGTGACCCCTTGTAGAAGTGTATCTGCCACCCAGTCCTGCTGCAGCTGGGATCAGCAAACTCAGCCACATGTGTTAGTGGTGGAGAGTGAACTAATGCAGCGTCCAGACATTGACTGGTGCATATGAAATGTTTGTAATAGTACCTGCTGCTGGGATTGAATCCAGAAAAAAAACGTGGAAAGTGAAGGAGATTGCATTTAAAATAAGTGTATGTAAATTATTTATCTGTGTTTCACAATATAGCCATGCTTTGAGCACTGGACTACTAATGGCTTTTGTTTGGCCAGTGACTGTCAATTGAACCACGCTGTAAATGAAATGGAGAATGGGCACTTGTGGTCATGAATGTTTTAATGTTAACAAAAAAAGGATGTTTTTTGTTAAGAGTAGAGGTTAAACAGTCTGGCTTTGGAGCAGAGATACTGTATTAAAGGCAGTCAGCAACCTGGCAGATTTTTTTTTGATTTTGGAGGGAAATCCTGCGAACAGGAGCTTGCTTCTGACTATTCAAATTGACATGAAAATCTCTGCTTTGTGTTAGTCACAGACATCCTTGGTTGGGCTCTATCCTGTCATGACGATGTCCATGTCAGTAGTATTATGTCGCTGCATGTTACTAGCTGAGTTCCCACTGTTATGGTACCTTTTAAGGTAGGTTTTGTCTCATGGGCACACATCACTGCAACCACTGCCTCAAGGACAGTATCTCTTTCATGAGGACTATGTCTCTTTCACCTTCTGAATCTCTCATCCTCTTGAAACAGAGCAATTGTTCAGTGGAGAATGTAAAGTACATCCTCATCCCCACCTGCTGCTAATGATGGAGGTAGTTTGTTTTGGTTGGGGAAAAAAAAACCAAAATACTTATAATTACTCCTCTATTCATCTCCCTTTCTGTTCCATTCTCTTACCTTGCTCATGTGTGTGCAGGATGAGGTTGATCCAGAGGAGAGGACAGAGCTGGGCTCAGGTCTGTGCAACATGAGGCAGCTGTGGGAAACGGTGGAACGGTGGCTCACTGGAACGGTGGCTCTGAAGCAGATCATGGTCCACTTGTCCCCTTGTAATGGGAAGGAGCGATCTTTACCTCATGAAATGCCCTTGTGGAAAGCCTGTGACGTGTGTCCCTCTTTCCCAGTGGGGTGTATACTGGGAAGAGGTCCCAGTCTGCTCTGCTGGAGCTGCCTTTGCCACAGCCCCCACCTAATTCAGCCTTCAGTCTGGAGGAAATTACCAGTTTACACCTCATTCATTATCAAAAAATATCCACTCGCAATGAGGCTGGATTAACTGTGACATTTTACAAGGCCAGCTGGGAGAAACGCTTCATGATTAAGTGAAGATAGTTTCTACCTGAGCCATGTGCTTTATTCTCCAGAATATCTGATTTTTGGAGGGCAAGATGCGTATTTCTCACTTTTTCTGACAAGTACATTTTAAAAACAGGGCTAAACTGCAACCAGTCAAGCTTACTCCATCCCCTGGTCAAACGGAGCTGGAGAGATGCTATCTTCAGCAGGATTTATGATGCATTTGTGTGCTTGGAAGATGCTAGGGGATACCCAGCCATAGGTTGACCATTCAGGGAAGCAGTCAGATGACAAAAGGAGTCACCCAGCAGAAGCTTAGTGCGATGGGCTTGAGATTTTGCAGATGTTAACATTGTTGAAGTGAACTGTGACGCGCTAATTTAACCTTCTATATAGCGCGGACAGAGGAACTTTATCTTCTGATACCCGCAGCCTCTCTTTTTTATTTCTACTGGGTACTCTTGAGGCTTAAAATCCATTCCAAGATAAGAGTCTACTTAAGCCTCTAAGATTGCTTAGAGTCAGTAGAGCTGGAAACAGCACGGTTGACTGAGGAGCAAAATGATACGGGATATATCGGTTCCAAATCCTGCGGGGATACCCATGGTGTTGCTACCAACGAAAAGCCCTGCCGAAGGAATGGGACCAAGAAATCTGACTGTAATGAAATGTAATATCCATGCTGGTGTTTGAGTTGAAAACCATCTGCTTGAGCTCTCCTGCTAGTCCAACATGAGAAGAGGAACTGTGGAGAAGTTGCGTCCTTCATCTCTAAGTGGAAGGTGGAAATAAGAGTTGGGAGATAGAAATTCTCCATCCTAGGGTAATGAGATGTGAGAATATAGCATTAGGAGAAAATACCTGGAAGGCACATCTGACTGATACAGATGACTCCTCTGGAAAAGCAATTTGTCAGTCCTTAATCTCCTACTGAGGATGCCCTGAGTTTGGGATTCCTGTTGTGCCCCAGAAAACATCTTGCTGATTCATTGGGCTTTCCTAGGCATTGAAATGCATGAGAAAAAGTCGCTTGCTTTCTAGCACTGCTGCAGCGTGTTCTGTTCTTGCCATCCCTTAGGCAGATGGTTTACAAGGAGGGATTTCCCAAAAGCACTTGATATTGACTCAGCCTTACTTCCAAAAAGCCAAGGGAAATATCTGCTGAGGCACTTGGAAGGCCCTCCCGGAGTTGCCCAGGTCTGTGGGGACTTCTACATGTGCTTTGATCTTGCTGTCTACTTCTCTTTGAAACAGAGATTTTTGTGGAGAGCAGATAGTCGAGATTCCTGAAGACTTTTAACTTCTGTGCTGCAGCAAGTCTCAGTGTATCTTGCCTTTACGGTGACGATCCCCCTCCAATGCAACTTTGGCACTTCTTTGGTGTATGCTGGGAAGACATGGAGGACATCCCTGGAGCTGTGAGTGGGGTTTTCAGAATGGACAAACTCAAGGCAGTGGCTTTTGGGCTTGCAATCTCTCCTGCTTGATGAGCAAGAGGACACCCTGCAGAAGGGGACAAGACAGGAATTTGAGGGAAGTTGGATGCAGCCAACAAGCCTTGGCACCAAAACACTGGGTGCAGTTGGGAAGATGTCCTTGTCCGAGTGCTGTGCTCTTCGAGTCCTCGAGTGACTTTGAGTCTCTGTGGGGAAGATGGGTTGCTCTGTCCTTCACCAGGGAAATCACATCCACGTGAGGCTTTTCTCCAGTGGCACGAATGTGCCTCGCGCTGCTGCCAACAGCTCCTTGGATGCTGCGTTGGGAAGAGCTCTTTGGACTGCTGTTGTAATGCTCTCGCTCAACAGAGCCTGTGTTTGCCTACCCGGTTTAAAGTGTTACTAGTTCCTGAACGCAGAAACGATTTGCAGGAACTCATTAGGTTCCCTGCTCTAGAGCACTACAGCTTTTAAGCAGCGGCTGCTAAAGATGTGGTCAGATAGGCTGTTGAAATTAAAATGCAGTATGAATTTAATGTGAAATAGCTGCTCCTAAATGGCTGCGTGCACGTAGATACTCCTAATCTGGAGCAGAGATGAATTTTTCATCAGTTATATTTCATTGCAATATATCCACGAGGCTAAATTGAAACAAAACAGTCTTATTCCAGGATAAACACACTCGCCTGCGGGTACTGAGGAGGAACGGGAGCCTGAGCAGCTCTGCTGGCACAGCTCCCTGGGAGCACAAACCGATTGCAGGCTGCAATCGTCTGCTGTGATTTGAAGAGGGAACCCATGATGTGGAAAATCCTCTGCAGCTGATATGTCAGTCATACCTGAGGATCAGCCAGGAGGGAGGGATAACAGCACGTTTGCTTCCCAGTCGAGGGCAAGCAGCTTGCAAGAAAACTTAAGTAAAGCTGGAAATAAACTGCTGGGATTTAGTGGGAAATTGCAGTGCGGTGTACCAGCGGTTGTAATGTTGGAAAATAAGAAGTAAAAACACTTGGGGCTGGGAAAAATGCAGCTGGTGCTCCTTTTCTTGGTCAGTGTCTTAAAAGCGGTAAGATTGATCAAAATTTCTTGCAAACCACCATTTTCTGGGGAGTTCACATGAAGCTTGCTCTAAATTAGCTGGCTCTGTGGGAGGCAGCTCTGCAGGAGACCTTTACACCAAGGGTCAGGCGAGGGGACAGGGAAATTTTTCAAGGTGGTTTCTGGGATTAGTTTAGTAAGAAATATACCCACCATAGATTTATAAGTGGTCACTATTTTCCCCTTTTAATACGCTTAAGCTGGGCTCCCCCACCCCTTCATCGCTTGGTGCTCACCAATGTGTGTGGCTCCAGATGTGCCAAACCAGAAACACTTGTCCCTGACTGCTTCAGCCAGATTTTGGGGTATCATAGAATCATTTAGATTGGAAAAGACCTCTAGGATCATCAAGTCCAACCTTCATCCCAACATCTCCTGACCACTAGAGCCTGTTTCAGGGATTGATCACTGGAAAAATTTTTCCTAATATCCAATCGAAACCTCCCCTGGCACAACCTGAGGCCATTTCTTCTTGTCCTACCATTAGTTATCTGGGAGAAGAGACCAACACCAGCCTCACTACCACCTCTCCCTCCCTCCTGGGTAGGGAAAGAAGTTCCCAGATTGCAGGGGTTGAGGTGTGTTTGGGATGTCTTCATGCCTTTTCATGCCAGGCTGGTGATCCCAGGTGGGTCAATTGTCCCTGGGTTCAGTGTCCTTGTGCCTAGCATGTTTGTTGCTGGGAATAACAGAGGGATGAAGGCACTGGTGGCATCTGGGTGTGCTGCTGTGCAGCTATGGGACTCCTCCAGCCATAACACTCCTCTGGGTCCTCTGGTTGGAAGCACTGCAGGATGCCGTGTTTTCCTTGATAGAGTTAAATAATGCTTATTTCCTTTTTTTTTTCCCCTTCTCTGTTCATGGTGGATTGTGATGCTTTTCTGCTTCAGCTATTTATACATCCAGACAACCCTGCCAGCTAGTGCTGGTCTCTATTTTAGCACAGACCATCTCCTTCCTTTGAGGTTGTCTTCACCTGGTTTATTTTGTCATAAAACGAGCCCATTTTCACCCTGGCTTTACCTTCGGGGTTGTGAGTTATTGGAGTTAAGAGCTATGGTATTTTTCTCTCAGTTATATAGAGATGCTCAAAGCCCTGGTGCTAAACACCATCAATCCAAGCACCAGCTGCCTGGGGTCCTGGGCACCTGTGGGAATTTGTGGAACATCCCTTTGCTTTTTTTTTTTATTTTTATTTGTATAAATTGGTTTTGCAAATTAGAAGACACTCTAACAGTTTATTTTCCTGTTATATTGATTAAAACCCCACAATCCCATAACTTCAAAAGGATGAAGAGGACAGGCTCAGGGCTGCAGCTGAGATTGCAGGTGGTGGTGGCAAAGCAGTGAAAGGTTCTGGGGTCCTGGGCTGTCGAGAGTCATCACAGCCCTGTGGCATCTTCTTGCTGTAGGAAAATACTTGATTTCATCTTAGCAAATGACTTGCTGGGTGGTTTGTGCTGGGGTGGTGGTGGTGACACACTGGGCGTATTCATTGTCTTTGATACTGTGCTGTTTCACCTCCAGTAGAAATCGGATGCTTTTCATCTAGCCCCAACATCATCTGTGTTAAAATGGTTGATGATCAATATGATTCTTCCCCTAAATTCAGGGAAATCTCAGCAGAAGGTTGGAGCAGAGCAGGAATCAGCAGCAAATGCCATCTCTCCCTCATGGGGAAAGACTCTCCTTCTTCCCTATTAAAAAAATAACAATAATGAAATAATTCCTTTATATTCATAGCTGGGCAGAAATAGTGTGCCCATCTCAGGAGTCTCCTTATGTCTGTGCTGAAAATCTTTTTCAGCATATAGGATAAAAAAGTTCCTCTGAGGTGTTTACTTAAAAAATAAAGTAAAATAGAAAATTCTTGTGGAAACATTTTGGTGCTAATGCACACGGAAAGATTTGGCAATTCAAAGAAAGAAAATACTAAAATTCCTTATTATTTGAAAGTCAAGACACTGCTGCCTTAGAAGAAGCACCATTGGCACGTCTGGTATGTTCTGAAATTGCTCGGGAGAGAATATTGAACTGGGGTGGGAAATGGAGGGAGAGACTAATTATATATAATCTTAAAATGAATTAGGTGATATAAATGTAATGAAAGCAAATCCTGTTCCTGGAGAGACTTTTCAGTTTGCATTTTGATATCCTAGGGCAATGGCATGTTGCTCTCTGACAGACAACCATTTGATTGGGAAATATGTGAATAATTGGGATGTGGAACCTCTTTGAATTTGTTGCTTTCCCCTCTAGCGTTTGAAGGACTAATTATAGGAAGAGCTGCAGAGTTGCCCTATTGCATGCAGCCAGCTCTGTGCTTGGCCAGTTGCATGAGTCACTGCACTGCATGCTCACTTTGATATGTGTCCTTGCTTTAAAAAAATATATGTATTTATATTATAGATGGAGAGATAGCATGTTATGCTCTGGTGTTGAGCCCTTCGTAAAGATACCTATGGTAAAAATGGGTATGGGCTGGGACGTGCAGGTGTTTGGGTGGGAGTAAACACGCAGCCAATGTGAGAAGTGAAGCTGAAAGCTTAAGCACCTTGGCAAGGCTTGTGCTGCCTGCTCAGTAGAAAGGCATTGCCTTATTTTGAGATGATTTTAAAATGGATCTGAGCATACTCCTGTCTGCAGTTCTTTGCAGAGGTTGACCCTGTGCTGGGCAGGAGGGACCATCTCCCTGTGGCCGCTGCCAGTCCCCTGGCCAGCATGAGCAGAATCGATGTGACCAGCTCAAGCTCTCCATGGAGGAGGGAGGGTTAATCAGCTATGTGGCTGGTCCAGGACACTTGGTCTCATTTATTGTCTCTTCCCCTGCTCAGCCCCAGGATGGTGGGTTTGGAGGGGGGTTAGGGCCAGCATCAGAGTGGGAAACACTGAGTGTATGAATTAAAATATTTCTCAGTCTGGAAAAAAACCCCAGTATTTCACTACTTGGAATGGCTCACAAATAAGAAATAATACTGTGTAAATGTATAAATGTCTTAAATACATGAAGTCCTTCTCTTCCACTGAAAATAACATTCATGATGGGAGCAAAGCCACTGCTGGGTTGAGCTGTGCAGGTGGAGACACTTAAGAGAGGTGATGGATATAAAGCCACAACCCTGCATGCAAGATCTATAGTTCCCAAGCCGTGCTCAGCAGACCCATCAGTGTCTTACATTAAGCTTTTTGTTGTTTAGGGAACATGGAAAGTTTGGGATCTTCTGACATTGATGAGTCAAATATTCCTAGTGGCTCATTCCTGACCCGATGTATAACCTTGATCTTGGAGCGGTGCCTCCTCCTCTTGCTCTCCCCAACTGTGATAACTGGGATGATGACATTTGTAAAGCAGCACTGGTATGAAGAGCTGCAAAATAAACCGAGATACTTCACCAGGCGGGGATGCGGGAGGCTCCGCTCACAGTTCCAGCTGAGAGCCCATGCCTAGGTTGCTGAAGACATGATGCATCCTTTGCCTCACCTTCTTCAGGCAGCCTCCACTTTGGGAAGAAACTAGCGTGGTGAGGACCAGATGTATGTTAAGCACTTGAGGCCATATTGAAATGCAAATGGAAATGAAAGGGTGTATTACCTTCAGGAGCAGTAGTGGTGGTCTCAAGATGAAAGTGCTGTGTTGGTTGACTGTGCCTCAAAAGAGGATAGCTGGGTATCAGCCCTGACAATGCTTCATCCTGTTGGGAAACCTGCATGCAATGCAATGTTGTATTTGGGGTTTTGAGGTCATTGTTACACAGATTATTCAAGCCTGGATGCATTTTTAGCTGGACTTTGTCTAAAGAATAAACATAGCCAGGGCTGTTTTCCAGTCATCAGCTAAACAGCCAGATCGAGGGCTTGAGTCAGCGATCCTTGCAAAACGTTACTGGCTGTCTTCAAAAAAATTTCCTAACACGTTTTGCTTTTGAAAATGTAATCATGCATAAAGTGATGCACATTATTTCTACTTCACGAACGATTCTGGTGCCTGGACCGTTTGTGTGTGTGTCTCTTGGCTCTGCTTCTCACTTGTGTGTATGGTGCTCTGCTTCCTACATGCATCCATGTATGCCTGAGATGGCAGCCTAAAGATGGGACTAGTCCTCTTCCAAGAATAAAAGAGATAAATAATTATCTCCTTCTGAAAAACCAATGGCACAGGGACAGGACTTATATTTTTGCCACACTAGGGATGTATGGCTTGCATCAGCCTAACTCATAGTCCCTATCCCATTAGAAAAGCCTACTGTAAACAAGGGGCTCCATCTCTTGCAGGTCTGCCCTTGCTCTTGATTCAATCTGTAGAAGTGCTTTTCGGTAGAAACACCAACATTGTTCAGGTTTTGCATTGAGTTAACTAATCCCTATTAGTTATCCCATGCTAGAAATGTACCTTTTATGGCAAGGAAGACAGTATGTTAATTCCTCACTATGCTGAGACCAAAGATGGTTGTGAGATGCCAGCTTGGACCCAACTGTGGTGACTTCTCCTCTCTGCTTAGATTTTTTCAAAACTGTGTCGTGGCTTATGGATGCTTAATTTGATACACTTAAAACATTTTTTTTGTCCCCTCAAGAATCAGGTACCTTTTCATGATAGCTTAGCTGGGTACCCTGCATGACAATCTTTCCTCCCTTTGAAACTCTTGGCCCACATCTTCCTCCAGAATACAGCCAGAAAGGCACGGCAGCTTCCTCTGCTTCAGTGTAAAGGTCACTTATGATGTGTTGTTAATGAATAATTACTACTGCATGCTTCCCTCTTTAAATGGCAGGGGCATCCTTGCTACATAAAACATTAAAAACTTAAGACGGAAAATACCAATGAACAGATGAAAACCCTGTGCAAAATCTCTGTCCATTGGGAAATAGTTGTGAGCATTGATCTGAAGGAGAGTGGGGATGGACTCTGGCAGGGAGGAGCTTGTGAAGGATTTGTGTCCTTCTCCCAGCAGCTGTTGGTTCCAAATAGCACTTCTGGGTTCAGGGCAGTTGTTTGAAGGGGTTGAGTTCCTCGACTCCCAGCTTGAAAAGAAATGTAGACTGTCTGGATAGGTCCAGTGGAAATCAAGAGTAAAGTCGTGGCCAGTAACATGCTGTGTTTAGTCTACCAGTAGCTGCTTGAGTCTTGCAAAATTTGAAGTATTTTTAAATTATGTTTGTTTGAGGGCATTTAGTATAGGAAGTGGACAATGGCCAGACTGGGCCATTGCCATTGCTCTGGACCAGAGCAAAAGCCCACCCAGCCTGATAGCCTGTCCCCATCTATAGCCTGGGGAAGAATGGCGGAAGAAGCAAGCACACGTGGTTCTTCTTAAAAACATGATGAGGCATCTTCTCAGAAGGGGTTCCCCACATCACCTGTCCTTTGTGTGAGGAACTGCCTTCTCCAGGTTTGTTTTGAACCTGAATCCCACCAGCTGTGATTGTAAGTTCATCATCTGTCTCGCCCTTCATCAGTTGTCTCATCCTTGCAAAGCAGGGGTCATCTTTGAGGTGGACAAGATTGTTCAGTAATATTATTCTCCAGTCTTAATTCAGCATTAAGAAGAGTGCATCTCTTAGTGCTCACTAGAGGGATAGTTAGAATGATAGCTTATGTTTCGCTGGGGTTATTCTATTAAATAAGTGAATTCTGTACTAGAATATTTATATTAAAAAGCTTGAACTGTGATGTGATACCCATGGGAAACATGTACATGTAGTGGTGAAACCTTCCTATAGTCTTATCTTTCTCTGACCTGAACAGGAAAGATATAAAAGGTAGAGAGCTTCCCATCCTCGTTGCTGCCTTGCCTGGGGTGGAAGCAGATGGACACTCCTGCACTCCCTGAAAAGCTGCCAAAAGCTTTGTTTGCTCTTCTCAGATAGCTGCAACACCTTACCAAAGTTCAGGAAAATTGGATGAGAAGCACTGAGACCCGTGTGTTCAAACCTACTGGATAGCTTAGTGATTTTATTGCTCAACCAGCAGTTGTCTCAGTGAAACTTTTCACGCTGCCTTGGAATTTTTCATTATTTTCTGTAGAGAAAAATGGAACTTATTTGTGATGTGTCTTCCATTTCTGTTCCTGCTGGTTATCAGGAGTGTACAGTAATGTCTCATACTGCACCTTTTTATTAGAGAGGTGGGAGTAGTTTGCACGCCTGTGTCCCCAGGTATATCAGAGCAGGAGGAGCCAGGGAGAAGATGTGTTCAGGGTTGCAGTTTCCTCATCTCTGTGTAGCTGCCAGACCTCTGTGTGTATGTTCCTGCAGGCACCTCTCTCATCTTACAACTTATGCACATGGAGATAAACAAGTGATTAGTGCATCTTGCTGATGAAGCTCTTGAGAAAGGAAAGGGTTTGACTGCAGCCTAAAATGATCATATTGCAGGTTGTGGAGGGAGTATTTGAAAGATTTTTTGCAAGGTGGTTTAACCAAGGATGAATTGATCCTTGGTTGACCTTTTACTGAAATCTGGAGGAGGAGGAAGAGCAAGAAATGTAAAGTATCTTCAGATTTTTAAATGGTTTACTCTGTCGAGGTCTGACCTACTCTGTGATATCAGGAAAGGTCTCTCCACTGAGTGTTCAGGTTAGTAGAGGGAGGATTTATACAAAATGATGAAATTCAGCTAGATCTTACACAGTGCTTCAGATGTCAGTGCCTGTTGATAGCCCTTTATATCTACAGGGAAATCGAGATGTGTCAAGTCAAGGGGATGACTTGGAGCAGTTAGTGGCCTTGTGGTGGAATCTGGATGGTGACTTTGGCAACAGGGCAGTGCTGTGTGCTCAAGGTCACAGCTGGTACTGCTCCACATGATGAGAATCACCAGGGATCAATCATCATCTTGTCACCACAACTGTCTCCATTATAGAATCACAGAATGGTTTGGATTGGAAGGGACTTTTAAGGGTTATTTAGTCCAACCCCCCTTGCTATGGGCAGGAACATCTTTCACTAGATCAGGTTGCTCACAGCCTCATCCATCCTGACCTTGAACACTTGCAATGATGCAGCACCCAGAACTTCTCTGGACAAACTGTTCCATTGTCTCACCATCCTCATCATAAAAAAATCTCTTCCTTATGTCCAATCTAAACCTACTTGCTTTGAATTTAAAACCATTGCTCCTCATTGTGTCACTACAGGCCTTGCTAAAAGCTTCTCTCCATCTTTCTTGTAAGCCTCCTTTATTATAAGGCTGCAATAAGGTCTCTCCGGAGCCTTCTCTTCTCTTGAGTTCTCTTTGTATTTATAATGATAAATCCTTCTAAATACTTGTCATGTCCCTAAAAGTGCCCAGACAAGGGCACCTCCTTCTCCTTATTCACATGCCTCAGCATCAGAATACATGGCAGCAGCATCACAAATGGGGCTCGTGGAGATTCTCACCTATCTGAGATTAGGAAATTGTCTAGGAGCACAGGTACCGGATCTTAGAATATTATTTTATGTTGTTTTACGTAATATTGAAGCCTGGTCACCATGGGAACAGGCTGAGCTGTTAAGCTCATGTCATCCTGAAAGCTCGGAGGGTCAGTGTTTCTCCTTCCATGCCATGTATGCACTGGTCGAAAGTGTTTTAGTCTTCGAAATGGCTTGAGAAAGCTATAAAACCTGAGGAAGGAGAAGACCTGTCCCAAGAGCACCTGTGAAACAGGCAGAGTTTCAACTTTATGGGACAATCTGCTCAGAAATATTTTTATTTCCAAGTGGAATCCGAATACTGGTGAGTGCATGTAATCGAGATGAAAACTAATAAACTGGCGTTGATCTCTTCTCCCAAGTAACTAACGACAGGACAAGATGTAATGGCCTCAAGTTGCACCAGAGGAGGTTTAGATTAGATATTAGGAAGAAGTTCTTTACGAAAGAGTGGTCAGGCACTGGAACAGGCTGCCCAGGGAAGTGGTGGGAGTCGCCATCCCTGGAGGTGTTCAGAAAACAAGTAGATGTGGCACTTCGGGACATGGTGATCAGGGAGATGTTGGGATGAAGGTTGGACTTGATGAGCCTAGAGATCTTTTCCAACTTAAATGATTCTATGATTCTAATAGGTGACTTTATTGCCCTCCCCCCCACCTTTGCATAATATCTCTTCAGCATCTCCTTTGTAACTTATCTTTAGAGAGTCACTGCAGTTATCCAGCCGTTTCTGCCGTGCCTTTCATTATTGTAACAGAAACAATTGCTGGAAATTGCATGATGGTATTGGATTGTGCTACATTCCTTCCTCAGGTTATTTGACAGGAGCGTTTTTCAATAGACCCAAAGGAGAAAGGTACATTTCTGTAAACATGAGACAAGTCCTAGATGTGCTGTAGCCACCTGGGAGAAAACTCCATTGAAAAAGAGGCTTTAAAAATTGCTCCTGTGGGATTTGCCATTAAGAGTGTAAAGACGGGAGAAATGGACTTCTGATTTGGCTGACAACTTGCTTCTCATCCTCTGAAGAATTTTAGGAATGTCTTTGCTTCCCTTTGGAGGGCTTAAGGCTAGTGTGTGATTGCAAAAGGGCTACAGAGTTGCTTTTCTTCCTGCCTCCCTTCTCTTTCAGGGTAGGTTCAGCTGCCTTCTCATGCTTGGACTGAAGCTTGTTAACTCTTGAAATACCAGTGTGTGCTTGGAAAGGGTCTTTTAAAAATCAGTGGTTTCTTCTTTTGCAAAACTTGAATGATCCAAATATCTAGGATGCAATGTAAAAGATGTCACTTGCTTCAAGGAGTTATCAGATATTTTCATTCCTACTGCTGTGGGCTGAATTGAGGAAACTCTGGGATGTGGCAACTCAAGCTTGTCCTTCATTGGTGTGGCACTGGCTATAAATTGTGCTAGTGCTTGTTTGTGCACTGTACTTCCATCACATTCTTTGAGCTAAAACGTACCAGGGTGTCAGAGCATCAGTGTTGTTCATGTGGGGGAAAACGGGTCAGACTGGCAGCTGAAATTTGCCTGTTTTGTTCTCTAGAACATGGAGAAATGTGGAAATTTTGTCATGGAGAAATAAGGGAACTTTGTCGGAATGTATTTTATATAATTGCTCATCAATACGTTGAACCCTCAGGCACACTTATGAGCCATGGGCTTTGCTGTGGCTTGGGGCTCTACGTAAAGAGCTGAGCAAGCATCTTCCACGTAGTCCCACAGCATTTCTTCTTGATGAAGCATTTGATTCCTCTGAAGCAGAATTTTGGTTTTCTCGGGTGAATAAAGTAGAGGCCTCAGTTGGAATCAGCCAACAAATGTCCATCATCACAATGGAACTGAGGTCTGAGCTTGCACATCTGGTAAGATTTTCTCTCTTCCACTGCCTCCCCTTCATTTGGCTGGCAAGGGGAAGCTCGATGCCTGTAAAGCTACCGAGTAGCAGAAAGGTAATCTTAGAAACCTGATTTCTGGATAGAGAGAATCTTCTTCTACTGACAGAGTTATCAAATTAATTCCTCCCTGAGTTTCCCACTTGCTCATGTAATCTGCTGATTAAGTGAGACATCTCTATGGTGTATTTGAATTTTGGTCAATGATGGAGTTTAAAACAGTGATTTTGAACCCTGTCCCACAGTTTAGAGTGATTGTGTTCTTTTATTTCCTTTCTTCCTGTATCCTGCTGAGAAAACTGCCCAATTCCAAGCTTTGATTATTCAAGTGGAGAGGGTGACAAGAAGACAAACAAACATCATTTAGTTCTTGGGGGCACGCTTCCCTGATGCTTGACCTTTTGGACTTCCAACATCTTCTTGTCCATTTACATGCATTACAGTTTTTTCCAATTACCAGTGAATTAAATTTGGAATTGTGGTATTTGGAAATGTCAAGCAGAATCAATAGAAAGCACTTGGGGCCCAGTCTTAGTAGACTCAGCACATTTTAAAGCGTATTTGAAATGTCCCTGTTGATATATCTCAGAGGACCATGTGTGGATTATGAATTGAGGTGCTGGTGTTTGGGTACTGAAGCTCTCTGTGGCTTGCCAGGTGTGCTGTGGTGTCTTAGACACTTAGTCTCTCCCTGGAGAAGACCTTAGAAATGGGGAGCTCTGAAAAGCATTTCTGCTGGTGGCAGCAGCATGGGAGGATGAGGACAGTGGGATGGAGCAGGCACGAATGAAAGAGCTGGGAAAAGGTGTTGCCATGTAGTTACTGCTCTTCCTTAAATCTCTGCACTCCACATGGAGATGCTCCTGTGTCCTCATCCCTTTGCCTGGAAGGAAATTTCTTTTGTAGGCTTGCTTTGAAAGCTTTTCAAAACTTTACTGCGTGTGGGGAAAATATTTATGAACATACATGATTTCACATCCTCCTCCAATGCTCTTTGGAGACCTCATGCTGGCTCCTGAGGAGAACAGGAGAGAACAAATGATCATCTTTTAAATGTCATTCCAGAATTTGCTGCATATTTTACTTAGAGATTTGTGGCACCTGATCAAAATTTGCCCTCTCTTTGATTTTTAGGAGTGTAGTTGGAAATACCTTCGTCTTGTCATTAAACTCTAATATTTTCTGTCACTGTGGCTGCAAAGTTTGGGGGCTGAGACAACCTTCTCAGCAGCTTATTTGCACAGTGCTCAGCCAACAAGGGTCCATTTTTCATGCCAGGGAGTAGTCATTGCTGCTGCAAGCCAAATAAATGGTCTGCTTAATGCTTTTAAAAATACACACCTCAAATTCAAGAAAAAAATAATCTCAAAAACTATATGCTTGTTTGAAAACTTGTGGTCTGGAGGGAAAACACAACTTCTCCTTTATGGAAATCCTGTATGGAGCAAAGCATTTTCTTGGCGTAGTGGTGGAAAGGAAGCCAGGAGGTGTCTCCCGATGAGCAGGGTGGATGGAGGAACGTTGGTTATGCTGGTGGCATGAGGTCCTGCACAAGGTGGCATCCTTGGGGATGGTCGCACATGGATGGACAGCAGTTCAGCATCTTGGGACATTTGGATGGGTGATCTGCAGCTTCACATGCTCTCCACCACCCCACACTGTGTGCAGGCAGCTGGTTGGTGGTGGGGCCCTTTATGGATGCGTAAATTTGTGTTCTCAAGGCTGGCTTGATTTTGTTTTTATCCTCTTGGGTGTAGCAGAGGAGTGTGTATCTGTATTTAAAAAAAAAAAAGAAAGTAAATTGGGCCTTTTTTGTGTGTTATTACTAATCTGGTTTGAGCTCTGCTGTCCAAATTGCCTCGTTTGTGACCCAAAGTGCATTTAAACATGAACTGCAGAAGCACCACGGCATTAAATGCTTTTGATTGATCTCCCTGATGATTTTATTAAAGAACTAAAACCTTTTTTGGGGAGACAGATACAGTTAGCCATGCGAAGGGAGAAACCTAATTACATTTTGGCTTTGTCCTTAACTGAAATGCTACAAAATAGGATTTTTCTAATGGATAACTAAAATGATCTCTTCTTTAAATAAAATATAGGAATGACCAGCTGAGTTCAAGTCAAAAATGCACTGCTTCCAAAAATTGATTAACTGCTGGCAACGTTTCTGTCCTGCCGCACACCAGTCCGGCCAGTGACCTGGCCAAATCTCCTTGGATCACTCTCCCTGGCCAGAGAAATGATTTACTAAACCTTCTCCTGAGCGATCCTCCCCTTTGGGCCAAGAGATAAATCTCATCAGCTCCGTGTGTGTGTGTGTACACTCAGTATTTCACTAAATCGAATAACGCTGTCATCTCACTCAGCTCCGTCTTCCCTAAAGAGGGATCTGCCTGGTTTTGTGGACTTGTAAGGAGCTGGGATGCTGAATGTCCTTCTTCAGATCCTTCTTCCCACCCTATTTGACTTAAAATACCAGGGAAATTATTCAGAAGAATTAAACCTTTATTGCATCCTTTCCCCGAGCTGGTAGTAATGACTCTTAAACCATGCTCCCTGTATTTTACAGAAGAGGTTTTACTAGCAGTTTGGGGGGAAAATGCTAATAAAGATCTAATTCTTTTGAATAATTTCCTTGTTATCTTTTACTGACTTAAGCCCAAGTTAAAAAAGAGATATATAGGGGGGGACTGCTACACAGATGTCCGTGGAAGCTGTGAAGCGTGAGTCATTGTGTGAATATAGAAGCCCTGAGTTGTCATCCCTGGTGAGCAGGGAGGATGTATTTCTTAATATTAAAGTTCCTTTTTTTAATTTTAAAAGAAAATGACTTAAAGCCTCCTGTCCTTTTGAGACTGGTTGTCAATGGCATCATTGCAGGTTACCATGGCAATATATGCTGAGATAATAGATTAACAGCCATTGATTGACTAGAAAACTTAGAGCTCTTTTATCGTGGGATATGCCAAATGTATTGACAGAAAACAAAATTCAAAGTAATATCTTCCCTTGGTATTACACCATTGCCATTCTCGGTGCTGCATGGGCCTGATTTTACCTGATCTGGCTTAAGAACCAAAACATTTTGCAATAGTCGATGCTTTACCAGGTTTTTCTTTTAATTAGCCAGGGCAGTGCCCATCCCTGCATCCAGGCAGCTGGAAGGGGCAAGCCCTGGGTCTTGGATCACCCTGTGCCTGGGTGTACACTGGCCATGGAGGCCCCCAAAGGTGGGGTGAAGTTTTGGCTTGAGAAAAGGGTTCTGCAGAGTGAAGGGGGTTTGCTTCTGTTACGTGGGGCTCACTGTTTCAAGGCTTTTGTGAAAGAACAGGAGATACAAGCAATGAGTCTTTAAATCCTCATGTACAGTTGCGTACTTAACCACAGATGTCATCACTAGTTTGATGCTTTGCCTAAAAACGTGTTTAAACCCTACTATGTAAGTACAGCAGGAATGAAATCACCCCGCTTGGGGAATAAATGCTGGAGCAGCACTTTACTAATTGCAGATTCATGATCGACTCTGTAGAGATGCAACTGGGTGGTCTCTCCAGAGCAACATTTTCCAAACTCTCTCAATTGTAAACCTTCCTCTAGCTTGATTTTTGGGATCCAAAATGCTAGCGAGGACTGTCTGAATTTCTTTAACTTGCAGTCCTGCACAAAACTTCTTGGCAGGTGTCTGGGAGAGGTTGGGAGCAGCAGCCTTTATCCCTGCCTTTCCCTCCCCACTAGTGCCTCCCAGTGTGCTCTACACATGCTTAGATCTTGGTCCCCACCACTGAATGATGCTCCAAAATGAAGCCCTGGGTTTGGCAGCTGGTTTAGCATCCTGGCAGGCACTGAGCAATGGGAAGGGGCGGGTGTGAGCTGGTGCTGAAGTGGCTCATCCCAGCAGATGCTGAGCTGCAAGGTGAGCACCCAGCAGCCTATTTCCCAGCTCTGCTCAACCATGCCGTGGTTTGAGGGATTGCTCTTGAAAACAAACCCAAACCTCAAACAAAGGGGCCCGACTTTCATAATCACACATGCAAGAATGCATCCGCAGTTGCTTAATTGCTACATGCAATTACCCTCCAAATTAGAGGGCAATTACCCCAATTCAGTGTACAATCTCTGTCATTTTATATTATAAAATTACATGTACAAATAGCTATATAGGGACATAACTAAGTGTTTGCAAATAACTTCAGTTGCATACACAGCTTCGTATATAAAGCCCGGTGGTTTTGACAGTTAAGCAAACAGACTGTCTGGTAAATCACTCAGTGTTTGTGCAGACTATTTTGACACATCCCATCTTTTCGTATATACTTTCATTTTAGGTTTTAAAAAGGGGACAGGCAGAGATAAAGAGCTGAGATTTGTAGCAGCCTTCAGCCTTGGGGAAGATATTCCTGATGGTATCTAATTATGCGTTAGGAGCCCAGCAACTGCTAACACCTAGACCCTGAGTTGCTACACTGGATCTTGGCTATAATTTAGTGGCTGTTGGATAATGACACAGCCTCAGTGATCTGTCGGCAGCTCCAAATTAGGAGAGCAGAGTTTAGTCTCAGATCAGCAGCAAGGTCCCATGCCTCAGCAAGCTGGAGTCCTTCAGTTCAAGAGGACCCTTCTTAATGAGCTCCCTCTGTGCATTGCAACTCCCAGTAGAGGAGAGAGGTCTTCCCGCGTCACATGGTGTTTTGACTGCTCTTCCCATCATTACTTGCCTCAGATAAGGTGCTGGGGTCTTGCTTGGCAAAATCCTAGTGATGCTCCAGACATCTGGAGCAGAAAATTGACCCAAGGGAATCAGCATAATGATAGTTTCTCAGTACTGAAGTCAAAAAGTTGACTTCCACCCCAAAAAAAGGTGGTGGTGGGAGTTACTTGGGCTTGGTGGTGTTTTGTGTAAAGGTGTTTGTGTGTGGCTTTTGTTTGAGGAAGGTATTGGAAGAAGCCACACTGCATCATTCCCAAAGCATCAGGTGGATGCAGTGAGATGCTAGAAACCCATCTGCTCCTGCAGCCTAGTTCTTCCTTAGACTTCGTTTTCAAACAGGACTTCAGAGTTTATTCCTTAAATGAGTATTTGTGGATCATGGCATTAAATTGCCAAGCTGCTGACACAAAGCTCTTTTCCATGGAGAGGACTGTGGCTGATAGCAGGCTGTGCTGCTGGACGTGCTGTGCTCCTGCCCAACATGCATGCTCCTGGTTCGCTTGCTCAGCACTTTCTGCAAAGTGCTGCCCGTGCAGGAAGGAGGGTCTGTCCGTGGTGGTTTCTGCAGACGTGGTTGAAACATCTCCCCTGCAAAATGCATACATGTGGCAGGGGCCAGCAGATCCCACCTGTGTTTGGACCTCTCACCTGTGCATGAGGGGAGTCCCTGCAGGGTTGATGGTGGAGGAGGGTTAGGTGGGAGGAGAATGGAGGGCTGATGAATTAAAGCAGGTTTCAACAAGGATATTCAAACCCTTGCTTAGTAGTGTATGGTATCTCATTGTGCTCAAGTCCTGTTGACTTTCTGCCAAAAGCTAAGCAGTGCCCCAGTGTGTTAATTGTTCACCCCACGTGAGCAGGGTGTTCTTACCAGCTAATGCCACCAAATGAAGGAGGTCAGGATCTTTCCTACCACATAATCAATGATGGTATGAGAGAGCTGGCAGGACCATGGGCACACAGCTCCATTAGTCTGCTTCATGCTGTGGTTTGTGACTGCACCCAAAGGCTTTTGCTCCAGGAAGGCCTTTGTGTGGCCCAAATGAATCCTGTCCCTTCGTCTGCTCAGGTTTGGTTCAGCACCTCCCTTGGGCCAAGTTGTGCTGCTGGGTGTTGAGGGAAGCCCACTCAAGTCCAACCCAACCCTTCTCGTGCTACCACATCAACTGTGTCCAGTGGAAGGTGACAGGCACTTCCTGTAACAATTCTGGGGCAATATTCTCTGAATTTTCTTGCAGCTTGAAATGAGAAGCAGGACATGGTTGATCTGTGCCTCTTCCACCTGTGTTGCTCTGCAGAAGCACCCAGCTTGGCTTTTCCTACAGCTCTCCAGTGGCCTTGGGGGAATGGGCACTTCCATACCCATTGCTCAAGGTAGGAGGAGGAGGCAGGAAAAAACCACATGGTTTCCCAGAGATGCAGGAGCAGAGCTCACAACCATGCCACTGTTCTCCCTCAAAGGGACAAAACCCTGTTTCAGTTCCTTCTCCCTCCATTCAGTTGAAGGTTGTAACGCAGCGAGTGCAGATACAGCACTTAGCTACAAACTTTGGTCTCCGTGTGATCCATTAGAGAACAAGGTGTGAGTGTTTCTCGATGAGCTAAAGCAGCAGATAAATTAACACCCAGTCTTGGAGCTGTGCCGCTTCCTGCTGAGATGGTCTTGGTCACAAACAGGAGGGTTTCTTGCAGTCCTGAGCACCCAGCAGGATGAGGATCCTCACCAAATGGCTTTGTAAAAAGATCTGAAAGCAGGTAGCAAACAGGCAGGTTTTTGAACAAGCATCCTTAGGAGCTGTTTTAAGGAAAGTATACACACATTTAGTCATCCAAAACTTTATCCATGCTTTTATTCAACTCATCTAAACTCTGATGGTGGGGAAAAAACTGGGAAAGGCCTCTTTCCTGGCACGGCTGCTGTTTGCAGAGTTGGGTTTGCGTGTTTGCAAGCAGAGCTGAGTTTTCAGCTGAAACTTGTTCCAGGAAAGACAACTGTCTTGGGGGAAGGGAGCCTGGGCTCAGCACAGGATTTAGCAGCCTCGGTTTGCTGGTCCCAGAGCTGATACAGCTCCTGCTTCACATCTTTTTAACATTCCCTTTTCAAAGCACAATGGAAGCATCAAATCTCACTGCAGCTTTGTGCGTTGCATTGGCCCTCGTTGCAGGTGGAGAAAACACAGGCTACACAATATTGCTTGAGGTTACAGATGGAGGTAGCTGAGCCAGGATTAGATTTTGGGGCTGTTTCCCAGGCAAATGGTTCATTAAACCTTCTTGCTTTCTGGGAGATGGTGCTGGGGAGGGAGAGGAAATTTCCATCTAGGGATTCAGTTTGGGATGATGAAAATGATATTACAGAACATATTTCAAGAATGGACCAGAAGGTGATAGTATTAAGTGTCAGCTATCAGCTGGAAGCCATTTGTAGTATTACAATGGAGCTAAGATATTTACTTACTCCTTTATAAATAAAAAGGTATTGTCCTCCCTGCACACAAAACAATGCTCCTTCACTTTCCTGCTGATTTAACCAGTATTTAGCAAAAATGCTTAATCCGCCCCAACAAATCGTGGTGTGAGTATCAAGAGAACAAATATCAAGGCTTTAACAAGGAGTGTCAATATTGACACTGTTGTGTGTTGAGGGATATTGGTAGGTTGTTTTTATTATAGTAAGCAACTTGTCAGAGGAAAACTCAGATGGAGCTTTGCAAGTGCCGATAAAACCTGCAGGTGCTATTGAAATTGAGCTCTTGTTGGTGTGTGCTTTGAATATAATTCCCAGTTTCAGAAGTCAGCTTTATGACTTTCTCATACCTCTCCTCCCCTGCAGTCTCTCCCACGATGCAGATTAAACATTCTTGTCCAAAAAGAGTTATTGAAGGATTGAACACCTCTTCAACTTGCAAAGATATTGTTCTATTCTGATAAGTTTTCTCCATACCATGAAAATTATCTATTTCTGGGTCCAGGTGTTGATATCAGGAACAGGTTGGACATATCATCCCTAGCTTGTGTAGAAACTATAGTTTCTTCTCCAGTCTTCTTGCAGTTCCACTTGCATTCTGTTGCCAGTTCACCTGCACTCCTTGCTTGATGGCTGTTGGCAGCAGAAGGTTGATTCCCTACAGCAGATCAGGCTACATTGAATGGCTTGAATGCAATCTCTAGCTCAAGTGCCATCTCTAATGCACTGAAAAATTGGAGGTGAATCCTCCCACCAGGAAACAGCTTGGAGACTTGGCAACTTGAGGAGCTGCAGGCTGTGGAAAGGCGGGTCAGGCTTCCCCCAGCATCCTGCTCACTTGGGATAAGTCATTTAATCTTGGTGTGTTGGGTCTTTGGTTGGAAATAATACTCCCTTCTTCATCTGGGTGTTGTGAGGGTACTTACATCAATAGTGGATGGGTGTTCAGGTATGGAAATGATGAAGCTACAGAAGGTATCTGAGGCCTGGAGCTAATGCCTGTGCCCAGGCTCAGTGTTTTCTCTGCCAGCTGTTAAGATACTTGCTGCTTAGTGTCTGATGAAGACTAAATTGCACCACCTTGTAGAGACCTTTCAGCAGTGGCTGGTTTGCCATGTCAAGTGGGAATCACAGGGTGGGTTACATTTAGATCATCCAGACATGACCCTGACTGCCTTAATCTCAACATTAAAGGTTGCACAGCCTTTGGAGAAGATGGTTGTGAAAGCACTGCAAAATATGCCAGCCAGAAACTTAGCTCTGAGCTTTGCAAAGCTCTGGCTGTTCTGGGAGCACAGCACTTTCATTTCACCATCCTGTGGGACCTATTTGTATTTTCTACCCAGTTGTCAACACATTTTATTGGGATACCTACATTTTCCATGATTGCAGTCCATCAAAATAATGGCCAGGTCTGACCTTGCCTCGGGTTGGTAATCCCCAAAGAGAGGTGGCTGCAGGGCATCACAGGATTTACAAAATCATGAGCTTCATGGTACTTTTTCTGGTTGTCTGCTTAAATGTCATGTGTTTGTTTCATTCTTCTCATTTTAAACGAATCCTGAAAATGCCACAAAGCAGAATATTTCCAAATGAAGAGAGGGTTTCTAAGGCTTTGGACAAAACAGGTCATCTGCAGATACCAGTGTTTCCTTAGTTGACTTTCTTTTTAATGGATGTGTCTGTGATTATGTTTCATTTCCGTGCCATGGTGGTTATGAGGGAATTGTTTCATTTAGGGCAGTAGGAACTCCTTGGTCCTTTGATACAAGGCTTTAAAGGAGGGAAGGCCCATGGGCTATGGAGACTCCTTTGTTTGTGGTGGCCAGATGACCATGTGGGGTGGCCAGAGTTGTTTGCAGAACAGAGTTGCTTTTTTCTGAAGATCTTGCTTGGGTGGAGAGGCAACGAAAGCTGTGTCAACTGCAGCTGAAAACATGGCATTTGTTATATAGAGCCTTATCTAAATAATCCTGAACTGGCATCTAAGTGAGCACAAGGCACTGGTCTGGCCCTCCTCTGCAGGATGAATGTTACCTGTTCTCAGTTGTACCCTACCCATGTGAAAAATTATTTATTTTCAGGTAGTATTTCCCAAAGTAGTGGTGGAGAGGGAGGGTAACTGTTGTGTGACTTTCTAGCAAGTGGCGAGTAGCACCCTGGGAGGTTGTCCTTCCTGAACAGGGTTTCTGTGGTTAGAAATCACTGGGTATGGGCTGCCTTGTACATCCCCCTGTTAGGATCCTGTGGTTGAAGCACTGGCCAGAAACCTGGGGAAGGTCTCAGCTGGGCTCTTGACTTCACCATGAGCTCCTGTTGTGAGCCTAGGCAAACTTGACCTCTCTGTTCCCCACCTTACACCAGCAAAGGAGAATAACCCTCCACACTGTGCTGAAGTTCATGTCAATGTTGTGTTTAAGAAATGAGTAGATGTGGTGCTTCGGGACATGGTCTAGTGGTCAGGGAGATGTTGGGATAAAGGTTGGACTTGATGATCCTCGAGGTCTTTTCCAACCTAAATGATTCTATGCTTAGCTCCCAGGGAGGCAAACATATGCATTGTCTAAAGCAAAGCCACATGGAGATGTATTTCCTGGGATCCATTTCTGGTCTTACTTGAACATACTTGGGTTTTGAATTTTGCTTCAGGACCAGGCCATGGGGAGGCTGAGACAAGGGAATGCATTTACTACAACGCCAACTGGGAGCTGGAGAAGACCAACCAGAGCGGCGTGGAGCGCTGCGAGGGGGAGAAGGACAAGCGGCTCCACTGCTACGCCTCCTGGAGGAACAACTCGGGCTCCATCGAGCTGGTGAAGAAAGGCTGCTGGTTGGACGACTTCAACTGTTATGACAGGTAATGGCCTAACTGGTTTTTCTGAATACAGGTTTAATTGTTCTTCGAAGTGCAAAGGCTCATGATTTCTGCATTGGAAAAGAAAGCAAGTCCAAGTCAATTGGCCCATTCGTCCCCTGTAATTACTTCTGTGGCTAATGCAGCTCTCAGAATTGTCACTTATCTGCCTTGACTTTCTAAATAGAAGCTGCAAAAAGCATTTTTAGCATTATTTTTGTGGTTAGCTTGCTGTTTTCTTTTTTTCCTTAGCAGAGCTTTGATACTTCTGGCATGCATTGAAAATGGTGTCCTGTACCATTAAATGAAGAACAATGTGTTCTTCCGAGAGCATTTGATGATATAAAGGAAAACTTGGACTCATTTGGAGCTCTCTAGTAAAGCACAGATATCGGGGGTTGAGGTTGAGATATTCTAATGTTGCAAAGTTTCACTGTTCTTCAGCTGAGTTAAGAGGCCAGGAGAAAGAGTGGGACAGCAAAAGCAAGACATGTGTTTGTGTGTCACTGCGAGCTGAAAAGGAGCAAGGTTTTGTAGTATGAAGGCTCCAGCCTCATTAAATAGCTGGGAACATAAACTAGTCTTTTCTCATTTCCCTCGATGACATTCTACAGAGGGGAAAAGAATTTCAGCTAAAGAAAATAGCCCTCTGAAGTTTCCTTGTTCGGTATCTCTAGTCTCAGTGTTTCTGTTAAAAAAACCCCAATGGCCAACCAACCAATCCAAGCCCAGCCCTTTCAATGAGGATTAACAGGACATAAAATTCAAGGATTTCCCTTGATATAACACTCATGTAGGTTGATCTCACCTTTGTGTGATTCCCAGCTGCACGTCTTTGCAGCTTCTCATTCCAAAAGTTTTAGGACATTAGGTCCTAAGCTGCAGGGGCTTAAGCTGGGACTAGACTTGTCTCATGGCTTGAGAGTTCTCTCCCTTTGCTGTACACTATCCCTGGTTTTGTGTCCCTTGTCTCAGCTTATCCCAACTGTGAGTTGTTCCTCATCTTTGTTCTGTTATTATAAGGCACTGGGGTTACTTTCCCACCACACCTATTCCCTTGCCAGTTGTGTAGCCAAGCTCTATATATACTTAAATTTTTATTCTTTCTTGATAAATCAATCCTCCTTGGCCCATTAGTCATCTTAATGCCGATCCTTCTGAGAACAGAAGGTCACTCTAGTTTCCTCCTTCCAAGCAGAAGTGTTTGCTGTAAACAGATTTCTTTCAGTGCCTGCTCTCATATGCAGTGACACTTGTATTGTCACTGAGTGTCTCTGTGCAGGGATGTAGTGGTTCTTAAACTTTGTCATAATGTGTTGCTGTTACCACAGAAAAAAGTTACCAGGGCTCCTCACAAGCCTTTTTGCAGCCCCGGGGTTGAGCATCCATTATCCTTCAGCCTGATTCTTCAAAGCTGCTGTTCCAGGGCAAAGCTAAAAGATCTTCTGAGAATTAACAAACAGTACGAGTGTTGAAAGCAACATTTGAAATAAAGGTTAACTTTAATTAAATAAAGGCTGTTTAAATGCAGTCCTTACTTTTTTTTTTTTCTCTCTTTCCCTTAAGTACCCTCAACAGCCTTTCATGCAGGTAGTGTTGCATCCTAAGGTGGCAAAAATGGCTAAAAATACGATTTGTTGATCGGCAGTGCTGGGCTGATGTCCTTTTTTTCTCTGTCTTCAGCATGTTTGGATGCTGAGCTCCTGGTCACAGCCTTGGGAGATGCACCTGTACCTATATGTACAATAGTGTTCCCTGGGTGCAGGACACGGTCCTCTTGTGCCAGGTTGCAGCTTCTCTTGGGGCACAGGCACATGTTGGTATCTGCCAAATGCTGCCTCCTTGTTGCTGGAAGGTGAAAAATTCAGGAGTGCAAGGGTTGGGATGTTGAGGGTCATGGCTCCTTACTCTGTTCTTTAGAGGTAATGACCTCAAGTTGTGCCAGGGGAGGCTTAGATTGGGTAGTAGGAATAAATTCTTTACTGAAAGAGTGGTCAGGCATTGGAACAAGCTGCCCAGGGAAGTGGTGGAGTCACCATCCCTGGAGGTGTTCAAAAAATGAGTAGATGGGACATGGTCTAGGGGTCAGGGAGATGTTGAGATGAAGGTTAGACTTGATGATCCTAGAGGT
This sequence comes from Brachypteracias leptosomus, assembly GCA_013401335.1. Lineage (NCBI taxonomy): Eukaryota > Metazoa > Chordata > Aves > Coraciiformes > Brachypteraciidae > Brachypteracias > Brachypteracias leptosomus. The sequence goes on along the minus strand of VYZX01007292.1, from coordinate 327,395 downwards.
CTCTTCCAACCTAAATGATTCTGTGATTTATCTGAAGGAAACAAGAACCTGACACAAGCACATTTAAAGTTATGGGCAACAGGTAGCTTTTAAAAATTGCCTTGTATGCTCTTTGTTTAATTACCCAGCCCCACCGGAGAGGTTGTGGTCGTGTTCCCTTGAAGAGCACATGAACTGCTACGAATCATGCCCTTGCTGCCATAGAAAAATGTGTCATTCTCTCCCCCTGTCTCATTTGTAATATTTGCTAAGTATAACATGTCATATGTACCTGGATGGCTGCCCTGAGCGCACAGCAACTCAAAGACAGGGATAATGAATTGCAGATGTGGAGCAGGCTGTTTTCACTCATTAGCTTGATTTCTTAACCAACAGATTTAGCAAAGGATGTGTTTTCTATTGAAGGCTCCAATACTGATGCTGTTAAATCCAAACGGCTCGTTATCTGATTTCATGAAAAAGCATCTGGAAACATTGCTTAACTTGTTGAAACATCTTTGTTCATTTGAATAAGTCAAATAGCCTCTTTCTTTTCTTTGAGGTTTAAAAAAAAAGCCTGAAAAACAAACCAAGTGCTTCCCAGCTGAGACCTTGCAAGAGACATTTCATCTATAAGCCCTTTTTCCCCCAAAAGGATTAAAGCACTACAAACTACCCTGCGTTATGATTGAGGAGAGCCCTTTCTGCTCTTCTCATGGCAGTGTGTCAGTGATACCATAGCAAGGGAGGTTTGGCATGGGTTCGTGAATGAGTAATAATGTCAAACGCATATGATTGTTTTGCTACTTCCTCTGAGTGGTCAAAGGAAGGAAGTTATGCATATCATTTAGCTGGACTTCAGGAAATAGTTTGATACAGTTCTCTGCAGAGAACAGTCCCTGCAACCCTAATGACTAAAAACAGAGGGTAACGTAGTAAAAGGTGGCAGGGAAGGGAAGCAGGCATTTAAGAAAGAGAAAGAAATGACTGCTGGAGGACTGCGAAAATCACTGCACGTCTCTCTTGGCATTGATCTGTGGGAGAAGAAGGATGTGTGGAAGTGGAGTTGAGCTGATCCCTGGAAGGCCCCTAACGCCTTGCACAGTGTGGAAGGAAACCTCAGTGCTCAGAAGGCTGTAGTGCTACCTGGATAACGGGCAAATACAAAAAATGAGAGCTGCTACTTGATTTTCTTAAAGGCTTTTGGGCAGGAATAAGTTTTTTAAAGCAGAAGGGGATGGCATTTGAAAATTAAACTTAAATCCAAACCCTGCAGCCTCCCTTCTGCCTGCAGCAGGACTGTTGCTGCTGGTGTCTGACGACCTTCTCATGCCTAGAGTTAGTGATGCTCGAGGCTGTGAGACCAGCCTTAGCTCAGCCCTCGTCGTATGTGCTTTATGGCACAATCTTTAATTGCACAATCCAATTCTCCTCTCCCCTGACAGCATACATACGGGCTGCAGGAAAGACACTGCTCAGGGAATGAGGCATCTCTCCATCGTTCTTCTGCTTCGCATTCACTTAGCGGCAGCGGCTGTTATTTATTACTCGCCATCTAATGCCTTCAGTACATATGGAAGCATTTGTTTCCTTTACGGTCTTTTCAAGGGTCTTTGCTATCCACTGGGGTATTGGAGTGCCAAGTTGTTTTCTGTAAGTGGAGACTGTCGATCTGTGCAGTGCAGCAGCAGTAAGAAGACAATTTGGGGCAGGTCAGCTTCCAAAGATGAGGCAGATGTTAGCTGACATTGTTTTTTCTCTTCCCTTCATCTTTGTGTCTGTCCCTCTCTGATGCAGGCAGGAGTGCGTAGCCACAGAAGAAAACCCTCAAGTGTTTTTCTGCTGTTGCGAGGGCAACTATTGCAATGAGAAATTTACCCATTTGCCTGAAGTCACCGGCCCAGAAGGTGAGTGACTGGTGGATGGGGAGTTGGGGTCTCTTCCTCTAGACCCAGGTGGTGATGACTTCCAGTTGTTGAGCAAAAAAGTGCATCCGACAAGACACAAAGTACATTTTGGTTGCAAAGTTCAGAAATCTGCTACGGTTCTTTAAGAATATTTTTTTGAGGTGGTTTGACTTTATGGGTAAAATGTGTTGGACCAACACTTCAGACACCATCAGTAACAATTAGATTTTCTTTATGGTGGACATTCACAGTGGGATATTGCAAACCAAGATCCCACAAAAGGGGAAGAGAGCAGTGTGATTTATATGGCATGAATCAAGACTCAAACTCTTAAAAGCTATTTGGCACCTTCTTCATTAATTTTCATAGGTCACAATCTTCAAATACCTTGAGCATCTGGGATTTCTGCATTTGATCGTTATTGTGTTGGTCTGGGGATTGGAAGGGAATGGGTGTTTGTATCAGCTTTCACAGTTTGTGGATATATTTCAAGGAAGAAAAGTAATAGCAGGTCCTTCTTCAGAGGCTAATAGAAAAATGATGATTCTTTTAGCTGTACGCTTGCAAATGTATCATTCAATAAAAATAATTAAAGCAGGTGGATCTTTTCCTTAGGATGGTTTATTTTGCTATCAGCTACCTACATTTACTGAGATGTTCCAATACAGCATTATCAGATTTTCCTGGGCTTTCCTGTGAGTTCTTAATTGTTTACATGGGTTTTATTATCTCCTGTTATTAATGTACCCGTAGCAACCTAGTAGCAAATATTCTTTCTCTCACAGTTTTTTGTTTAATTTGGCAAGTCTTGCTATTTTTTCCTTCCCTGTCTCCAACATAGCAACATGGCTCCATTTAGTATTCCCATTGTTTGTGTCTCAACTGCACTGATGTAATTTGGAACAAGAACTACTGTGGGAATAGTGCATTTGATTGTGGCTCCGGCAGCATTTTACTAAAAACTGACATCTTGTCAATCACTGTAAAAGGCAAAGCAATGCTGCGAGCAATTTTGTACTCACTTAATGCATTCAGAAGGGTTAAGGGGAGGAAATATTCTGCTTTTATGTATCCCAGCAAGAAATACCCATCTTAAATAAAGGTCAGATGGAGGCTCGGCTTGCAAAGTGTGGTTTGGACCATTATAACTCCATTACTAATAGCCATATGGAAAAGAGTAAACTGTGGAACCTTATGAATACTATTGGATGTGAAGTGACATGCCACTAAGCATTGTCAGCTTTGGAGTAGAGGGAGGGATGGTGTTTGGTTGCAACTGGATGTGTGGCTGACAATGCTGTTGCATGCCCAAAGGGTCCTTTCCCTTGTTTACTCTGTTTTTTTCTCTCAGTGATATACGAGCCACCCCCACCGACACCCTCCCTGCTCAACATCCTGGTGTACTCACTGCTCCCCATCGCTGTCCTCTCCGTGGCCATCCTCTTGGCCTTCTGGATGTACCGTCACCGCAAGCCTCCCTACGGGCACGTTGACATTAATGAGGTGAGGGAGTTGCTCCCCGTTATTTGGACCTTACAAAAGGCACTGAGGCTGCTCAGTTTATGTTCCCGTCCACTTTTGCTTCACTCATTCCAAGTAGCCTAACTTTTCTTCTCTATCTTTTTGAAGCTGGTGGTACAGTGTCCTCCATGGTGGTATTAATGTCCCCTGTGAGGCTGATGGGTTTAGATGGGGTTATCACCACATCCAAGATTCCTAAGGGATGATGGAGTTACACAGCTCCATTTGGTGGCTACACTTCCCCCTAAACTCTCAAACCTGATTTCAGCCAACTCTGCAGAGGAGCAGAGATCAGAGAGATGATAAAGTTCCTACCAGCTTTATGGAAAGAGGGGAAATGCTTTCCCTCCTGAAGCTCAATTTTTGAGCCATCAGGGAATGCATGCAGGAGGTCATCCTCATGACCCAAAGCCATCGGGAACAGGTCCTTGCTGGCTCTGCCCTGAACTTTCTAGTTTGTTCTGAAGGGCTGAGCAGCTACTTCTCCCTCCCTCCTCTGCCCATTACAGCCCATACTCTGAACCTTTCCCACCTGAGAACAGATAGGACAGAGCTCCAACCCCACGTGTCCTGTGAGGTTGTGTTATTCTCTTGGACAAATGCAGAGATAGGATCTTTATGATGCTGACAGACCTGTTTACTGCCCATTGCTGGGGTTATGTGAAACATGCCTAATGAAGTGCAAAGCAGTGGGAGGTTTCAGGTGTAGTTGGCTGTTGGGTCACAAAGATCAGAAAGTTCCTACTTTTGGCAGGAGATCATCAGTGTTTTAGAGCCCAAAATAGCTCTTGCTTTGAAAACAGGAGAATTCAGGTTTTGCCAGAGGATGACAGGCAGTAGTTTGATACACAGAGTGATACTTGGAGGCCTAGATTTTTATATATCTGTTCTATACAAATACCCTACAAAGCCAGATAGGGAATTTTGGGCTGCTCTTGCTGCAAACAGTACATCTAAATAACTTGTATTAAATAAAATGTCCTTTATTTATGCCTCTTTCCCCATGTGCAATCTCTCCATTCCCCCCCTCGCTTTGTTTTACAGCCCAGCTTCAGCTGGTGACAATGTTTTTCTCCCATGCAGGACCCTGGTCCACCCCCGCCTTCTCCCCTGGTTGGCCTAAAGCCTCTGCAGCTCTTGGAGATCAAGGCGAGGGGACGCTTTGGCTGCGTGTGGAAAGCTCAGCTGATGAATGACTACGTAGCAGTGAAAATCTTCCCTATCCAGGTGAGAAGGACAGTGCATTAGGTTCTCACTTGCCAGGCTTCCTCACCACTTATGAGATGCTCTAAGTGCCTATGGAGATGTTTTTAAGACCATAACAGAGATGCATTTGGACTCTTTTGCTGGGGGAAAAAGTTCAAGGACCCTCCCTTTCTACCCTTTTCTCTGTGTTATCTCATTACCAAATGCTTCCTGTAGTGGTAGTTGTTGCAAGAAGGGCAAAACCAAGCACATTTTGAAATCTACAGGGTATTTTAACTTCACTGCAAACATCCGTGTTGTTAAAGTCCAGCAAGGCAGCGTGTGGCTGTGATGCCCAGAGTGCACCCAAAGGACCAAAGCCCCAGCTTTGTATATCCTGCCTGGTTAGGTTGTAAATTCAGCCCCAAACCTAACAGTTTAGAGCTTACAAAGCCCTGGCCCCAGCGCTGTGGCAGCTAATTGCTCTGCAGCGTTCCTGTCAGCTCGCATCTTCCGCTCTAGGAAACCTTTGAACGCTCCCGACTTGACTCTCTAGGAATTGCAGATGGAAAGAGCAAAGCAGTCAAAAGTCAAATGAAAGAAGAGAGACTGAAACATCTTTGTGCTCCTCCTCTGTCTCCTTCTCTGTTAATTTTTCGACCCGTATTTGTTGTCATAGCGTTGCTAAAGGAGATTTGCACATCCTCTGTCCAAGCCAGCTGTGACCTACTAGTAAATATTCAATAGAGCCCAGATTAGATTTTGCAGTTGTAACAATTACAGCCACAGTGCAGATCCGGGTGCTGTGTGCACAGGCTTTATTCTTGCAAGCATCCTTAGGAAATCTTGACAAATCTTATTTCTCAGTGAGGCTGTTTGGGTTCCTCCCCCCCCTCCCCACACACGTGCTTTAGCAATAGCTGAGGATAATTTTGGAGAAGGGAGATTGAGAACGGCAACTTTCAGTCTTTCTCCAGCATCCGCCCTTTAGGAAAACAGCCTCATTTGAAGGGATCCATCACATTCGAATGCTGGAGGATGGTATTAAGGGGACTGTGAGCAGCTCTGACTGAGCTGAAGGAGCTGTTTGCTTTAAAGGGAAGCATGATCTTTGATGGTGCATTTCTCCCTGCTTTAGGATAAGCAATCTTGGCAGAGTGAGAGGGAAATTTTCAATACCCCTGGCATGAAGCATGAAAACCTTTTGCAATTTATCGCAGCAGAGAAAAGAGGGACAAACCTAGAGACAGAGCTCTGGCTGATCACAGCTTTCCATGACAAGGTAATGTATCATTGCATGTGCATTTTGGGATGGCAGAGGTGGCTGGTTGTGAAGCAGCAGGATTTGGTGTCTAATATTCTCCCAGAAGCTCCCCTGTAGTCTCTCCAGTCTGTCCCTGGTGAGCCATGGCTCAGTGGTAGCAAAGAAGTGCTCCTGCTCCTCTCCTTCGAAGGCCTTTCCGTTAGCTTTCAAGGCTTTCCTACACAAATATAGGATTAATAAAGGTGGGACTTGGGGGGAGTGAGAGGCACAAAAGGCCACAGCTCACGTATGTGGTGGTTGCCATCTCCTGACGTGCGTAGATGAGCACATAGGAGCCAGGTGTCAAAGACCATTACAGCCCCAACTCACCCCTTGCAGATGGGCTCCGTGTTTGCTTTTGAAGCTCGGGGCATATCTCCCGTTTCATGGATTGCTTTAGTTATCAAACATGACTAACACTTAAATAAAACAAACACGCACAAATCCGGGGTTGAGCCAGCAGCGTTATCCCTCTGTTTAATCCAAGGTCTACTGAGTCAATCATTGCCACAACCAGCTGATACGATGCATCATCTTCTTGCATGGAAGGCTTTCTTCTTTCTTAGATTAGATGAATTGCTGTATTCTGAGATGATTTTTGTCCCTTCCTCACCTCCCTCCCCTTCCTGGCAGATTACTAGACTCCTTTTCGACAGCCAGATACTTTCTGTGCTGTCAAGGGCTGAACGCTTCTGGGTTTTATTTCTTCTTTTTTACTTTCGCTAGTGATTTTTTTTTCCTCCTGTTAAATCAAGGTTCAAATTTCTAAAGCACTCATTAAAAACATTTTCTAAACTGATGAGTTGGCACATCTGTCACGTAGCAGGGTCTGCGATTAAGAGTCTACCATGTCCTGTTTCACAGGGCTCTCTGACGGATTACCTGAAGGGCAACATTATCAGCTGGAACGAGCTCTGCCACGTTGCAGAAACAATGGCCCGTGGCTTGTCCTACCTTCATGAAGATGTCCCTTGGTGCAAAGGTGAAGGACACAAACCTGCCATAGCACACAGGTATGGCCTCTTTCGTTGACACCATTGAAGTGCTGTGCTCAGATGTTCGCAACCCTGTTGAAACGATGCTGTTGAATAGAGGAGGAGATTGTGTTTTTAGGAAGTAAATGGTTTTAAGTAAAAAAATCCTATGTTAAGGCAAGAATTTTAACCAACCACATATGAAATGGTGAAGGGCAAGCATCTTGTCCATGAAACCGTCAATATGATTGGTAATGGTTTATGGCAAATGTCTCAAGGGTAAGTGCTTCCCTCTCCCACCAACTTTTCTCTTGACATGTAGTGGGAAAGGAAATCTGGTTGCTGCAGAACCGCTCTTTGAAAGGACTGGGCTTGATAAATCTCATTATAATTTGTGTATTTCTATGGCCATATCAAGATTTGGACCCTATTTTTTCCTAATTGTTTTAAACTGTTAACTCCACTGCGTGTCTTCCCACAGAGCTTTTGATCACTAGGTAAGAAAAGGAGAAGAAATGCAGAAAATGGCTGCGATTTAGTTTTCACTATAGTTTTATAGTGCCCAAATGGTGCCAGGGTGCTTATGAGAGACACCAGAGAAGGCATCATGGTGCCTCTGAGAATTCTTGGCATACACTTCAACCCAGCTGGGTGGCAGCACCATGGGGACAGTGGGAGTCTGAAAGCAGTGGGTTAAACCCTCCTCATTGCAATGATATTTATTTTAGCTCTTCTCTGAAGTCCCACACTGCTTGCCCTGGACTAAAGCATCTCTATGGAATGGTTTGCTAGTGGCATGGCAGGAGGAGGGAGTTTTCCAGAAGGGATTTACGCCGTAATCCGCGACCGTGCTCCCCCTCCACCCACCACATTTCATCTAGGAGGGACTTAGACCCCACGTCCAGCTGTAGCAATTTGTACCCGATCTAGTGGGGCTGTCTTTATATATAGCAAGATAATCCCTGTTTTTGCAAGGGTGTCCCTGCCCCCAAACCAGCCCCCTTCTCCAAACCTGAAGGTTTCTGAGGTCTGTTGAAAGAGCCTGCAGCTGCCTTTGTGCTGCTCCTGGAGCTGACCCCTGTGTCCCTGACATTTGTCCCTGTAGAATAAAGGCAGTGGTTTATACATGAAAATTCCTGAGGGTGGGGAACAGAGAGGGGCTATAGAAAGGCTTTAAAGCAACAGATCATGCTCATTAGTGTCCCCATCCATTTAGCAAATGATAAAAGATGGAGAATGCACCATTTGTGTGAACTTAGTACATACCTACAGAAGAGGGATTTCAGGACACAAGGGGTTTCCCTTGGATCACTCCACTCCTCTTATTTTTGTTCTAAAAGAAAACACTACATTTTAAAGTTGATGGGGGTATGTATTTTTGAATGGCTTCACAAAACGTATGTGAAGATGCTGGGGTTGCCAGGTGGGACTCCTTGAGTCACTGCTGGGCAGGGGTTCAGCTAATTCCTTACTGGCCCCCAGCACTAGAAGAAGGATTAAGGTTATGGAATCGCTTGTTGGTGCGAAAGTGCCCCCACGTGGAAGCTGAAAATAAAATCTCCAGTGTCTGAATCAAGTTAATGCACTGGTAGTTCATAGTCCACTCACTCTTTGATTCCCTAGTTTGAAGCATTATTTGGAAAAATGTATTTTCTTCTTTTCAGGCCACTTTCCTTTATCAGTGAACATTTTAGGATGGTGTTAGTGGGAATTCTACCTGGCATGGCTTTGATCTGGTCTTTCTTCCAGTCCTGGATACGTTTGCATTGAAGCTTATACTTGCCAGTTCAAGGTGGTTTGTGGAAGGAAGGAAGCATGGAAGAATAGGGAAATTTATGGAAATAGGGGCAAAAAAAGGAAGCACAAAGGAATATCCTTGCCTCACATATCACAGTGTAATAGTTAACTGTTGCCTGCCCAAAGGTCAACAGCAGCAGCAAATGCCCATACAGTAACACTGGTTCACATCTTGCTTTGCTTTGGAAATGTATCATTTAGGCAGTCTCATAATTTCTGTGTGGTCCTTGTTGAGCCACTGTTTTGCAGAAATCTCATGCACAATCAGTATGACTCTGGAGGGCATAATCCCCTACTGCTGCCCGAGCAAAGGAGTTTATCTGTCATTAAATGATGGCCGTTTTCTAAGCCTGTGGGGAAGCTGCTATAGCATGGAAGCAGTCAGTCTCTAAGGTGACAAGTATTAGGTGAATGGTATTTTTCTGTGTAATGGAGGGGTACAAGTATTTTTCAGGCTTTGCAAAACTGTTCTCTAGAACCTTGTGTCTCCCCTTGATGTGATGGAGGTTGGTTTCTGCTGGGGTTCCTGAGCTGTATGATGCTCTTCAACCTCACACCCACTTCCCCTGTCTTAAGACAAAAACGCCCATCATGCTGTGTTTAGCTTAGAAAGGAAAAATAATTTCTTCTCATTTTTTAAGCTCAGAATCAGGGGCTGGGTGGTACAGGCTGATTTTTGCTCGCAGTGCTCTGAGCTGGTGCTCTGGCATCTGGGGCTGCAGCGAGCAGCCTGTCTCTATGGTCCAGCAGCTTCTCTCTTCCCAAAGAATTTTGACAGGTCTCTCTAGTGTGGAACAATTGTATCTGCCCTCATTAATTATTTTGTGCAGGCCTGCAATGTCCTGCAATCAGCAGGGTCACCGAGTGAATTGATGATAGGGAAATTATAATGCTGAGCATACAGGACAATTGCCATCTGCTGTCTAAGGTCTGTAATTTAATTAGATTGCCAAACATTCCTTTTCAGATGAAAATGTGGGAAGCCCAGGGAACAGGGCTTGACTGGTTAGGCATCTCGGTGTGACCCTCCTCCACCCCCCCGCCCTGTTTTCCGACTCTGCAGATTTACCTGAGCTGCCCTGAAACGATCCCACTGCAGCACAGGACTGACACAAACATCCCCTTAAAGCCACCTTCAAGCACAGAGGCACGACCTCCACTGTAAATGCTTACACCTGCCCATCAACTGCCCAGTCCTGACAGCTTGTCTGTGCGTTCACCCACTTACCTGCTCGCTTTCCAACCCTCCAAATTCTCCAGAGAAGATTGATCCAGCAATTAAAACATAAGTGTAACAGATGACTATAGCAAAAGTCTGTTGGAGCGTGTAGTCAAGGTGAAGAGAGTCCCACCATCATCTGCTAAATTCCAGGAGGATCTAATTTTGTGGATAGGAGCAAACATCCTTACTGGGATAAAGAGCAAATGCACCCCCTTAACCTGCCTTGCTTTTGTTAGGAGTGAGAAATGTTAGAAGTGCCCAGAGATGGGGGTCCACAGCTGGCACCCAGGACAAGAAATGGTGCCTCATGCTGCCTGCTTTAATTAAAACTCCCCCTTCATATCACTCCTTGCTTTTATCTTGAGGTTGATTCACCATAGAGTTTGGCTGGCTCTGTGCTGCTTGGTCGTGTTTTAAGGACACAGGCAGCAAGGAGAAGCCAAATTTGCCAGCACTGGCTGTGCTGGGCAGCTGGGGAAGAAAGGAAGGAGCTGATTTACTGGGGGCTACTGAGCCTCTAGACTTACAATGTGGTGTGTTGCAATGTGATTTAGACGTGTGTCGTAATAAACCCTTCCCAACCTTGCTTCTTGGCTTGTCCGTAGGGACTTCAAGAGTAAAAATGTCTTGCTGAAGAACGACTTGACGGCAGTGCTAGCTGATTTTGGACTAGCTGTACGGTTTGAACCTGGAAAACCTCCAGGGGACACTCATGGACAGGTAATCATTATCTTTAACAATAACATTCTTAAATGTTGGGCTTGCCATAACTCCTTGAGAGTGAGGGGTAGTTTGTATAGATGCATTTAATTCTCTTGGAAAGATGTATTTTCCAGAAAAGCTTGTTCTTAGACATAAATTTCAGGAGCTACTTTGATCTAGGTGAGCAAGGAGAGTGCTCAAACCTGCCTGACCACTGTGCAGGTGAAGTCCATCCAGCCCCAGGGGCAGGTGGCTTCTTCCTTCCAGCATGGGACTTGTTGACTCTTTATTGTCTTGGTGTTAAATATTCATAGAATCATAGAATCCCAGGCTGGAAAAGACCTCAAGCATCATCTGGTCCAACCTTTCTTGGCAAAAGCATGGTCTAGACAAGCCTCCCATCCAGCATAAAGGTATCTCCAGTGTTGGGGAATCCACTGCTTCCCCAGGGAGATTTTTCAAGTGGCTGATTGTTCTCATTGTGAAAAATTTTTCTCTTATGTCCAATTGGAATCTCCCCAGGAGTAACTTGTACCTATTACCCCTCATCTTTCCCATGTGACTCCTTGTAAACAGAGTCTCCATCTTATTTGTAGCCACCCTTTAAATACTGGAACATGGTGATGTAGTCTCCCCTGGGCCGCCTTTTCTCAAGGACAAAACAAATGCAGTTCTTTCAGCCTTTCCTCATATGACAGCTTCCCAGTCCTTGAGTCATCTTTGTGGCCCTTCTCTGGACCCTCTCCAGCCTGTCCACATGTTTTTGCATAGCAGGGACCAAAACCAAACATAGCATTCCAGGTGTAGCTTGACAAGTGCTGAGTAGAGTGGGATAATGACTTCTTTATCTCTTCTGGTGATGTCCTTGTTGATGCAATCCAGCATCCCGTTGGCTTTCTTTGCTGCAGCAGGACACCGTTCACTCAGATCGAGGTCATGGTCCAACAGGACCTCCACAGAGCTGCTCCCCAGCCATGTAGATCCCAACCTGTGCTTCATTCCTGGATTATGTTTTCCCAGATGCAAGACCTTACACTTTTCCTTGCTGAACTTCATAATGTTCTTGTTAGCCCACTCTTCCAGCCTATCCAGGGCTTCCTGCAGCGTGACTCTCCCTTCCAAAATACCCACTTCTTCACTCAGTTTGGTATCATTGGCAAAATTTGGTTGATCATAGAATGATAGAATGGTTTGGGTTGGAAGAAACATTAAAGATCATCTAGTTCCAACCCCCATGGAGTGGGCAGGGACACCTTCCACCAGACCAAGTTGCTCAAAGCCCCATCCAACCTGGCCTTTAACATTTCTAGGGATGGGGCCTCCACAGCTTCTCTGGACAACCTGTTTCAGTGTCTCAGCACCCTCATAGTGAAGAAATCCCCTCATCCAGATAACTTATGAAGATATTAAACAGTGTTGGGTGCAATAGTTATCCCTTGAGAAACTCACTTGTGACAGGTTGCCAATTTGAGAAGGAGCTATTTACCACCACCCTCTGGGTGTAGCCTGTCAGCCAGTTTCCCACCCATGGCACAGACCACTTGTCTAGACCATAGCACAGATATTAATACTCCTAAGTATTAATAATAATAACACAATACAAATATTAATATTTTTAAAATTACTCGTTTTGTTTGAAGAATTCAGCCGATGAATTCTGCGTGAACAATTTACTACGTTTTTATGGGTTCTTAATTTTCTGCCTTGGACTTGCAGAATGAGGGTCTGCTCACTGCTCTTGTGCCGGTCACAGCAAGGCCAGCATCCCCTGCTTCTGCCTCCAGGGTTTTCGGGATGCCCATCCCCAATACAGGCTTCCTTTTTACCTTTATCTTAGGAAGAATCATCGAATGGTTTGAGTTGGAAGGGACTTCAGAGATCATCTAGTTCCAACCCCCCTGCTATGGCAGGGACACCTCCCACTAGACCAGGTTGCTCAAGGCCCCATCCACTTCTTCTCCACTCTCCTACATAATGAGCTATAATTCTGCCACATATGTAATCACACCTGTATGAGGAGCTCCATATGACTCTGCCTGGACTAAACACAACAAGATAGGCACTATAACGGGGACTGAATCCCTCACAGCGAGAGGAGATCTTCTCCGAGCCAGAGCACGGCAAGCCAGGACAGGGTAGACTTTGCAGGGTTTGTGCTTTACTCCTGTAGATGCAGGAGACGTGTTTTATCCAGGGCTGTCAAACCAACACCTTCTCCTATCCTTTCAGGATATATCAATTTTACTGTTTCCTTTTCTTATTTTTTTTTAATATATACATTTTTTTTTGAGTGAAAGAGGATTGAACTTTCAACAGCTACAACAACCAAGTCTGACTTGACCTCAGGGTGTTTCGTGTGTCTCCAAAGACAGCATTTTCTCAAGCAGCATGTGCTGCTGGAGCAAGGTGCAATGGGATGCAGGGAAGGCAGGATCTCATCTGTACTCACCGTGCCACACTGCATTTAAATTACATCTGTAGCATCCACTGAATGAATATCACACATGTAGTTGTGCACTTTTGGCTTTTTCCTTTAGGAAGCTTATCTAGACTCAAGTGATCTTAATGAGAATCGGTGTCAGAAAAAACAGCTCCCTTTTGCTTGTTTTTCAAGTGAGGTGCAACTTCAGCAGAAGTAGCCTTCAGGCTAATGAAACCAGCTGCCACTCATCTCCAGCCAGCAGAGGCTGATGGGTCCAACTGGAATGTAACTTGAGTTGTGTTTTTTTTCTCTCTGTAGGTGGGAACGAGGAGGTATATGGCTCCTGAAGTGTTAGAGGGAGCAATCAACTTCCAACGAGACGCCTTCCTGAGGATAGACATGTATGCAATGGGACTGGTGTTGTGGGAGCTAGTCTCTAGATGTAGAGCAGTTGACGGTAAGAACAAAGATTGTCTCTTCTCTGGGGAGAGCTTGGTTTCAGAGCAGTTTAGTGGTCCAGAGAATGGGCCTGGCTTTGTTTTTAAAAAGTAACATTCAATGATGTATTTTTATTAAGCAGCTAACCTGTTTTTCAGGTTTTTACGTAAGCTGTAGATAATAACCATTGTAGCGTTCAGGTCTCAAAGTGCTTTTAACTACACCAGTTACGTGGCAAATCGGCTGAGAACTCAGAGGGAGGAGGAGTAGATGATTCCTCCCTCAGTAGGGAGTGTCCTTCAGTCTTGAGTCTGTGATGGTCTCCATGGGACTTGACATTCCTGCCTGTGACCAGGGCAGGCTTTGAGCTCCCGAGAAGAGCCACGCTCAGCTGCAGCTTGGCTGTCACACCTCACTTCTACAGGGCAGTATGGGAGCCTGAATGGAAAGCCCAGACATGAGGCACCTCAGTGAAATAGCAGAAACATAGGGCTGGAAGGACCTTCTTGGGTCAACAAGCCCATTTCCCTGCTGTCCTAAGTCATTAAGTATTAATCTTTGACGTTTGCTGATCAAGCCCTCTCTCAGCAGTGGGCTGAGTTTGTTGTTCCATTTACAGCTTTGGAGAATCTCACTTTCTCCTGAAGGATCCAAAACAATGAACTTCTATGTGTCTCCTTCCTCAGGTTTTTTTTCATCCTAAAATGCTGCAAAATAGGGTATCTTTTCTGTCCAAATAGCACATTTGTCACTTGGTGACACTCTCACCATTTGCAGGACCTTGCCCCTGCTCAGGAAAGTAATAATTTCATTATAGTAGCTCCAAGGCTGCTGCTCCAACTTGTTTCTTCTTGTATAGATATTGGTGCTCTGGACAGAATATGAAGTTCATAAATTAACAGTACATCACATGGACTTCAAATGTTTTTGTTGGTATTATAGTAGGACCAAGAAGCTTGATTATAATTAGGATATCTGCATAGGTGTGTGGTAAGAGAAGGCCTTCTCTTCAAAAATTTACTATATAACCAGTTAAAATGCCAGAGGAGCAGGGAGGTAGGAGCACATTGGGGTGAAACAGTGGTACCCAGATCACTCACGCAGGGATTTATGCTGAACCTCATCTTCCCTTCTAGCTCAGAAGTGATGTTGTGTAAATAGCAAATTTGACTTGGAGATCACCAGTCCAGCTCTTCATAACCTTGATTCCTCTTAGAGGAAGAGGAGAGGAAGGTCGTGAGCATTATTGTGCCATCCATTGCAAGGAGTGTTTCAGTTTGGTTTAGTGACTGGCGTTTTGTCAACAAGAATAATGATAAGCTGGTTTAGTGATTTCATCTTTTTTTAGACTACATAAACATCACGTTGTTGATGTCATGGTTCGTGACCAGCTAAAGTAGCCAGCTCTTTTATTTTAATCTTTTATTTATCTTGAAATATCTTCGCTCTTGAAAGAGGTCACTTTTTGCTACCAAGAAACCGTAAGTGATGCTGTGGAGCACCCTGAGAAAGCCCATCAGTTAAGCTGGGCTGCTGTTCGTAGAGTGTCTTCACGCTGCCAAAAGCCAGATGATGTTTCAATAAGCAGGAGTTATTGCTGCTGTCTGGTGTCTGTGCTGATGTTCGTAACCGTTGTCTCATTCCCGTGGCCCAGGGCAGTTCACAGCCATAACTGGTAAAACTAAAGCGTTCAGAAATCATTTTGCACTTAAGAGCTGGTGCCTGGGACAAGTATATCAGGCTCCAGCGTGTCAGGGCTGACTCAAACCTATGAACAAGGCAGATCACAAAGCAAGAAATTCTAAGTGCTGTATATGCTTGACCTTGCTAGTCAGTGCCTAAAATGAATTTATGCTCGTGCTGAAGCCTTTCTCTAGGTTATCGTGTGTTGAGTTGCTCTGCTAAAATGTGAGGAGGATAGGCTGATTTGCTCTTTCTATTAAAATAAATCAGGGACTACTTGGCAAGCCTCCTTAAGGAGAGTGGTGGGATCAGGAGGCCCAGCTGAGGGTTTGGATTCATAACTCCATGAGGTGGAAAATGTGTGGCCAGGCAAGCAGCAGGGACAGCAAGGGCCATTGTGCATGAAGAATGTAAATCACATTTGTCTGCAATGACGTGAACTTCAGGCTTTGCTGCAGTGGGTTGAGGTTGCTCTGGAGTCACAGCTCACTCATGCATGGAGAAAACGTGGCTCTGTGGAGGATGGTTCTGTACTAACCCAGTTCTCCATGTGCACCTTAGGTCCAGTGGATGAATACATGCTGCCTTTCGAAGAAGAAATAGGTCAGCACCCATCCCTTGAGGACCTGCAAGAAGTGGTGGTTCACAAGAAGATGCGCCCTGTGTTCAAGGATCACTGGCTGAAACACCCTGTACGTCCCTCCTGGTTAACGGTGGAAAATATTGTCCTGTGTGATGGGAATGAGGGATGTGGTTGTCACTTGTTAGCTTCAGAGAGAAGCTGACCAGTCCACTTGGGTGCATGGACCTGCTCCCCACTGCTAGAGAGCATCAGCACTGGGGAATGAGGGGTTGCTCAACACCTTCATGCTCACCTTTCCATTTGTCCATTGTATTTAGAGAGCAGATGAGCTGATTGAAGTCAGCCAGTGCTGAACGTGGAGCATGGGGTGGTTTAGCTCCTCTTAATATGGTGGAAGAATGGAAAATAAGTCTCTTTCATTAAGGAAACGATCCATACCATTGGAGACATGTTCCTTACAAGCTAGATAGCGTGCAAGACTTGAACAGTTTTTTGAGGAAAAATTAATTAGACGTGAAGGGAAGCAGACAATGAAGCAAAATGCAGCGTGGGTTTCCCAGAGGTAGATCATGTCAGGCTCATGTTTTTAATAAAAGAGGTGATTTTTTTCAGACTGGGAAACTGAGCAGATGATGAAATCTCTCAGGGCTTCAGTTAGAAGCTAAATGCCTCTGTTCTGACCAAGCTGCCACAGTTTTGCCTAGACTCAGGTGTGGTAACTCATTGCCTAGAAGTCAAGGAGAGCTGCAGGTTGTAGTTAAAGATGGGTGTTCCAGTTCAAATGAGGGCTCAAATAAGAGCTGTGCTCTTCCAGCAGTGCTGAATTCAGCTATTTTGGGGATATCTTCAGAAATGATTGCAACAGTTTTGTAGTAACTGATACGGTGCTGCCAGCTCTCGTGGTTTTATCACTGGAATTGTAATACTTTTAAAGCTTTAACTGCTGAATCTTGGGATGTATTTTGATATTAAAAAAAGTACTTTTGGGACTATCAAAAAAAAGCTGGATGTGACCAAGCCCTACAACCTTAGAAAGCAGAAGCTTAAGAAAAAGCCCAAAACACATTTAAAGTAGTTTTAAAAGCTAATCTCATGATAATCTTCATACTGAGGAGAAAATATTCTTAGTTTTTCTTAGCTGTGCTAAGTGGACCTCCCTGTCCCCATCAAGTCATAGAATCATAGAATGCTTTGTGTTGGAAGAGACCTTCCAAAGTCATCTAGTCCAATCTTCCTGCAGTCAGCAGGGACATCTTGAACTAGGTCAGGTTGCTCAGAGCCCCATCAAGCCTGACCTTGAACATCTCCAGGGATGGGGGCTCCACCACCTCTCTGGGCAACTTGTTCCACCATCCTCATAGTAAAAACCTTCTTCCTAATCATAGAATCATTTAGGTTGGAAAAGATCTCTAGGATCATAAGTCCAACCTTTGTCCAACATCTCCCTGACCCCTAGACAATGTCTTGAAGCGCCACATCTACTCGTTTTTTGAACAGCTCTGGGGATGGTGACTCCATCACTTCCCTGGGCAGCCTGTTCCAATGCCTGACCACTCTTTCAGTGAAGAATTTATTCCTAATATCCAATATAAACCTTCCCTGGTGCAGCATGAGACCATTGCCTCTTGTCCTGTCATTAGTTAGTTGAGAGAAGAGATCAACACCAGCCTCACCACAACCTCCTTTTAGGTAGTTGTAGAGAGCAATGAGGTCTCCTCTCAACCTCCTCTTCTCCAAGCTAAAAAATCCCAGTTCCCTCAGGTGCTCCTCATAGAATGTATTCTCCAGACCTC